>OX421473.1:2500000-3100000 GCA_949126895.1 Eilema caniola
TTTAAATACGTAGGTGCACACGGATCCTTAGATTCAGCCATAATATCTAAGTTAATGTCACCAGTGAGAATAATGTTTGGGGACTGTAAACTGCTAAGCAGGGCGTCGAGTGATGATAAGAAAGGATGGGGATCACGGTAGCCAGGAGGTCTATATATCGCGATTATGGATGTATGCCGATCAATTTTAATTAAAAGACAGTTTGCTTCTTGTAACTCAGGTTCGCTAATTGATATAATTTGTAAATTGTTTTTAAAATAAACTACAACACCTTCATTCTGTGTTAAATTAGTATTATTTTGTGCAAAATTATATCCGTCTATAGTAGGGATGTATTGGGTATGACGTAACCAACACTCTGTTAATATAATTAAATCCCAATCCGTTTTAGACCTTTCGAGGAGGGCCAGAAGGCGAGGCATATTATAACTAATGCTACGGATGTTCTGGTGCATAATTTTTAAAGTATTCTTTACCGATTTAAGTAGTTTTGGGCATTGTTCTATGTCGCAAGTGGATGATTGTGCAATCGAAAACTGATCAAGGTTGTTGTTTAAGAAGTTTGTGTTATCGAATTTTAAATAAATAGTATAAATCGTTCAGATAGACGGTGATACTTGACATATATGAAGGTGTAGACATTATTTGTATGTTTATTATGCGTAGGTTTTGAATTAGTATCTGTTTGAGGTATAAAATGGAGCAGTGATATATTTGTAGGTGTTTTAAAAGTGTAGTTGTGTAAGCATTACATGGTACAGAATTTATGTATACAGAATTTTGTAGGGTATTAACAGCGGAAAAATTATTAAAGTAAACAATAATGGTTAGAAACAATAGCAAACAAGTGGGAATAATACATAATAATAGTCATTTTTGCAGGACTTTTTGTAGATCTCCTTCACTGTCAATGCGTAATACAGGTGAGTTCAAAGTTTTTCTAATGTATACCTTCCCATGCGAGGTCCAGGTACTGTGGAAGTTATGTTCTTTCAAAGTTTGTCTAGCCATGTAAGCCAGTCTTCTTCCCAGTCTTGTAAGCGATTCATCGATGAAGATAGGCTTAGCCGGACAAGACAATTCAAGGTGAGAGGTATTCATTTTATTGTCTTTATGGGTTTTATTGAAGTCCCTGCACTGCCTAAGAAAACCATCTTTTATTGTCGTAGTCTGAAAGTTGACTATAATGTGATTGCTTGACTCATTCACAGTCTTTAGACGAAAAATGTCATGTACATCCGAATCAGATAAAGGTTGTTCAATCAGGTCAGCCACTCTCTTAACCATACTAAGTAGAACAGTATTGTTTTCCGGGTTTTGCTTAGGAATATTTCTTATTTCTATGGTTGAAGCCTTCGATTTGCGTTCTAAATGTTCCAACTTCATCTCAAGGGACTCGATTTTCTGCTCATAACTCTTATTCTTCTGTTCTAGAAAGAGCATTTTTTCTAACATCTCATCGTACTTAGTCGAAAGAAAGTCTATGCTGTTTAATAATTCGGTGTTCTGGTCCTTGATGGTTGACATAGATTTCTCAAGTTGATCAAACTTTGAGTTCTGTTGGTGAACAAATGCATCAAACATATCTTTCATATGATCGAGAATTGTAGTTTGTTCACAAGCTGTATTGTCATTGCATTTGCGCTTGAGCCTACGTGATAAATTTTCCAAGTGTCCAGACTCTAATGCTTGAGGAGATACGTACAGTTGGGAATCAGATCCATAACTGGTCGTCGGAGTATTAAACAAAGGGGAGGGGGTCAATTTTGGTGGAGTGCGTTTCACTGACATTGTATTTGAGTTGGAGGGCGCAGTAAATTATGTAGCTATACTATGTTATCTGTAGAATTCAAACTTGCAAAAACTTCAACTCCTGTTGAGTCGCCGTTGTCTATGCGTACTATCTGTAATCTGCAGGTGGTAACGCCGCGTCGTGAGGTAAAAATTTGATAATATATCAATGTGTTCTCGTTACTAGTTACAGCAGACCCAGCTATCTATGCAGGCACAGTGAGGTGTGAGTAACATCAACAGGGATGCGCACCGTTGTGGAGCAGGGTGTGACGTACTTCCGACAATGGGAGTCTCTTCCAACCATGCAAGGTGATGTATATATGTTACTTGGTACGCGAACTTCACTATCGCGATGCAGGATCCGTAGGTCTGTAGCAATGTTGAAGTAGTTCTGCTTACTGTCAGTAGATGGCGTTAAATACGGCAGCCTTTCCCTCACCTGTGTGCTTCATCTGCGCGCCTAGTACTTCGAACTATTTTTCAACACTATTTTTTGAATTCAATAAATTAAAAATAAATAGTATAGCGGTGACTAATAAACACGACCGTACACCACGGTGTCCAGAGGGGAGAGGAAGAGATAGAGATAGATGAAGAGAGCCAAAGTTCTTGCCAGAGTCTTTTTAGGATAGAGCTGTTTCGAGTCGGTTGTTTATTGCAAAACAATAGACTATTTTATAAAAAAAATCATTACATTTTATAAGTGCCGTCTAAATGGATTATATTGAATAAACGAGATTATTATTGTTTCCCTTAAAAAAGTTATTAATAACATCTTTCCAAATCAGAATTTGCGTCTAAAACTAAATTTTAATCATATGCTATAGAAACACAAAACAATTTGTTAGTACTGTGGAGTCGGGGGTTTGATCTCAGCAGTTTTACAATATTACTTTGAGTGAAACAACTCTTTTGCTGTAATATTGATATTTATTGGGAATAAAACATATCATTCCTATACGAGCTTTTTAAAATGGGATTTAACGCGAGGTTTTTTTATAATTTTATACAATACTCGTTTTAGAGGATCGCGGAAGCTAGAACGCTTCTCTTCAAATCTTGAACTTCCGGAGCCCCGCTGGCTTCCCCAGAAGACCTCACGTCAACTGTCAGGAACTGTCCCACACGTCAGTATTTTTCCTATCTTCTCAATTTTATATTTGTTTTATATTCGTATGATTTATTTTTAAATCGTTGACGCATGATGTCCAGGCACCTACCAGTAATATCTGCCACATAGGACGGATATCACAGTACTAATAAAAAGCAAGTGTTAAGACAAATTAATTGACCCATCCTTACTAAAGATAGCATCCTACGACAGGTTATGGGCCCCGTAAACCCGGTTCACGTCTCCGAGACACGATATATATTTCCGATATAAAAGGCAACAGATATACGGAGTACTGTACCTGCTTTGCGTCGGCCACTAATGAAACACCATTTATCATTCTGACTGCCAAATAAAAGCTCGGAGCAAGAGGCTGGCGCAAGTTGAGGGAGCGAGCGATTTGACACGATCACGCTAGTACATTACTAAATAAGAAAGAGTGGATTTATGTATATGGTTTATGAGGCCCAACATGATATTCGAGGTCTAACTCGACCTCACCTGCTAGCTAGTCACCAGATATCTAGACAATAAAGCGATTGGAGTTCTTCCGAAAACGATAAAACAAATAAAATTCAATAAAATATGGAAAGGATGAAAATAAGGGTCTACCGTTTCAAATGGTTTTTTATACCACTGAGGTGGATTACAAACTCTCGATCCACCTGATGGAAAGTGGTTACCGTGGCCTCTGGACGTGTGCAACACCAGTGTGCAGTCACACTTGTGCTGCCGACCCTGTAAAAACAGAGAGTTTCTGTGCCGTCAGTGTAGAAGATAAAGCAGGAATAGCCTTTGGTCTTCCCACTGACAGCACCAAAACTCTCCAGTGAGCTCTAGCTATTCTACTCGCTGTCGGGAACACAACACGAGGTTATTACGGTATTCTGTAGGGCGGAAGTACTTCAACAAAAATGCCAGTTAGCAGGTTTAGCGGCTAGCAGGTAAGTCGGACTTGGGCCCCAAAGATGTCAGTAGAGTTTCACCTAAATTATGTAATTAATTTATTTGAATTAAATAATTTAGTAAGTAAATCGTTAAGGAACTGTATTGCGAAATATTTTACTTCCGAATCGCCTACCCAAATACGGTATGGTGGGACTTCACATGCCTATTTGTATTTGCGTATTTGACATATTTGACAAACGTGTGATAGTGTATTTGACAAAGCATTAGCCTTCTCGCCTATTTGACAAATATGGCCAATACCAAATACGTACAATTGACAAGTTATCCTTCAGCTTTCAATTGCCTTCAGCTCACCATCAGGCGAGGTGAAGTCAAATTGACGTGCCCTAGTAGTACTCATCTTTAAACAGTAGACAAAATGCAACTATTCACAATTGTGAAACCTCTTTGAAGTGGATTTTTTTTACGAAATGAATTGTATTTGTGTGTTTTTGCATGTTTGCATGTACATCAATTATTTTGCCAAATACAAATAACGCCCAATAGCAAACCCAAATAGCCATGTGACGGGCTACCACATACATCTTGGTTTAAAAAAATCCACAATTTTTGGTAACCCCAACAAATCCTTGCTATAAAGATTTACTACTCCTTTAGTATTGTGGAAACCTTAGAGACTTGAGTGTCACAGTGTAAACATTTTTATTCCTCTTTTAATAGCCGAGTGGTATTGTCCAAGCTTTAAAAAGTTCTCGTTCATGGCCATGACTGGTCCTTTACTTCCTGGTCCTGGTTTAGTGCAATAATCAGGTTTTTGGAACACATAATACGTCACAACATAGGTATATTTTAAGTTATAGCGCAGCATCTTACGTAGCTTTTATGTAGCTCATTGTGTAGCCTCTTATGCAGGCTTCTTACGTAGCATGTCACGTAGGCAATTTACGTAGCTTTTACGTAGCTCCTCATGTGTCTCTTATATGGGCTTCTTACACCTTACGTAGCTTTTACGTAGCTACTTATGTATCACTTAAATAGGATTCTTACACCTGGCATAGCTTTTACGTAGCTCCTTATACAGCCACTGGATATTTGTTAATATTATGTACTTAGCACTTATGCATAAGGCAGTTACAATGGCCCATGAAATAATTTACTCAATTTATTGTAACAACAATTTTCTTGTGTATTACTTTTGTATTACAATTAATTTTATACTCTTTCATTCGTCTGTGTCATGACCATGAATAAACCGCTTTTAATTTTATACTTAGACCAAAGCAACAATTCAGAGAGCTCGCTATAACTTTAATTAGAGAGCTCGGGCAAAGAAAACAGTCCGGCGAGGTGGACTTTCATAAAAATAGCTTGATTTCTGGGAAATTTCCCTACTGATGAAAATTAGAAATTACTTATATACAGGCTATTCGAACCGCTTCATTAAATAAAACCCGCAGGACTTTCTCAGAATTTAAAAAAAAAATTAATTTTCAAATTAATTAATCAGAGTATTCGTGTTGAGACGGACGGTTCAGTGTTGAAGTCCTGTGCTGGATGTTGACTATTTGCGATTTACAATGTAGGTATTAAAAAGGTCATTCATCACCAGAGATTACCGGATCTCGGACTCCAAATTGCCGGAACCAGGGAGTGGTTATAGAGTCGGCCTTACGATCGAGAGGTCCCGTGCTCGAAGCTTGGCTATTACACTATCGACGTGAACCCACTCCTAGCAATAAGCAATTTATTTAGTTAAAGGGATTAGAGGGATTATTAGTAAAAGAAACTTTTTGGGAACGAGTCCTGTCTCACCTCCCAACAATGAAAAATACACCATCGTTCGAGGCTTATCAGTCGATCAATTTTTTTTCTTTTATAAAGAATATTAGCAACCGACATGACTAATATTCCCCCAACTTATTAACCCCTCCAACTGAGCTAAATTACTTGTGCTAGGAGTAAGTTCACGTCGGTAGTGTAATGGCCTGGATTCGAACACGGGACCGCTCGATCGTGAGGCCGACCCTTTAACCACAAAGCTACCGACGATCAGTAAGAGCATCTTCTTACTGGAGGGGTTGGTTTGTATCCCGAAGATCTTGGTGACGCTATTTGCAGACCCACCTTTGTATCACTAAGCGACTACAATATGGAATTCTTCAGGAAGGGTATCAAATAGTTCTTACAGGTTCGGCAGCACGAGTATGATGCTCCTGGTGTTGCACACGTCCTTAAGCCACGGTAACAACTTCCTATCAAGTGGGCTATGTGCTTGTCAGCCACCTAAGTGGTATAAAAAATACCAAAAATACACAATATAAAATATCACCGAACATATTTTTCCTCAGCCCTAATATGTAACGTATTAGTCAAGTTTTGTAACATCATAATATGTACAAGTCGGAACCGAACCCTTGTTATAATAGCACGATTATTGGCAGCCTTCAATATGACCTTCGGTCACGTGGGTTGCAGCCGGTGCCTTCCGCGTGACCTGTCCGGGACTCGAACGTCAGAATATACGGCGATTATATTATAATAGTTCAGTAACGGTATTTTTGCTTTTATATTAAAAAAGGGTGTTTTTCTAGTGGCGTTCTAAGGACCAAAAGTTGTAATGTTTCTTAATGGCAAATTTTAAAACTGTATTTTTGTACTTATTGCTCATCATACACACATATATTTACGGCTGTGTCTATACAGATAGGCCCCCGGAGTGCATGAAGGAAGAGGAAACAAGCCTCCATATGCTGGCCTAATGCCCCATGTACTCAATGTTAAGATGGGAAAACATGGTGACGGACACCCTAGAAGAACAAGACCTCGAGGATCTGAAGGTGGAATAGATCGTAAGATTCTGTAAAGAGACAGGTAGGTTCGACGGAACCTCCGAATAGGAGGAACAGGGAAATTGGGTGAAATGGTATTCGCAAAAGGGCAGATCACCCGTTTGGTCTGCGGTGTCCCCCGCTTGAAGTAAGTAGGTAAACAGATAGGCCGAGATGTATTAACACCCGCATTTCGCTAACTATATATTTTTATATTACAGTTGTTACTCTGTTGGAGGCGAACCTATTGTCGTGAGGCAGGCACATTGTCATAAACAATATGTTACTGTTGGATGAAGAATAGCCCCATCGATTAGTAAACTTCTACGCCACTCACGGCAAGAGATGAGGTCACCTGCTCTACTTCACCGGGCAATTCTTGGTGGGGACAGAAATAAGTCTTCATTTAATGTATGCCTAATTAAAGCCAAAAAAATGTTTACAGTTGGCTCTTTAACAAAATCACAACAAATCAGAACTGTTCAAAAGATTCTGTATTAAGTACATACCATTCTGCTGAAGAGCTGATTTAAGATTCAGCAAAGAAAATTCCAAACATTAAGGTCAACAAATCACTTTTGATGCCAAAAAAGTTAAGTTGGAAACGAAAAACCCGCTGATAGGATGTAAACGAGCTTCCTCATAAATAAAAATGTGAAAAGTTTGCATTTAGTTGTGTACCGTATGATTCATGGAGTGAGCAATCAAACTTAAGAATGCCTGCGATATATCGAAAGTTTGAACATGTGCGGGTTTAGACGCTGAACTTAGCGATTCATTTCTACTTCTTTTTAGGGTCTCATACCAGAGAAGTAAAGAATACAAACCTTGTAGGATTATTTTGTTGTTCTTCTGTCTTTAAATTTTTTTTCTCGGGGATTTGTGGAGGCACCATTTTGAAGTTTATAATAAGGACTCAAGTCTGCAATGCCTTGATACTGTGAAGAAACGTGACATCTGAGTTAATTTTGTAAAAAGATGTTTCGGTTTATGTAGCAAGTTGGTTCTTCAGCTGGGAATCCTATGTGTATATGACTCGTACTTGAACGACTTTTCGATATAAATCTGTAAATCGATAGAGAATATCATAGTTTATTATTATTAAACATTACGAATGTGCAATATTTTGCACATTCGTAATGTTTAATTCGCACCTCGACTGACCCAAAACCATCCCTCTCGGCCCTCCTTGAGAGGGAGGACCACGCGGTCCCCAACTCGCCTCTGGCGCCGCTGCGGCTTGATTCTGCTAGGGTGACAGGTGGCTCCACCCGTCACCCTCAGGCCTGCGCTCATGGGGAGCGGAGGTCGTTCTGCGCCCTCCGACGTCCGAGCCGCCTACGCACGCGGGCAGCGATGGCCGCGAATCTGTCTCGCTCATTGCGCCGCGCCCGCTCTGCAGTCTCCTTCTCGAGCATTACTTGCTCGCAGAAGGAGGCGCTGGCCGCCCACGCAAGGAGCAACCACCACATGTACTCCTAACTAAGAGAGGAAATCATAAGGAATCAGAGCTTTATCCGTCAATCAGTAGATTTGGCCGTAAAGTTCGCGATGGAGTGCCATTATGTCAAATTGTAAAATTTAAAAATTTATCAGTCGAATGATAGAATTTTGTTTTTCTTTCATATATGAGTTGAATACTATTTATTCACATTACGATCTTCTCCTAGCAATCAAGCTAAGCTGGAACCTGATATTAATCGAAGTATGTTTCCATAGCAGCTGATCTTCGTACACACTATCTGGCGTGTCACACATAAATTACTAAAGGACATGACATAGGATAAGCTAAGCAATTATGGCGACGAGTCAGCTCAAATAATGCAACGATTAATTGCTAATATTGTTGTTTATTGCTAATTAAATCTTTTCATATATATATCCCAGTTAAGTTTGATTAAAACTCGCGCACGAAGAATGCCGTACCATTACGTTTCTTTTCGTTTATTTATTTGTCTTATAGGTAGGTATATATTCTACTTAAAACATACATTGTTATACATAGAAACATCCAGATCAATTTATATATACGTTCTCGTGCATACAAATATGTACACTGAGCTGGACTCAAATCCGCGACATCTGTCTTAGACATCGTTCAACACTACTGTTACACCATAGAGGTCGTCTTACTAAATGAGGTGAATAGCGAAATCTAAATATATTAGGTCCTTACATATGAAATTGGCGTTTTGTACGGGAGGAATAAAAAGTCGATTTTTTTTTGGAAAATATATTTAATTAATCAAAGTATGCACCGTTGTTATCTATGCACTTTTGCGATCTTATGGGTAGTTCATTGATACCTTTACTATAAAAACCATGGGGGCGAGAATCAATAAACTCCTTGAAGGCGGTTTGGACTGCTGCATTGAAGTGGAATTTTTTTCCTTGTAAGAAGTTGTCCAAATTCCCGAAGAAATGGTAATCTGTTGGAACAAGTTCCGGGGAGTACGGTGGATGTCGCAGACATTCCACTTGTAGCTCAGCTAACTTAGTGGTTGTTTGTTGTGCAGTGTGTGGTCTTGCGTTGTCGTAAAGCAGCAGTGGCCTAGAGCGATTGATCAATCTCGGTTGTTTAACAGCTAGTTCTTCCTTCATGGTTTACAGTTGCTGACAATAGATATCTGCCGTAATCGTTTGGCCAGATTTAAGAAAGCTGTAGTGAACGACACCGGCGCTAGTCCACCAAACAATTACAAGTAACTTTTTCTGAGTCAATTTTCGTTTAGGGCAGGATTTGGCTGGGTCTCCAGGGTTCAGCCATTGCGATGAGCGCTTTCGATTATCGTACAGTATCCACTTTTCATAACAAGTAATGATTCGATTTAAAATCCCTTCATTATTCTGTCGGTTGAGCAAAGTAACACAGCAGGCGACCCGTGTTTGCAAGTTCGATTCACTCAATTCATGAGGTACCCATCGTTCGAGTTTTTTTATTATATTTTTCATACGTAAGGACCTAATATATAACTCACAGGTGACTGACTGACCGACATAGTGATCTACTAACGCACAGCCCAAACCACTGGTCGGATTGGGCTGCAGGTAGATGTTATGAACCGCTAAGAAAGGATTTTGAATAATTCTACCCCTAAAGGGATAAAATAGGGGATGAAAGTTTGTATGAAACTTTCTCAATTTTAAACCGATCGGGCTGAGACTTTGCATGCATAAAGCTACTATGTTGACTCAATACTAAGCGATAACAGACATCCACGCGGGCGGAGCCGCGGGGAAAAGCTAGTAAAAAATAAAATAGCAAGCTGGTGGTAAAAAAATAATAGCCTTTTAGATGGTGTCTAATTGCCTAACACAAGTAATTTCTCTTAGCCGCAGGGTTAACGATAATACCATGTAATTTAGGTTAAGTTTATTTAAAAAAGGGATACGGTAAGACCAGGGATCGGTAGTTTTTTTCCTCTCAGAATGTACTAAGAATTAAACAATACGTAGATAAATTTTAGTTTTGGTTAGGCAGGGAGGGGCTCTTGGGTAGTGCAGGCGTAAGTTGATGTACATCAACAAAAGAGGCCCTTTCTTAACCTACACCTGTGTCACAAGTCCCAAGCACTGTCCCGAGTTTCCAACTCAGCAACGCGATATACCCGGCACCCGCAAGGAGCAAAATCAGTCTTATACTCGTACAGTTTTTTCCAAGCAAGTCATGATGAAGAAATTTATATCTTGGATTTTTTCTCTCAGTGAGCTTATCTGGTTACGAGTGCTTCATAGCTTTCAGATGAATGTGTGTAATTTCAGTAGCAAACATGCAATTATTTTTGCATGTTCGTTTAACTATCAAAGAAACCAAGTCTCATTTGTAATATTAGTTAAGATTGAATAAAATTGTAATATATTAAGTTACAGTCTGTTGATGAAACCACATTTTCAGAAATTTACAATTATTACTTGAAACAATTAATGTTGAAAACAAATTAAGATCTTTGAACTAAACGGTTTCGAGACATCAGTTAAGTATTAACAACTCAATTATGTTCTGTCACCTTCACGATGTCTGTAACGAGAGCTTTATTAAAATATAGATACATCTATAAAGCTGATAATACCTGCTATACGTTGTAATATAGTTTTTTTTAATATGGTCGGAAGTTTATTCGAATATCACACATTAAAGAAACACTTTTTAACGGGTTCTAACGCGATTTCTACACTATTTATCAGTGTTTGGCAAATGTCAATGGTAATAAAAAAATATCAAACAATTAAAAATCCCAACTGCTGTCTAAAATATCGAAACAAGTAAACCCGACTGCTGTCTTAAAGATGGCAACAAGTCTGATAGCAGGCTCTACTCTATAGCCAATAAAAAAAAAATTGCCATTAAAATGTGCCTAGCCCTGCTATTTATAAATTTTTTTATAACATAGGAGGAAAACGAGCAGACGAATCGCCTGATGGTAAGCAATCACCGCCGCCCATGGACACCTGAAACACCAGAAGGGTTTTAGGTGCGTTGCCGGCCTTTGAGGTCATCGGTCGGTTTAAGGATAATATATATAATGAAGGTTTTGAAGGTCGTATCGGTCCGGAAATACCGCAGGCGACAGTTCATGCCACAGTTCAGCTGTGCGAGGCGGGAAGTTTGTGGAGAAACGCACAGTTGATGACTGGTGTCAGTAAGTGGTGAGCGATGGGCGATGGCGGAAAAATGCGGCAGGGATTAATCCGAACAATTCTTGACAATTCCTGACATTTCAGCAGCCGGATTATGGAGAGACTGATCATAGTAGGACGGTAGTTGTCTCGTAGTCCGAAATGTAAGTCAGCAGTGGAACACGATTGTAACATTGTTGGGGTTTGTAATGGTGACCCTTGCTCCTAAGACTTTACTTTCAGCTTACTGTTAGGCTACTGGTTAGGCGAAGTTATGTTGATGTGTCCTATATAAAAAAAAAATGGCTCAAAATATCCCTATTTACACATAATGAGGGAATTTTTCATTTAAATTTATAGTCGTTTTTATACGCAAGTGTACAAGCAAACAAAAACGTGGTTCACACAATACAACAAAAGTTAGACGAGAAAAATATGTGTCGGAACTGTGTCGACATAAAATATTTAGGAGCCGCTCAGATTCGAGACGCGAACTTGTTAAAGAACCAAACTCAACAAAACAATTTTATTTAGTTCTTTGTCAAGTTCACCGACTAGAAGGATTTATTTTGGAAATGATTAATAGGTATGTGAGAAAGAAATAAATGTTTGTTTGATGTAAGTAGGTCACATTACATGGTTGATTTTGACTAGTGATAGTATTACCTTGGTCAAGTGTATCGGCCAAGGAAATAGGTGTACACCTTAAGACACAACTTCACATGTAAAAGTGTAAACTTTCACGTTCGTTCAGTATATGCCTATGTAAGTAACTGTTTCTGACACTACACACAGACAGCCTAGACCAGAGCCCCTTACATCAATAATAAGGTGCACTGGTTTGGCTTGTTCTCTAAATAAACCGGTAAGACCTCATAAACCAGTAAAATTGTATTGAAAAAAAAAAAACACATACCTTCACTTGTCTTTTATAATTTATAGTAATATTGTTAAAAAAAATGTGTTTGCAATGAATGTACTAAATACTTGGGTGCTCCAAACTGATTTTTAAAGAATTCCACCATTAGAATGCTATATTATCCGTGAGTCAGATAGGCTATATATTTTATATTTTTAATCCCGATATTCCCCCGAGATCAGTACTTACGCGGGTAAAACCAGGGTGCGATGATATACATAAAATCGAAATCTGTAGTGAACTTATAATTCACATTCCTATACACTTCATAAACTATCTGAATAACAGTTTCCTCCCTTCGACCTGACCTCCTTCGGCCGTCTCCTTAGGGAGCCGTCTTGCTTGCGAAAGTTCGCGAATACTTACTTTCGCTATGAGTTACTTGAAGAAACTATTTTTTCTTATATCTACATATATTTAAATTAAATTTGATGTATCTTTTTTGTTATCTGAATATACTCGTAGGTGTATTAGCGATTTAAATAAATAATGAATCAATTGTTATGATTCCTCAACTATACTAGCCTAGTTTTAGTAGGTAGGTACGTTAGGTATTATTTATTTACACATAAATATATTAGGATCACTAAGACCATGATAATGACCAATAGCCTCATAAATAAGATGAAAGTCAATGAATATCCACTAGAGTATTATAGACAAATATACTTACCTAGGAAAAACAATCAGTTGATCAGCGTGAAAGAACAGTACAGCGAACACGGAATAAATTCTGGAGTCTGAAAGGAATTTTCAAAAGCAACATGCCGATAAAACTAAAAACTAACACATGGAACTCTAACCTCTTACCATGCTTGACATATGGATTTCAAACATGGAAATTTACGTCAAAAGTTAAGCAAAAATAACATCCTGTCAGGGCAGAATTGAGAGAAACATGTTTAATATTAAAAAAAAAACTAGATAAGATTAGACATATTAAATTAGAGAAATAACGAAAGCCACTAATGCCTTAAGCTACGCACAAAAGGTGTGGAAATGGGCCGACCACATAGTGAGGCTTGGAGACAAAAGATAGACCTATAGCACCATCATATGGAGAGGACCCCAAGGAAAAAGAAAGACAGGAGGACCCTCGTCACGATGGGAGGATGAAATAAAAAAATCACTGGTCTAAAGTGGTGGCAAAGAGCTCAGGATTGAGCAAAGTGAACATCGATGGAGGAGGCTTTCACTCAACCTTGCTAATAATTCAAACTAAGTGTTATAGATAGTACCTAAATTAAGGAGAAATGTAGCAGAATCAAATAAAAGCTTTTATATTAGGATAGAACGATCATACCCATAGCATACGCTACTCAGGAGGCGCGGGTTCGATCCCCGCTCAGTGCAAATATTTGTATGCATGAATATGGGTATTTGCATTGGTCTGGTCGTGCCTCGGAGAGCACGTTGAGCCGTCGGTCCCGGTTGTCATACAAACATCTATGACAGTCATTACGGGTAGTTGGAGCCCTCAAAAATCCAACAACTGGTCTAGCTGCAATGCTGCGATTACCTTTGGGTTGTGGAGGTCAGTCGAAGTTAAGCCAAATCCGCAGTTAGACTGGTAAAAGCGGACCCCAGACTCCAAGTCGAAAAGCTTCGGATGCGACTGGGATTAACGCTAGAATGAAGAAGAAGAAGAAAGAAGAAGAAGGGAAGAAGAAGAAGAACGATCATACGCAGTGATTACTTGCATGCCGCGCGTGCTGACTTTTGCACTGTAAATAAATACTCACGAGAGATAAGAAATACCTTTATTTTTGTGGTATGGCATTTTTATAGTATTTGTCCTTCATGGTATTGTTCCTGTCTAATAAGACAAGAATTGACTAAAAAGTTGCCACACGTTTCCCGTCACATGAGCGTTCTTTTCTAATATATTTTATATGTTTATTTATTTAGTGTATGGGGTCGCAAGATGATCGGAGCGTAAGTCAATCTCAACTGCAAGTCAGTACATCGATAGTGAATGATGCACGCTGATCTGGAGCCTAAAATTCAAAATATATCAAATAATCGAAAGAAACAGTTTATACAAACTATAAGCATCCAGACAAATACAACCAAACCACTACCTACTTATTGACCTAAATTAATATTGGTGTCCGAATGAATTAAATTACGTTTTCAAAACTTGTGATTTCACATAAGAAAACATTAAATTACAATTGTCGAAATTAAATTTCATTGAAAACGAATCCAATAGGTAATAGATTTTGTTTAGACAAATCATTATGGCATAATGAAGGTTTATTGCACATTTTTTTTCAAGACAAATAGAAATCTAGTTTTTTGAAAACGTGGTATTACAGAATCGGCCTCCAGCTATTGGCTCCTTGAACACTAAATTGAACATCTAATAAGTAATAAACTTTTAAAAGCTACCGAATAGTTCAACAAAATATTTCAATTTTACACGCACTACCGCATCTAAGTGACATCCACATAACAAATGTGGGTTACAATGTTCCTGCACAAGTATTTTCACATTTTATAATACCTATCCAACTATTTAACCATTCGAAATTCAACCTTAAAGACTTCAACATACAATTCAAAGTTACTATAAATCGAAATAAACTTTTTGACCAACATAAACTTGTCCTAAAACAAGCAAATATAGTTCTTATGTCGATGAAGTAACGATGATAGAAACGGTAAATACAAGATGGTAAGCACATAATTTCGTTAGCTACGAGTCGTCACGTACAGGTTATCGTATCCGTGTCGTAGCATAACAACTGCTTGTAACTTGGACTTCGGGATAAGTGATAGGTATTTGTCGTTTCATAATACCTGGCTTAGCGAAAATGGGTCGTATTTTAAGTATTATTACGGGCTAAAGTTTGGGTGATAGCTTTACCTAGCAGAGGTATTAATATCGGTGGGGTATGTAGCATGTACTAGCCTAATAGGTAGCAATCGGGCTGAATGTTATATAGGTCTATAAATCTGTGTATGCACATACGATGTATATGTCACTTGTCGTAGGTAAATCGGTGTAGAGCAGATGCTATGCGGCTAGATTTAGCCGTAGAGCATCTGTGCAAATAACATCTGTGCAAATTACACGTTTTCGAATAGTACTTTTATGAATAGCATCTATGCGAATAGTACCTCACCTAGTCAAGGAGGGTATATAAATGGAATCATTGCAAAAATTGTGGGGTGATTATAGAAGACCAAGATAGGTCTTAGTAACATTGCCAATATGCAATTGGAATAATTTTGAGCTGATTTTTGGGACACTACGCGTAGTGTAACACGCGTGACAGATTTTGTATATTATATTTGAAAGATTATTATTTACACATATTAGATGAAATAAATCAGTTTTGAAGGGTATGGCGGAAGTTCTAGGGGTTCACAGGGTTCTGTGAGTAAAAAAGCTAGAAGTGCTGGCATGGCGGCGCAAAAGATGATATATCATGATGCGACCAGGATATCATAAGTCCTAGTAACATAAAGGTGGAAGAAGAAATGAGGACATTCTTAACATTCTGACAGACTGTTATACAATACAAAATGTAGTTTACTATCCAACTTTACACTACAATAATACAAGCGAGAATACATTTTATACAACTATCCTCGTTATATATACAACTATTCCTGCACAGTACAAAGAGGCTCTGAAGCGCGAGTAACTTGGATTTTCCGACATTATTCAGAACTCGACAACAAGTTCGCATCATTCAACACAGAGTACGGCAGAATTAGTTCGTAACTACCTCACGGTGTACCTAATGGTTATGGTGCCTTCAAAAGCGTGACGCTGTGCTATTATTATAATATTTATAGAATAATACATACATTCACGCCTATTTCGCTCCGTGGTAGGCAGTGACAACAGCGTGTGGTGTTGGTACACCTCTGGGGAGTTAGACGTTTTGCCAAAACGATTTTCGGGCGAGCCTTTTGCCGTGAGCGGACACTTTTTCATGGAAGTGTATGCTTAGTGTCGAAAGTTCTTTGCTATAGTCGGTACCCACGAGAACGGCAAGGTCGTCCTTCTACGAAACCCATGGGAAGACTGGGGTGGTCTAATAAACTCAGATAGAATCAGTGGGTGCTCTATCCGAACTTTATCGTTTATTTCGAAGAGGCTACTTGTAATTCCCTAACTATGGGTCTCTTAAACAACCTCAAAGTCGCTCAACGAGCTGTGGAAAGGGCTATGTTCGGTATTTCCCTACGTGATCGCGTCAGAAATGATGATATCCGTAGGAGAACAAAAGTAACCGACGTATCCCAGCGGATTAGCTTGTTGAAGTGGCAGTGGGCGGGACACATAGCGTGCAGAACAGATGGCCTATGGAGCAAAAATTTCTGGAATGGCGACCGCGTACGGGCAAACGTAGTGTAGGACGCCCACCGCCCGGGAAGCGCTGGATGCGGGCTGCTTTAGATCGGTCATTCTGGAAGTCTATACGAGAGGCCTACGTTCGGCAGTGGATTGTTTTATGCTGATATGATGATGATGATGATGATGACTTGTAATTGAATATTATGAATTACCTACAAATAGCGACATTATCAATTGTCATCAAGTTTTCTTAACGAACAATTTCTACTTTTGTCAAATCTAAATTTAATTTAAAGGCACAGGAAACTCGAACGGAATATCGCAAAAGAATACAAAACGTAAAAAGCTAGGTCGGGTAAAGAGATCCTTATTCGCGCATCGCGTATATCTTCAAAGCTTCGTGTGGAAAAATATATATAGGTACTTACATTCTCACGGATTTTGCCAAATTTAATATCGTGATTTCGGGGAAATCTTCTAAATTAGCATCGACAGCAGCCCCGCGATCAGTTTCACCTTCGTTTCTAAATTCCAAATTTCATTTCACTTCGATTTTATTGGAAAAGTTAAGCAGTACCTATAAGTGCTGAGACACACTGTTTAAAAGGTTGAACCACTTCAGCAGTTTTTTTTATACCACTGAGGTGGCAGACAAGCACATGGTCCACCTGCTGGAAAGTGACTACCGTGGCCTCGTGTGCAACACCAGGGGAGTTACACTCGTACTGCCGAAACCGTAAACACAGAGAGTTTTATGTGCCGTCAGTGTAGATGACAAAGCAGGAGTAGCCTTTGCTCTTCCCACTGACAGCACAAAAACTCTTCAGTGAGCAGTCAATGGAGAGAGAATACAAGTATCGCCACTCCGTATCATCCAAAGTGTATCGTAAGAGGCGACTAATTTAAAAAATACGCAGGTGATATCACGAGAGGAAGAAAACTTGAAGTCAAACGTTTGGCCGTGGAATAGTAAGACAAATTTTCCCCACATTAGGAGAGGCCTATGCCCAGCATTGGACTGCGAAAAGCTAAATGATTTACTGGTATTGGTACTAAAATAAAATTTGACACCTTTTCATATTTGAAATGAATAAAAAAAAATAAAAATAAACCCAGTCAATCGACAAACACTTAAGCATCATCTGCGACGGATCTATTAATTATTATGACATTCTAAACAGGGACGAACGGATTACTGTGACGTCCTTATACAGGGGGATTACACGGCGTATGGCTAATCCAGGACGGGAGACAAAGGTGCCGCAGGATACGGTATTACAGTTAACTGTGTTTTAATGACTGTGTCCTAAAGAGGTATAGCTTAAATTGTATACAAAGTGAAAGCGAGCACCCTGTATATATTGGTCAACGTCGATAAAATGAATGAATTTTGTAGCATTTACTTTGTTGAACTTAATGCTTTTAAATTTGAAGACATTAAACTACAAATTAATTTGGAAATGAATTGTGTGCAACAAAATATATAGGTACTATGCAACTTAAAGAAAACATTGTAATTTTATTATGGAAATATGTTAACAAATAGACTAAAAAAGCCATTTCAATAGCTTAACGGAATCTTTCCAGGACGGGATCATGTTAGGAACCAGTGTGGTTACTATATCACGTTTTGTGTTTTTTTTTTAAACTACATACGCCATACTCACACCGTGTGGGGGTGAGAGTGCTCACGCTCTCCACCCTGCTCGTGGCTTTGGGCTGCTGCGCGGGTGCGAGGGCGGCCAGCGCCTCCTTCTGTGAGCAGCATGCTCGTGAAGGAGACAGCAGATCAGGCGCGGCGCAGCGAGCGAGAGAGACTCGCGGACATCGCTGCCCGCGTGCGAAGGCGACTCGGGCGTCGGAGGGCGCAGACCAACCTCCGCCCCCCATGAGCGCGGGCCTGCGGGTGACTGGTGGAGCCGCTCGTCACTCTAGCAGAAGCAGGCCACGGCAGCAGCGCGCATCGTAGGACGATGCCCCCCCCCCCATACCGGGGGCGAGTCGAGGACCGCGTGGTCCCTCCTCCCGAGGAGGGCCAGACCGACGCCATACTCACACCCGAGTACACTAAAAGCCTTCCTCATGAGGTTGGGAGAACAGAAGGCTGTCGGTTCCATAAAATCAAACGATACGTAAACTGCAAAATTCTCGAACCTCGAATGCAATTGAAGATGATCTTTTTTTTATGCCACTGAGGTGGCAGACAACCACACGGTCCACCTGATGGGAAATGGTTACCGTGGCCTATGGACGCGTGCAACACAAGGGGAGTTGCACTCGTGCTACCGACCCTGTAAACACAGAGAGTTTCTGTGCCGTCAGTGTAGAAGACAAAGCAGGGATAGCTTTTGGTCTTCTCACTGACAGCACAAAACCTCTCCAGTGAGCTCTGGCTTCCCCACTCACCGCTGGGAACACAACACGAGGTTATTATGGCTGCGGTATTCTGTTTAATATTTTAACTATTGATATGTTTGAACTATCGATACACTCGTCCCTAGCATTCGAATCCTAAAATAGTTGGTCAAATAAAGGTATTAATCCACCGCTGCTTACCCTTGCCCCGATAAACAAGCGTAACCAAATATAAAACTTAAAGTAATATACCGAACCCATTAATTCGTTCCACGTTCAATAAATATCGTAACAATGGCTTAGAGGCTATTGTGCACGCTTCCGGTCGGAAGGTACCGCGTTCAATGCGATCTCGTTTAACTATTGTGAACCTACTTATACACAATATGATAAAGCCTACCTTTATTGAATCCAATCACATTAGAGTGAATATAAATTCTAGAAAGTGGTTTGTGAGAGTACGAAATGTTTCTATATTGGATTATTTTGAAGTACCTATTTTCTTTGGCTTTGTAATTTTTATTAAGACACACATACAAATGCTCACGCCTAATTCTTTTTGGGGTAGAGACAACAAGACCTCACTTGTTTCTAAACTTATATAATTCACGAGCTTCCTCAACTGTCATGGGAAGAAAGAAAGAAAGTGAGAAAGAAAGAAAAAAGAAAGAAAGGAAGAAATAAAGAAAGAAAGAAAATATTTTATTCAAACATAAACTTACGAGATACAGAATGAGAAGAAGGAAAAATACACACAGTAACAAAAATACAATAGGCATATAAGTACCTCGCAGGCGTGCTGAATGAAGTAGATATAATGATAAGTAGATGCGCTAGTGACTCTTGATATATCATATCGTTTTTACCACTGTGACTACTGTCTCGCCCTTATAAGAATTCTAAGACTCTCGACCAGTAAACAGTAAGCCACTACGGCCAATCGCAGGTCTAAAGTCATACTAACTGGCAAGTCAGTACATCGTCTCGTTGGTTGACGGACAAAGACGGCAGTTGCTCCCGTAAAAGTCAACCAACAAAATTAAGGACGCATAAAATCGCCGATTGCGGGCTTCAAACTACAAGTCGATTAAGATAGGAAAAAGTGAATGCCCAGGTGGGACTCGAACCCACGATCTTTCCCTTACATGGGGAATGCTCTGACCACTGAGCCACCGGGCCACACCTGAAGCTATCCAAATTCTCCTATACTACCGTCTTAGGGTGACGGTGGGAGGCATCTACCGACATTCATACGAAATATCGGAAACAATGAATGATGTTGCAATCATTTTTAAACATTGTTTTTTGATGACTCCGCCCAAATAATAGAATGAAATTTTGAAGCATTTACTATGCTAACTTTTGAAAAGTTAGCATAGTAAATGCTTCAAAATTTCATTCAATTCAAACTACAAGCTTTGGATGCCATCGGAACGGACACTCAGATGAAGAAGAGAGATGTTTAGATCGAACAAAAACCTATACCTATGTATTTATTATTTGTATAACTACCCCGTTCTAAGGTTTGCTGGAAAAAAAACTCAAAATTGAGTTAAGCTCGTCTTTGAAGCGAAATATCCTTTTATATTTGTTATCAATAATGTTATTTTAATAAAAAAATTACCTTACAAAGCTGTACGGTTTTCCAGACAGTATGTAGTCTCGATGTTGAAACACAGAGCTCAAATTCCTCTCTGGCACATTTCTTTTATTGACTAAAAAAGTTTATTAGCAAAATTTCACCTAAGACCAGCTATTACTGGGCGTGCACTTCTAGCGAATACTTAGGAATTATATATTGATATGATACTTTCGGCCTTGTTAGTCTTACTAGTTCCTTCTAGCATGGTTTGATATTATAATGAAGCAATGCTGAGTAGCATTTATAAAATCTTTAAACGTACTCGCTAGATGCCATAGTTTCACTCTTTTTGCGATAAAGGTGGGTTTAATATCGCCTCGGCCTGGCTCCTTACACAATAATAAAAAAAGTATAAATAGGTACCTATTATGTATTGACAGATATATCTTAGCGAGGTGAGTGTAATCTAAAAAGAACTATTCTTCTTCATCGTTAGTGGTTGCCATGCAAAACATGTGGCATTCTTTACGAGCAGTGTAAGATTTCTAAAAAAACCGGCCATTTGCGAGCAGGACTCTAACCTCCTAAAAACTGATACCATATTAAGTACAGTATGTTTTGTTACTCAAGACACATCTAATATTCCTGAAAAAGACTACAAACTCACTGTCCTTAAAAATATTAAAGTTAATATATCTTTTTACTACGAGTATTTCTGTATATATGTCACCGCCAAATAGTTTAATCAACTATTCAATTAACTGCCTAGGCTCTTTACTGAACGGTGTTGTTCAATTTAACGGCTTGAATGATGTTCTGCCATGTTATTAAACGGCTAGGCAAATAGCTTGGATCGATGACGTTTTACTACTTGCCTGGCCATGTAATTAAACAGTCAGAAACTGCATGGTTATAGAAAAAAATAACCACAAAGGCTTAATGTATGTAATTAATTCTAACCTAACCTAACCTAACCAAATCGGATTGCGCAGCTATCGAAATAAATCTATCACTAATTTTCTGTGAATACACCTCTGTCTACCCCCTCGGGAATTTGTATGTAATTTTCTATCTTATTTCGAGGTAGTACTCCATCTTACGATTGGGCTAAGCATTAAACAGTCAGGTTTTTACAAGCTTTTATTTAACTTGCAATGTATGTTTGTTCGGGTGGAATCTTACAACTCAATTTTAAGGCACTTGCCCTCAACCGATTGAGCTGAAATTTGGCATGCACGTTCGGATGACAATGCAAGAAAAAAATAAAATAAAAAAAAGATTGTTTTTAAAAAGGTTTTTCGAATATATCTTATTAAATGTTGTAATAAACGTTACGGCTGAATATCATTCAGACCTTTTAATTGAATGGTGCCGTTTATTTAACAGCCTAGGCAGTTAATTAAACCGCAGATAAGCTAGTTGGCGGCGACATATACATTATGTATATGTACATCTCTCCAAGACACCCGTGTTTAATGTTATAGCTGCCGAACTGCCACCACCTTCAACATATAAAGCAGATAACTTCTTCATTTTACGATACAGGTGACGTCTAAGGCTATATTAACGCAGGATGCTCGGCATTACTCGAGGCGTGGAGCGAACGCCTTTGAACGCAATAATTTCAAAGAAAACGACTCAACTATTAACTGTAGTTTTATTTTCGTAGAACCTGTTAAAATTCTATCTTAACGCCTTTCAGATGACCCTTCCAGACCAGAGTAATCTGGTAAGGTGGGGGAAGGCCACAGAAAAACAATGTTATACGTGTGGTGAGGCAATAGGGACGGCTAGGCACATATAAGTAGGATGTAGGGTGCTTCTCGATAGAGGCCAATACTCACGCCGCCACAATAAGGTGCTTTTCATCATACGCGAAGCAATGAGTCTGGCAGTAGCTAGAGCCCAAAAAGGATTGACTACTAACAGACGTCATATCAACTTTGTGTCTGAAGGTTCATCCATAAAATCCAGGAACAAACCTTATTCAATCTTAGATACTGCCCCAGATTGGACTCTCCTAATCGACACGTATGAAAAGCACTATAAAATTCCGGAGGATGTTGGGGTTTCGTCATCTAGACCGGACATATTTCTCTACTCGAAAACGACTAAATATGTGGTCCTTGTGGAACTTACTGTACCGTGGGAAACAAATATACCGAAGGATCACACACTTAAGAAAAATAAATACTATGATCTCACAAACGAATTAATCAAAAACGGTTACGTGGTTAATTTGTATGCAGTAGAAGTGGGAGCGAGAGGTATACCAGCTAAATCTCTCTATAACCTACTTAAAGATCTAGGCCTATCGAGAGTTACAATAAGCTCATTACTAGGACGAATGTCTAAAGCAGCACTAGTAGGTTCGTATCAAACTTGGTTAGGCAGGGAGGGGAACTTGGGTAGTGAAGGTGAGTGTTGATGTACATCAACAAAAGGGGCCCCTTCTAAACCTACACTTGGGTCGCAAGTCCCAGGCACTGTCCCGAGTTCCCAACTCAGCAACGCGATGGACCCGGCACCCGCACGGAGAATCCATGGATTGCTAAGAATATCGTCTCATTATTTGGTATAAAAAGAAATCAATTTCAAGTGACTGATATTCTACTAATATTAAAGAAGTAAATAGTAGGTAAGAAGATACCTATTTGGATGTTTGTTATTCAACCACGATGCACACAGCTGGCACGATGATATTTCCGTCTAAATGAGCAGGTCCGACTGGGGAAGTACCTTCGCTCTACAGAATATCGCGGCCATAATAACCTCGTGTTGTGTTCCCGGCTGTGAGTAGGGTAGCCATAGCTCACTGGATAGTTTTTTGTCCTGTTATTTAGAAGACCAAAGGCTATTCCTGCTTTCTCCTCTACACTGACGGCACAGAAACTCTCTGTGCTTAGAGGGTCGGCAGCACGAGTGTGACTTCACTGTTGTTGCACACGTTCATATGCCACGGTAACCACTTTCCATCAGGTGGGCCGTGTGCTTACCTGCCACCTCGGTTGTATAAAAACAATTAAAAAGAAAGCAATTTCGAGTGCCTGATATCGTACTAATATTAAGAGCGTTTTCACACTCATCCGATATCCGATATCCGACATCCGACATCCGATATCCGATATCCGAACGCCGATATCCGATATCCGACATCCGACATCCGATATCGGAGAAAGTCAAATGTATGAGATATGTATCTTTCGTTCACATTGTCCGGCCCGTTATCGGTTATCGGAGCTAAAACAGTGGTGTTGGCTGAGTGTGAAAACGCTCCTAGGAAGTAGATAGTAGGTAAGAAAATATTTAGACGTTTGTTATTCAATAACGCTCAAACGGCTGAACGAATTCAGCTGAAATTTGGTCCAAGGTTAGATTAAAGTTCGGGATAACACACAGCTTACCTGTATCCCTGGAATACGTTCCTGTGGGGAACGGGATCAGAATGCCAATGGGCAACATCTATCTATCAGGATACAAAAGGTGCTTTTATATTCAAAATAGAGACTTAATCTATACATCTATACTACATACATATAAATGAGTGTCTGTTTCTGATATTAAAATAACAGTTTTGTACAACATGCATATGACAATAATTCGATATTTACACCAAAATTCTTTTTTTTTACAATTTTTGTTTGTCTGTCCGTCTATTTCTTCCGGCTAATCTTTGAAATAGCTTTTTTTTTACGTGCGGAGCGTACGGAGCAGAAGGGGGAGGTTATGTCGGACTCGAACCGACTAAACCGCACGCCGTCTGTGGGCCCGCGAGCAGGGTGGAGAGCGTGAGCACTCTCACCCCCAGGGCCGTCACAAGCTCCCGCCTCGGCGTTTCAAACGCCGGACACTCGGTGAGCGTGTGCAGCCCCGAGTCCACGCTCGCTTCGCAGTGATAGCACTCGGGCCTCTCTAGCCACTCCCCCATGATGGGTCTTACCGCCGCAAACACGACGTGCCCTGCGCATGGTTGTTCAAGTCGTAAATCTTTGAAATAGCTGGACCGATTTTTATTGGCAGGTAGCTGATGTAAAAAGGAGTAACTTAGGCTACTCTTTATTTTAGAAAAAATTAATGCTCAATAGCGTTAACTCATCACTAAGCGATAACCGACATCCACGCGGGCGGAGCCGCGGGCAACAGCTAGCAATAGATATAGAGACGCCTGACTAAGTGATCCTAATAATCTTAAACCTGATGACATTTTGATTCCTGTTGGAGAAGAATAGGGCCATCCAATCCCGTATCGTAGTGGCGATTAAGGGATTTCATACGAAAGTAAAAATATCATAGTTGACAGAATGTAGATATTCATACACCTCTGCCTACCCTTTTGCCGATTTACAGGTGCGATTATATGTAATATCTAAAATCAGATTTTGAGTAACTAAAACATAATTCCACAGTCACACACCACTAACTAACTAACCAAGTCATTCCCATGTTAACTAACCAACTTTACCCACACACGTCTCCCTCCGTCTGCGAAGCACTTTAAACTTGTCATTAAAACAAAACAAGCTAAACAAAACTCGCCTCAACTCGCGGCAACTCAAAGAGACGTAAAGACTTGTACAAGTACGTTATGAGTTTCTTTCTTAATCTGAAATGACTTTATAGTTTACCGAAGTTATATTGTAGTAAGAATTAAATTTTAATGGCCTCTGTAGACTAGAGGTGGAGTGATTTAAAAAAAAAAAATTATTTATCAATATAAACAATTTTTATACAACAAAAGATACGTTAGCATTACAGAAAACCTATGCGGTTTATAATTGATGCTTTAGGTGTTTAATTACATTAAACAAGTGAGTTTAGGTAATATGATTTGAGTCTGTTTTTGACACTATGAGGCTCAATGTTATCTACATTCTACAGTGCGTGATTCCGGGGGCAGTGCGTTAATAAGTCGAGGGACTAGATAAGCAGTCGTTCGTTCGCCGTAGGTATTATTCGCGCGACTCGGCTCACACAACTGCGTGAGTATGATTCCCGCTCAGTATAAATTGCATACAAACATATACTCACGCTTTTAAATCCCCGAAGGGGTAAGCAGAGTCGCCAACTATGATTTTCGATGACGGTATTTTACAGTGGTGTTACAAAATCAAATAATGTCAGTCATGTTTCGCAGATTCTCTGCATGCAAAGTTAAATTTATTTATTTTTTAGAATTCAAAATGTCACGTATTTAATAATTAATAATTGTAATAAGATTAAAATAATTAGAATGCAAATAAAATGTCCATTATAAAAAAAAAATGTCAATATTTTGTCAAGAATGCATGTAAGAATAATTTTGTAATGTCAGAATAGGTACCCAGTACTATCAATAATCAATAATTTATTCAAGCAATAATCTCACACTAACAATCTATCACACACATAATTTGATTTACACTTCGATGTCATTAATAGGTCTGGGTATTAATCATCATTTATCCTTAAGAAACTCCCTGACACTATATTAAGACTTCTCCATCAGCTAGGTAGTTAGTGTTTTCTTAAATTTATTGAAGGTTAACTCTCTAATGGGTCTGGGTATGTGATTATAAATTTTGACTGTCATATAATGTGAATTTGATGAAGAGAAGTTTTACAGCTAGGCAGCAAAAGTTTTGTGCTATCTCTAGACATGTACAGCTTATCTTCACTGGCCTTTTTGAACAACTCTGGATTTTTCTTTACAAATATGCCAATTTCTAAGACGTATAGTGACGTCAACGTCAGCAGCTTCAGACTTTTTAAAGGCTGGTCTACACGAGTCTAGTGGTCCACTTTTGGTGAATAAAATACATCGCTCTTTACAATGATAGTGAAGAGTGAAATCATTGGCAGTATATCATAATGTTTGCTTGTCAACAGTAATCCCAATAATATTTATTCTTCTTCCAAACTCAACAAATCAAATCTCCACGGTACGAAACAAAAACATCTTACTAACAAAAACTGCTCCCTTGTCAGACTGCATCAGTTGCTACAAAAACGGATGAACTTTCATTGAAGGACTTTGTTTTTTACTGTTTATATAACGTGGGACGTCGAACTTCTAGTTTCTCCCCCTCGAAGTCCGCTGAGGGGTGATTTATACACCAAGTTTGCCTGCCTTGTTCTAAGTTCGCTCTATGTAGCTTTTAGTATTGGGTATATTTGGCTATTGATGTTCTATTGTTTTATAGAAAACTGAGAAGTGTTCTAAGGTTAACCATTGTTTATTCCAAAGAAGAGAATAATAGTAAGATTTTTTTTTGGAAGAGTAATTATAGCCAAAATTATTAGTATTCCTAGTAACCGCTCCAGCTAAGCTAAGTTTCTTTATGTTAGAAGTGAGTTGGTGAAACCCAAAACCTCGCCATAACAAGGCTGACTCCTTAGCCACTAACCTACTGACGCTTCCGTAAATAAGACTAAAATTATTGTAACAGATGTATACACAACTCATATAGTATTATTTTTGTACTACAGTATTTTCAAATCTTTGACGGGCTTTTAGCTAAGTGGTACAAAAAATTTCAAAGTTAAGTTAATCTAGTCAGTTCAGTCAATAGGATGGGATACCATTCTTAACATCGCAATATGTTTCTGCAATTCCGAGCCTCGAAGTGTCCCTTAGGTCGTTTGTCCCGGCTCCTATACGGCAATAATATATAGCAGTCGTATCTGTAACGACTGCTATATAATTGTTGTTGTCCTAAAAAGTCTGTTGTTGCCAGTTGCCAGTTGGAGCCAGTTGGAGCTAGTTGGAGCCCTAAAAAGTCCGTAAACTGGTCTTACTACAAAATTTCGGTTTTCTATTGTTTACCCGAAAATTATATGCCATAATCATCATATTCCTGAATTTCATTTGCCCGAATGTTGTGTTTGCCCGAAAAGACATATGACATACTTTCGATTACCCGAAACTTAGATACCATAATATAATAATGCTAGACGCTTTAGCCCATATAAAGACAATTATATTTATAACAAAGCGGTTCATTGGTACGATATAAAGCAGTCCTCACTGAAGGAAGCAAAATCAAAAGTCGTGGAATGGCCAACCTCTTTGACCCACGATTGTACTGAGGACCTTCTCTTGCACTTGTTGTGATCTGGTAGACTAATAATTGGGCCCGCCATCCCTCATATTTATGTTAGTTATATTATTATTCTGTTATGTTAGTTATATTATTATTTTGTTCATTTTCAATATGCATGTTTAGTTAAGCACTTTCTTTCATTTCAATTTTAATGATTATTAGACATAATATTTAAATACCATAATAATTCGGGTAAACAATAGACAACCTGCTAACCTAACTCAAATGGTACCTAAACAAAATGCTTATGGGTGGTTTTAAAAAAATAACCACGAAGAGTATCCCCTTCTAACCTAACCTATCCGAGTCGGGGTGCCCTAAAGTCCCGATTGCATCCAGTTTCTCCTGATATAACAACCGTTACACACTCAATGTCTATAGCAAATGATGTTATGGCATGTGATAATTCGGACATTTGATAATTCGGGCATGTGATAATTCGGGCTTACAATGATTATGACAAATGATGTTATGGTAAGTGACTTTATGGGAAACAAAGCTTCTAGCATGTGAATATTATGGCAAATAAAATTCGGGCAAATGAATATTCCGTCATATAATATTATGGCTGTTGACTATTATGGCAAATGATATTCGGTCAAATAAAATTCGGGCAAACGGCGGTATACCCAAAATTTCGCTATCGTCTGTGGGTGAAGGCGTACACGTAAAGCCGTATATTTATTATTTCATTTTATTTGTACTTCTCTCTCGTACATTTTTGTCTTAGTTTAGTTTATTTGATAACTACACCATATCTTCTGTTTCTGTCACGTTACTGTCCATCCCAAGGTTGCCTGGAAGAAATCGCTTCCAGCGATAAGGCCGTCCTTTGTACATTAAACTGTATCCATGCTATCTACTTGTCCTATTGTAAATTTATTGGCGTACAATAAATAAAATCTATCTAATGTAAGTCAGATAGCAGTCGCTTCATAGTAAATTTTGAATTTCCGTCATTGGGCAGAAACGTTTATCTACACTACTAAACTAAATTGTTACTAACCCAATGAGCTAATATTGCTTTAATAAAGAAAATTGTATTATTATTATTACAAAGATTTGTATGTTTGTAATGAATAAACTCAAAAACCTGCCGATTTCAAAAATTCGTTCACCATTGGAAAGCCACATTCACCCTGAGTATCATAGGCTATACTGGTTTTGCACGGTAACGTATTTACCACTCGTGCGAAGCCGGGGTGGATCGCTAGTTTTATATAACTTGGACAACTTAACATTTAAAATACATTAGCGACTTAAAGTGATATTATATATATATATGGCTAACTAGAAGAGGTGAATTGCTTTTAGACAATACCCACGGTTGCATTGACCGGCACGTAACCCACGCCAATCTAATCAACGTTGCCCAGTGGTGCAAGTTGAGCATTGAAGCGGACGTGACAGCGATTTTTACAAGCTTTTATTTAACTTGCAATGTATGTTTGTTCGGGTGGAATCTTACAACTCAATTTTAAGGCACTTGCCCTCAACCGATTGAGCTGAAATTTGGTATGCACGTTCAGTTCGGATGACAATGCAAGAAAAAAAAAAAAAAAAGATTGTTTTTAAAAAGGTTTTAGTATTAAAATTAACTTATTTGATATTTTTTTATGACACTTAGGTGGCAGACAAGTACACAACTCACCTGATAGAAAGTGGTTACTGTGATCTATGGATGTGCAACACCATTGCCGTCACACTCATGCTGCCGATCGTGTGGATTTCCTAATTTATTAAGCGGTTTAATGTTTAAAGATAGCTGTCATTTAAATATACATCTTAATTGATAGGTTTCCTAAATGTGTTTTGTTGGAAGTGAATCGAGCTGCGCAGTAAATAAAGTGAAGACAATCAGGGATTATAAATTTCAGTGCATGTTTTATCACAAGTTTATATATGTATACTTGCAATAAAAGAATAATGTTCAGCTTTTTTATTCTACACAAATTACAATATACAGAAAGAAAACAGACCAAAATAATTCCCTAAGTTTCTTGTCAAAGTTTTCTCAAGACTCCCCCCGTTTGACGTTTTGTAAGTCCGAATGAGCTAATAATTATAAATGATAAAAGAAAGATAATACTCGAATCAAGTAAATTTACATTTTGACTTTAACGTTGCCGTTGTCATAGAATAACACAGCAGTAAGTTTGTAACTTGCACCAAAACCGCGGTGCCCCTGGCCCCGGCCCAAGAGCTTGCTACTTCGGAGGTTAAACGTATATAAGATTGGTGTATACTTTACTGATTGCACCTCGTATTGGCCAGTAAAACGTATGGGCCAGGCGCAATTTGTGTTCTAACATAATAAGTAGCGTTGGTTTAAAATAAATACTACAGAGTTCTTTGAAGTACTACTTGGAAATTGCAATTACATTATAATTTTTATGACATTGGATAGATAGATAGATGTAATTATTTATTGTTCATAGATTCACAGTAGGATAAGTAGGTAGCATATTTAACGGAAAGTCGACAAAGGAGATACAGTTGCACCTTTACATACAACTTCATATGAAGAAGTGTGAACTTATCTCCTTTGTTGACTACACAATGGGCGGCCTTATCGCTGGAGGATGGACAGTAATGTTACAAAAAAGAAATGGTGAAGTTATTAAATAAACTAAATACAGATGGAAATAAATATAATAGACCTATGGATGTATATAGCCCGCGTGGATGTCGGTTATCGCGACCAAACATAGCCTTTTTTTATGTAAGGGGCATAGCATCCTTCGTGGATGTTATGCCGGACTCTTACTGACTAAAAACTCTCACGTACCGCTTAATAGCCTGCGGTCGGGAGCACCGGGTAAGCTCTTGGAACCAAACATAGCCTATGTCCTTTCTCAAGGCCTAATCTACTTCTTTACCAAATTTCATCAAAATCGGTTCTGTGGTTTAGCCGTGAAAGACGGACAAACAGACACACACATACACTTCTACATTTATAGTATTAGTATGGATTATTGAGAAGCAGTAAAGAGCTTCAAGGCAGTTCATAAATGGCAGGCCTTTTTTCACTTATTTGGCAGATAAGAACACAACCCATTTGATGGAAAATGGTTATCGTAGCCTATGGTCCTGTGCAACACTATCTGTATCATACTCGTGCTTCCGAACTTGTAGGAAATTCTAAAATCATTCTTAAAGGATCCCATATATGCTATCCTATATTACTTTCTTATCTAAGGACCAGTCTCAAAATACAGGTCTGCAAAATCACCTAGCTTCCCAGAAACATGCAGTAGAAATACTGCACTAGCCTCCGATGTAAGATTCGAGGTGCTTAATACTCAACAAAATTTGATATGTACTCACTCCCACCACGATGGAATTCAATAACATTATCGCTTATCGAAACTCACAATCTAAATAAGCACTGCCTCAATGCATACGAATCTTGCTTAAATCTATAAAATTTGAATTCCATATTATAAATGGGCGAGGTTATAAGTAAGTTACTAGTAAGTAATAAGTATTCTCGCTTACTACTTTTACTAAACTAAAGAGTATGAAGTTAGGCAACAACTTATAGTACCTACTTACCTGTTTTCACAGGCGCAATTAAATTAACTCTAATTACTCTAATGAAATTTATAAATTATAGGAAAGGTAAACATCTAACATTACTCTAAAGAGCAAGTTAGATTGCATAGCGAGGTACGTTGAATTGCAGGACAAACTTGAGAAAAGACGATGCTACTTCTGTTTTATACTTGGCCGAGTAGTTCAAGTGTTGGGAGTTCCGTTACTATATCTTTAAGGATGTCCACGGACGAATAATAAAGAAACAGTGCGTCGGTTAGAATTCGCTAAGCGTAGCCACACATGCGTCATGCGCGTCAACCATTAACGCTGCCACAAGAAGCTCGTAGCGGCCACAAAAGTGGCTGGAAGCGCGCTTCAGCCTCTTCTGGTCAATGGTTGACTCTTCGCAACCATGCGCACAGTGCCATAATAGACTGACGTTGAAGGTTTAGGGTGGGAAATCGCGTGACTGGCGTGTGCATGTATTTTGTGTCGGCGTTTAGTGGCTGGTGCGGGTCATAAGAAGCGAGTAGCGACGGTTCTTAGCGTGTGGCAGCCACCTACATCAACCATATGCGTAAATGTTTGAAAACTGCACGAAATATGCCAGTTAGGGCGTTTAATGGTTGCGGCCAGTGGCCCGTGTGAGGCCTTAAATAATATAATTTTAACTTTTATGAATATTGTCATTGTAGAAAAAATTGCCTGGGAATTTTTATTGCCGGGTTCTTTTCATGTGCTGTGAATCTGGCCATAATTGTAGAAGCAATAATCTTGATGTTAATAAGTGAGTCAATTTAGATGCATAAATATAATTCTGTTTTGATTTTGCTCTAAAAAATGGATGAGGTATGTACAACCTCATCCATTTTTTACTCATAATAGCAGAAGATAAAATTGTGTCATAATAAAACGGCGCAGATCAACCGGATGGTAAAGGTATGCCGGTATCCACATAACAATATACTGCGTACGTACAATCGTAAGTTCACACCCGCAATATACAAAACGACATCAAAGTGTTCTTCGGTAAAGAACTGAGCTTACACGCCGGGCCGCATTAATGTGCCAGTTGTGTTTAATTTTATAATACGTGTGGAGTGTCAAGTTCAATGTCACTGTTGATTAAGGTAGTGTTAGGTAAGTATAAGGTTTACGTTTTAATAGGAACCTTTAAAATGTTTTCACCTCGCGTAATCATAAACTAAAGGCAAAGTACCAGAAAAGATGAGGAATCTTATATCTTTAAACGAGAAATTCTGTGAAAATCGATCTAGCTAAGATTAATTGTTAGATAATGTCATTTTATTTAAAAAAAAAGAATATGACTCTTCCTGACTTTATTGGCGATGTAATTATATAATAATTTTTAACGCCTCTTTGCGGCCGATTTCATTTTCGTCAAAACAAACAAAACAAACAAAGTTTATCTATAATGTACCAATATCCATTCCAAACGAAAGTAATTCTGCATTTGAAATTCTAACTAAGTTTCAATATAAAATTAAAGCGAGCTCAAACTATCAATACAATGTCGAGAGAGTTCGAGTTTTAAATTTACGAGCGTTTGGATTTATACCGTTTATCGGGCCTCAAGTGTACTCGAATTCTTTGATGTACGTCACAGTTAGCGAAAGCATTTTAGAGGAAAAAGTTGCCTTAGAAAATTCGTTTTGACGCCTTCAAAGGGAAAAGAACTATTATGGTCCTTTTCTTCATTGTTATGCAATGGCGAAAGGAGAATAGTCGAATGAGGATTAGTTATGTATAATCTTAGTTGTGTATGTAATAATAAACGGTGTACCGAAACTTCGTATTTATTTATTACTAGCGATCCGCCCCGGCTTCGCACGGGTGGTAAAAACGTTCCCGTGGCAATCCAATATAGCCTATATTAATTTTTAGCTAAGACTTTAATAAATATGTAGGTACAAATTTTAATAATATTACATTACTTCATTAAAAAAATGCATTTTCTTTTGTAACAAAACTTATGGCTGGACTAAGTATATGTTTCGACAAATATGCATATTTCTTTTATATGTATTAACTTAATATTAACTATACGGGATATATATTTGTTTGACTGTAATTTTCTTTTGTTCATTACTCACATTTAGTAACGTCATTTCTGGCTAGCGCAACACCTATTTCATTCTCTCATTAAAGTAGATTGATTTCATTTGCATCCCCGGTACTCAGTTTCATATTATTGTGTTAGTAGATAGAGTATGTTGTGATAGGACATGGGAACTGTGTGACTATTAGGCATCTTATTGCAGTATAGAATATATGCATGTGAAAAGGACGCTGTATTTTTATTTTTCTAAAGCCCGGAGACTTATATGAAGTTTGAGGTAAGGTACTTGATCCAATAGATCCTTTGCACACTACCAAGACCAACACTAAACTAAAAGATCCAACTTTAAACTAAATAATGTAGCATTATACCCATTTATACGCAACAGTTATTTTATATCAGGAGTCATCTTTATATTTCCTTGTAATTCAATTTAATTTTTGCAGAAGTTTACAGTGTATTTACCTATTATTCAAGTAAATATGTAGTATTACAAGACTTACCCGAAGATAATCCAAGTAAATTACCATAGCAGGCTTAAGATAGTTTACGATTGTTCGAACATTGTACTGAATGTAGTATTATGTACTGGCTTAATCGACAGATGCCATATATATAGTAAGTGCTGCAACTACAGTGGAACTACGTCAATGTACTGTGTAATATAGAAGATATGTGAACGCAGACGCTTTCATTGGTAGTCGAATAAGGTTGTAGTGTCTTTACTAAGTAACTACAGAGTGGGGGAATAATGAAACATTAAGAAGGTAGGAATTCAAGATGAGGTGGCCCCTCTATTCCACGTGACTGATAACTTTTTAGATAGATTTATTTATTGTTCACTAAAGGTAATACGTTTGTCGGTTATTGTATTTCGTTCAAAAGCACAAAAATGTGCTAGTGATAAATGATGTTGTGATGTAAAAAAAAGGCACTAAGTCGTGCACTTTCCTGTAGTTTAAATAAATTGTTGAAATAAATTATTTATCTGAGCGCCTTAAAGTAAGAATAGTATAAGAGCGTTACAAGTTGCACCTGTTCTCATCTCATTCATTCATTCATTATTCAATCATCAACCCCATAATGATAATCGAGTGCGAGATTGTGGTGAAAGTGAAACCTAGAGTAGTGTCGATACGGATAGCAATAGAACTTGAAAGAGGGTAGATCGATATATTTATTCCTAAAAATGCTTTCCCTGCTTACCGCCAATACTCCGTGTTCCTCCGTGATTATTGTTTTTGCTTACGATGCATTCTTTTCATTATTATCTTTTAATAATTTACCTACAGAATACCGCGGCCATAATAACCTCGTGTTGTGTTCCCACCGGTGAATAGGGTAGCCAGAGCTCACTCAAGAGTATTTGTGCTGTCAGTGGGAAGACCAAAGGCTATCCCTGCTTTATCTTCTGCACTGACGGCACAGAAACTCTCAGCGTTTACAGGGTCGGCAGCACGAGTGTGACTCCCCTGGTGTTGCACACGTCCATAGCCCACGGTAACCACTTTCCTCAGGTGGACCGTGAGTTTGTCGGCCACCTCAGTGGTATAAAAAAACCTACTGAATCTCTCTCTGCACCACCTTTGGTTGACTGGTAGAGAAAGCTTGTGACATTAAATCCGCCTATGGGCCTTCTTGTACAAGAAGTTTTTTTATTATTATATCAAGGTGCTTTTATCAGCGCCGAAATATCAGAAACACCAAACAATACGGTAAATATCCATTTAGCTAATGCTCTAATAGTAATGGTAATATTTGACATTCAAAAGTGTTAAATCTTACATTTTCATTTTATACCTATTTCAGTTGATTTCACCAATTTTACGTTTTAAAAAATGTACATTGTGCCGGGATGTAGTACTTTCGTACCGTGTCACACATACTATTTTTTCTTCTACCTAGGCCGAAAGTTCAATTTTTATCCCTGGGAAGCGGAGGACAGAAAGTGTCATGTGTCCTGCTTCATAGGGACAAAAGTTGAATTTTCGGCCTACGTAGGAAAAAAATAACTTATTGGACTAGATAGTCAAGTACCCAATTAGGGACTGAGCTGAAATCAATGATTTGCTGCTTATAGGCAAATATCTCTATAGATATTTCAGGGTATCAATACAGGGACTCCATTAGAACAACTATCCTCCTTACAGTTATATTTAAATAAGAGTTATTGCTTCAAATAACTATGATGTTGGGATTGAATGTTGGAATTGGAACATTGAATGAAACACCAGCTCGAATGATATAAGACTGCCTTTAATGTAGTAACACCTCGTATATATATTGGTTACAAGTAGGTTAATATATGGGTATATGCTTATACACTACATCTTCCACCACAAGGAAAAATAAAATAATTACATATATTTTATTTTGATAGACATTGTTAGATACCTTAGTTTTAGATAGTTATTTTAATAGACACTTACATCTAAATTCTTTACGTACAATAGTTAGTAATGAGTACAATACAATCATGGTTTCAAGTTTCATAACAATTGAGTGCCAGCTGCTAGGGTACAGTTGGCTACAATTAAAAGTACTATAAACATAATCATAATATTTTATTATAATATTTATAATTTATTTGGGAAAATATAGTTTTGTACGGTTTTTGTGAACAGTATCGGGTTTACCGTCTTTCAATATCTGTACATTTGGTGACATGTCCTTCAATACAGGATATGGACCTAAGTATATATGAGACAACTTATTACCAATTTCGTTTCGAATTAAAATTAAATCATCTTTTTTATATTTGACTGGATGTGAGGTTACATCATATTTTTCCTTTCGTATTATCTTAGACTTAATTAAATTTTCACGTGCTTCTTTTAGTGATACCTGTAATCGATATTTCAATTCGAGAGGATAGCTTTCGTAATTGTAAAGAGGTTCAATGGTTTTAGTTAGATTGCTAGGTAAATTACATTTCTTACCAAAAACTAATTCGAACGGTGTGTATTTAGTCTCTGAGTGTACCGATGTATTATAACTAAAACACCAGAATGGAAGCCACTTGCTCCACGAATCTGGACGGTTATCTGTAAATATTCGCAAGAATGCACCTAAATTTTTATGTGAGTTTTCGAGTGCACCAATGCTCTCGTGGTGATAAGCGGTTGAATTAATTTTATGTATGTGAAGTAACTGACATACTTCTTGCAATGTCGCAGACATGAATTCAGTTCCTCTATCAGTTGCTATTTCCTTTGGTATACCATATCGTAGCACAAAATTGTTTACAAAAGTTCTAGCGATTTCTGTACTAGTTTTAGTTACTAATGGATACGCTTCTACATATTTGCTCAATTCACATTGGAGCGTCAATATGTAAGAATAATTGTGTATATCTTTATCTAAAGGACCTACTACGTCTAAAAATAACTTTTCAAAAGCAGAGTGAGCCGTAGTCGTTATTGTCATCGGTTCTTTAACGTTAACTGAGTGCTTTTGTTTTTGGCACTTGTCACATTTCTTAATAAATTGAGTAACGTCGCGTTCTAGACCTGTCCAAAAATAGTATTTCTTAATATTATTGACCATCCGTCGGATACCTGCGTGGCCACTCGTAGGTAACAGATGGAAGTCATTGAGAATGATTCTTCTCTCATCCTTGTCCTCTATTCTTTCAACACCTTTTAACACACACAAACGGGGACCGGTCCAATTGTTTATTTTCTTTATACTTTTTACTAGTGTGTCAATAAATGTAGTAGTTATTTTATTTTTTATAAAATATACTTCAGTAATATTTAACTGCGTACACAATATATTCAGCTCTCTCGCAAATGCGTCTGGCGTCAGTTGCGATCGAGTAGCTGATTTTATATATATTACCATCTCATTTGGTATAAAATTTAATAATCCACTGTCGCTCTTAATCTTACACTCTTTTTCTAATTTACATAATTGGTCATTGTTTATAAATCTTAACTCAACAGATAACTTCGGTTTACTATGAGTTTCCACAATGCTTGGCTGATCAGACCAGTCATTAGTAGAGACCATAGGATCCGGAGTATCCAGCGTAACCTCTAACTTCTTCTTCTGCGCTCGCGTCATTACACTAACGACACATTCGTGCATATCTTTCAAATCTTGAGATGTTATGATAACCCGAGACAGTGCATCTGCAGCTGCGTTGTCCGAGCCTCTAACATACTCCACCCAAAAATCATATTCCTCTAATAAAATTCTAAATTTTAATAACCTACTAGAGGGTTCTTTTATATTAAATAAGTACATTAATGGTTTGTGGTCGGTCAATATTTTAAATTTACGACCATAAAGGTAAGGCCTAAAATGTTTTACGGCCCAAACAATGGCAAGTAGCTCCTTCTCTATTGTTGGGTAGTTCTTTTCTGCCTTGTTCAAAGTTCTACTGGCATAAGCTACCGGTTTCCCATTTTGATTAGCTAATATAGCTCCTATCGCTAATCCTGACGCGTCTGTCTGAACGACGAACACGTTTTCATTTGAAAAATTTGGATATTCGAGTATTGGAGGAGACATTAATTTTTGTTTTAGTAAATCAAATGACCTCTGGCAGGTATCAGACCACTCAAATGGAATGTTTTTCTTAGACAAATGATTCAAAGGTTGCGCAATATCAGCGAAATTTTGTATAAATTTTCTGTAGTAATTGGCAAAGGCAACGAATCGCTTGAGCTCATCTGAGTTACGCGGTACTGGATAGTTTTTTACGACATCTAATTTTTGGGGGTCAGGTAAAACACCCTCTGATGAAATAACATGCCCCAAATACAACATCTCCTTTTTCAAAAAATCACATTTAGATGGATTTAATTTTAAATTAGTTGTTCGCAACCGTTCAAACACATCTAATAAGTTTTTTATCGCCGAATTTAAATTTTTCCCATATACGATCAAATCGTCTAAATATACTAGGCATTTCTCGTATGTCAAGCCAGCCATAGCTATATTCATCATTCTAGAAAATGAATTTGGGCTTGTTTTGAGACCCATGTGCATCCTGGTCATCTGGTACTGACCGGATGCAAAAGCTGTATATTTCCTACTTTCTTTTTCCAGACTAACATTATAAAACCCTTGATATAAATCGAGGTGAGTAAAATAAATACACCCTGAAAGAGAATCAAGAATGTCTGTTATATTTGGAAGTGGGAACTTATCATCCTGAATGCAGTTATTTAATTTTCTGTAGTCTATAACTAAACGCCACTTTTTTTTTCCGGAAGGATCAGCCTTTTTGGGTACTAAAAGCACTGGACTCGACCATTCACTGGCGCATGGTTCAATGATTCCCTGTGATAACATGTTTTTTATTTGCTTATCTACTTCAGTTTTTTGTGAATGAGGAAGCCTGTATGGCTTAACATACACTGTATCCGCGTTTTCTTTTAATTTTATCTTATGACTATAAATAGGTGTGGTCGTTAGAGTGTCACCCGGCAGGCAAAAAATGTCCGCGTACATGGCACATAAATTTTGAATAGAAATCTTTTCTTCTAAGTTCAAATGATTTAAATTGAGTGCTGCTAGTAAGCTTTTTACGCGTTCTACGTCCCGTGAACAACTATCAAATGAACATAATTTATAATCGCTCAATTTATGCAAAATAGGTTTGATTTCATTCAAGGTAAAATCACTTTCAGTAGTATTTAATATTCGTATAGGTATCTTACCATTGATTGGGGTAACTATAGAACTAGCCATAAAGATCCCATCGCTCAATTCTGCTGCACAAACCACACACTCTTCATTCATACTTGTATACAAATAATGTATAGATTCAGACCTAGAAGGAATGTTGAATAATTGCTTTACATGATTATTTAATTGTAGAACTATTTTATTATTAATCGAAGTATACAAAGTCATTTGTTTATGTTCTAAATCTAGACAAGCCCTAAACTTACTTAAGAAATCATAACCAATGATGCCATCTGCCCTACATGGCAAGCTTGTAAAAACATAAAACTTATGGTTAAGAACATACTCATCTGTCCTAAGCGGTAAATATGCGTATCCGATTGCTTCTACTTTGCCCCCAATACCATTTATTGTGGTTTTCCATTTGTGCAAAGGAATGTTTTGATTAATGATGCAATCATACGTTATAGCGGAGATCGATGCCCCGGTGTCAATTAACCATGAATATTCTTTGTCATTTAATGATAATCTAGTTACTAATGAATTATCGTATGAAAAAATAAATTTATTACTAACCCCGAAAAAACTGCTGTATATTTCCCTCTTCTACTCTTTCAGTCTTAGACTGATCATTATTATTTGTTGCCATAACGTGAACATTGCCGTTTCTGCGAAACTGCCTGTTATTATTATTATTATAAGACCTACCTCTAAATCCTGGAGAACGGCCCCGATATGTACGGGTCCAACCCCGTACAGCTCCATGTTGCTGAGAAAATCCCCTTGCATGCGCACCTCTACCCCTCGGGTTTGGGGTAGGGTGGAACCCTCGTTGATTTCCTCGGTAGTTATTACTGAAAGGCGAACGGTTAGGTTTCCGCATAGTTAAAATTTCAGATGAATTATTACAAGACGATGAAAGCTCCTCGTCAGCGGCTGCCTGTATGGCGTCGTTCAAAGTATCATAGTTCCTTGCTGCTATGATCGTGCTTAACCGACGGTTCCGCAATCCGTCAGCAAAACGCTTGATAGCAAGTTTTTCGTTAACATGTTTTAATACTCCATAACTCCCAGTATGCCCCTCGGATTGCGAGATCGTCAGGTCGACGAACATATTAGATATTTCCTGACCAAAATCGGATATAGTTTTTTCACCTTGCTTTGCGGACTGCAACCTACTTTGTATGGCTGTAAATGATTTTTTGGGTAGAAGATGTAACCTCATATCCTTAATTAGTTCGGAAACACTGCCATATTCCGATGTCAATCTTAGTTTAGCCGACTGTGATAGCCGACTTTTTAATATAAATTGCACCAAATTGCCTTGTGAGGCGTCATCTAAAATAGAGGCGTAATATTCGATACCATCAATTAATTGTTTTGTATTTAATTCCGAGTCATTCATTACTGGTAATAAGCTGAGCGCGATTTTCAAGTCAAATTTCGCCATCGTGATACTCGTCTTACTATTACATAAATCAAAAATTTCCATATTTTTTTTTTTAATATTTACGCAAATATTATCGATTATTTCTAACTCAGATGTATCTTTAGATGGACTTATTTTAACAATTTCCTCTAAGTAACTATTATATTGTTGATACAAACTCTCAGTTTCACTTAGTTTTTTCTCACATAATTCCCTTTGTCGTCTGCTTGGACCAACTTTAATTAAATATGTTCTAATTTTTAATAAGCCATCGCATATTTCTTTTAAAATTCTGCCATTAATGTAAATAATTACGTGACACGTACATACCCTTAAATCCAGACACCGATACCGTCACCTTATTAACTAAATTAGAGTTCCAAAATCATCGGATATAGTTCTCCACTACGCGATTATAATGATTAGGTATTATATTATGACGCACTACGCACTATTTACTAGATGCTAGCACTTTTTTTCTTGTACCTCATTTATTACACGTTTTCTGGTTGCGCTTGCTTGCGTTGACCGCGGAGTATACTTGCGTATCTCCTCAAAACCAAGTCGTTTACACGCTGATCTACTATACGACCGTGACATCTCCTGTATGCTTTGTATATCAGGTAAAGACCTCCAAGACTAAGGAGTAAAAGGATCACCAGCAAGAATATACTGGAGGTACTCGCATGATATAGCAGTTGTTCTGTTCTCGCCGAATTTTGGCCGTCACCCGCTGCAGTCTGGCTGATCAACACCTGTTCTTTCGTATTACTTTGCGAACCATTTTATATTCAAATAACAAACTTGCACTGAAAACCGCGACTGTAGAAAAAAGTTTTGTGAATGCATCTTTCGTGCGCCTAAGAGTTCATTCACTGTCCTTAAAACGGCTGAGGAGTCAAATATCGCGCGCGCGCCTAACGTGGCAGGGTCGCCATATGATGTTGGGATCGAACATTGAATGAAACACCAGCTCGAATGATATAAGACTGCCTTTAATGTAGTAACACCTCGTATAAATATTGGTTACAAGTAGGTTAATATATGGGTATATGCTTATACACTACATAACGTTGTTAATTAAGTCCACATCAAGCAGACATGGCAACATACAACCTCACTTAATTGTGTTGGAGTACTGCCAGTTGCAACGAATAGAGATATGGCTTGGTTAGTAGCTAAAACTAAAATTATCCAGCAAATTTAGGTCTTTATTTAATTTTTATTCTACTAATATTAATAATATATATTTGAAGAAGGTAGGACACGGTATTTACGTCCAATTGAGCAGTCCGACTGGGGAAATACCTCCACCCTAGAGAATACCGCGGCTATAATGACCTCATGTTGTAGACCAAAGGCTATTCCTGCTTTGTGTTCTACGCTGACGGCACAGAAACTCTCTGTTTTTACAGGGATGGCAGCACGAGTGCTACTCTACTGGTGTTGTACACTTCCATTGACCACGGTAACCACTTTCTATCATGAAGGCGGTGTGCTTGTCCTTAGTGGTTTAAAAAAAATCATTCTAATTCTAAATATGTGAAGATGTTTTTTAGCGGACCTGGCTGAAATGTTGTACAGAAATGGAATATAGTTGGGACTTGCTACCTTTTAAGGTTCCGTATCCAAAGAGTTAAAACGGAACCCTATTCCTAAAAAAAAGACGGGTTGCACTCCGCGAGTGCCGGCAGAAGTGAAAACTTATTCTTTCTTTCTTTCTTCATTTTATACAGAGAAAAAGATAAAAAGAACATACCATACCATACCTATAATATAGGGCCAATCATAGAACCTATCACTAATTTTCCGACAGAAGAAATTAATGAATTACAAAAAGAAAAAATAATCACAAAAAGTAATAAATTACAAAAAGAAAAAAATATCACAAAAAGTGTCAGAAGCCCAGGTTCGAACCCGGTACTATCTGAAACCATGAGGACTTACAGTCGAAACGCTTACGGTTCAGCTACGAAGCTTCGTAACGTAGCTGACAAAATAAACAATCTTTTGTTAATGTTGTATGACGTCAGTCGTCGGTTACGGTTCAAAGGTCAAGCGATCCTGACGCGAGTTTAATACTTTTTACCCATCCAACGCCGCTAAAAAGTTTTCACTTCAAAAAACCTGTCCATCTGTCTGTCATCATGCATGAATCGAGATAACATTACAGTTGATTTTTCAAAGATGATATATTTCTGTTACCGGTATAACCACAAATACTAAAAACAGTATAAAATAAATATAACGCCTCCGTGGCGTAGCGGCAGTGAATGCGGCCGCTATGCAGGAGGCGCGGGTACGATCCCTAATCAATGCAAATATTTGTATGCATGAATATGGGTATTTGCATTGGTCTGGTCATGCCTCGGAGTGCACGTTTAGCCGTCGTGGTTGCCTTACGAACAACTATAGCAGTCGTTAGGGGTAGTTGGAGCCCTCGAAACTCCAACAACTGGTCTAACAGCAATGCTTTGATATTGCCTTTGGGTTGTAGAGGTGAAATGGTAGTCGCTTCACGGAAAATATCAAAGTTCAGCTAAATCCGCAGTTGGATTGGCAAAGCGGACCCCAGCCTCTAAGTTAAAAGGATTGCTTTCAGATGCGACTGGGAACACTAGGATGAAGAAGAAAATAAATGTTTATCGCAGACTCCTTTACAACAAACGTGATTTTATGCCAAATTTTTGTTTGATAAAAAAGTAAAAAACTTATAATATAGTGTCTAATGTTGTAGATAATGGGTACGGAATCCTTCATGCGTTTGACTGACTCGCACGTGGCCAGTTTTTTTCTTTGCCCTACAGAGTACAGGATAAAAATTTCAGCGGAAGATTCAATCAGGACGCATTAATTGTTTGAAAGATACAAAGAATACAACACTACCCGTGTTTGTATTCTTTCACATAAGCTAAAAGAAATCGGAGTTGGGTCACTAATCCATTTAGGGCCCGCTTCCCAACATCTCATTATGCAATCATTACGCTATTCCGGTCGCGATTTTACGCGTAATCCCGTAATTTAGTTCCTCAGTGTCCCGACATTTGGCAGATTTACGTCCCGACCAAATTAATGGACCCAGTACCTTGGGGAGAATCTTTTACCCCCCTCTTTATCTTTTTAGCTTGACAGCTGACGTTTTAATGACCTGTTCGATCCGATTGATTACCTATGTGTGTTTTGTTAATCTATCTTAATGAAATTAGAATCAATTGTAATACAAATTTGAATCTTATTGCAATTAGATAAGGTTCCAATTTAAATGTCAATTTTAGTTATTAATGTGTAATCCGAAGACTCAAAGATCCATTTTTGTTAATTAAGAATTAATTACAGATATATTATGTACAAAGTAGCAAGAATAACGTAATGTATTTTATGTAGGGGGTCTACGAGTTCGTAGCTCGCGGCGTAGCACGTGACATACGTATTTCGTAGCGGGGGAAGGGGAACAACACTATTTTAGCGTTAATTAATTCCATAATGAGCTTACACGGTGCACATTAGCGTATGACTTGGCAACGCAAACAACAAATTATTATTGTTGTACATGACTGTTTCATATTTTATAGGACTGTTGTATTTTGATTTCTGGTAGAATAGCACAGTGTTTCTCGTTTGAAGTTTTAACTGTGTAAATAGAAGTACCGTATATTAAAATGGAACGTACTGAAACCTCTAATTCATGGTACATTAGACACCAGCTTGAGATACAGGTATTCACCAAATTAAAGGTGAGAAAAAGCAAATTTTTTTATACTTCTTAGTCGGTAGACAAGCACCTAGCCCACCTGATGAAGGCATTTGGACGTGTGCAACGCCAGGGGCGTCACAGTCGCGCTGCCGACCCTGTTAGAACAGATAGTTTCTGTGCCGTCAGTGTAGAAGATAAAGCAGGACAAGCCTTATGCCTTCCCACTGAATGCACAAAAACTCTCCAGTGAGCTCTGGCTACCCTACTTACCGCCGGGAACACAATACGAGGTTATTATGACCGCGGTATTCTGTAGGGCGGAGGTACTTCCCCAGTCGGACTGCTCAATTTGACTGAAATCCCGTCGTGTCCTACCTCCTACATAGAAAATATAGTGAGATCATTCGTAGTATTCTTTTTTATAAACCTTTTAAACAAAAAAAAATACTAGTCTTATTTGTTTAATAAAAAAAATTTTCTTTTTTCTAAATAGTAACACAAAAAATTCAAGATATTTCGGGTACTTTGATATCTCAAACTTACTTAGCAATACTTTAAACTATGTGGCCACACTTATCTTTACTTTCCCCGTGACTATGACTGCTGAATAGCAACTGAGACGTGGAAATCACTGTACTTCAGAATCAGATAAAACATAGAGTTACGGACTGGATTTCGACAGTACAATACTTCGACATGTAGCGAACTTCGAAAACACATAGATCGACAAGTCATTGCTTCGACAGACAATTATTAGACAACACACCTTCGAATGACCACTACTTCGACAGACTTTTTTTTTCATTCTCCTATTACTAGGTGGTTTAAAAAAAATACCCACGAAGGCTAAAGCGGGAGCTCCGCTCCGCTTCGCTCCCGCCTTAGCCTTCTAACCTAACCTATCCGAGTCGGGGTGCTCTGAGTCGGGGTGTTAACCATAATGAAGTAATTTAAGACACAAAACCAAAGAAAAAAAAAGGTTACAATTCAACGAAAGACTACAAAAAAACAATCTGTCGAAGTAGTGGTCATTCAAAGATGTGTGTTGTCTAATAATTGTCTGTCGAAGCAATGACTTGTCGATCTATGTGTTTTCGAAGTTCGCTACATGTCGAAGTATTGTACTGTCGAAATTCAGTAGGTAAGTGACTAACCTCACCTGCGAATTGGTACACCTGCTCAGTGACAGGGTGTGCCGAATGAGTCTTTATATGCTTTTCTTTTGGAGGTTTCTAGTTTCTCTGTAAAATCATAGATAGGACCAATTGCCATTTCTTTAAATTTTCTTTTAAGTAATTTACCCAATAAAGTATCCAAGAAGCCAAAACACAACACTGTTAGTTTATAACAATGTAACATTTCCTAGCTCAGCAACAACGAAGGTATCTGGTATGTTTTCATGGTACATATTAGTATTCTCGGCGTCTCCGAGCACCGTGCCCGTCTCAATTACAGCTCACACTAACTACGTCACACCTTATATGTTCACTGGCGGCGATAAAATGATACCGTCACGTCATATAATGTTACATTGTTTAGATGTAGGAGATATTTTTCTGAAGAAGACAATGTCATGATGATATAGCATACCGGGGTTGAGTCGGGAACCGCGTGGTCCCCCCTCCCGAGGAGGGCCAGACCGAGAGGAATGGCCCTGGGTCAGCCGGGGTGCGAGTTATATGTCGCGAGACAACCTCACCTTCGGCCTAGCACATCGACCCACAGACGGCGTGCGGTTTAGTCGGTTCGAGTCCGACATAGCTTCCCCCTTCGGCTCCACTTGGGGTACCCGTGGGTTGGTAACATAATAATGTTGGGGCCAGGCTCAGTGGAAAACAGGGTTGGCAGTCTGTCGGTGATGCCTCGGGAGTTACCATCAACGTTCTATCATAAAAGTGTATTTGTAACTAGTTGTTGCCCGCGGATCCGCCCGCGTGGATGTATATCAGTATTGTTGAGTGAATGCAATTTTTCTAAAATAAAAGTAGCCTAAGTTACTCTTAATTACATCAGCTACGTGCAGACAGTCCAGCCATTCCAGAGATTAGCCGAAACAAACATACAGACAAATTGTAAAAAATGTTATTTTGGTGAAGTATCGTATTATATTCATATGCATGTAGTAAAAAACGGTTATTTCAATATTACAGACAGACACTACAAATACACAATAAAATATACGATGAAAACATTGCAAGAATATTCTTAGATTTACGTCAAAACTTTTTAAATTACTATGTTACATATTAACAGAATAGTATGCTTTGGCATACCCTTCTGTAAATTAGTACCTTAACGATCAATTTTAATATTAATTCTTACACATTCATTACGTCTCTAACACAGACGTTTTGTGATTTGCGATTATGTTCTGATCTAATTAGCTTAACTGGATTCTATTATATGACTTCATTTAATATTTTGTATGCCTTTAGCGGAACATGGCATTGACTAATATTATTTCATCTGTAACTTTTTTTTAATTGCGGGAAATCCCCATGGATACCCCACCCGGACTGGGGGAGGTTATGTCGGACTCGAACCGACTAAACCGCACGCCGTCTCTGGGTCGTAGTGCTAGGCCGAAGGTGAGGTTGTCATGCGACATATCCCTCGCACCCCGGCTGACCCAGCGCCATCTCTTTCGGTCTGGCCCTCCTCGGGAATCTGTAACCTGGGCTTCACGAAATAAATGAATTTAAATTTGAACACGTTTAGGGCTCCAACTACCCGTAACGACTGCCATAGATGTTCGTATGGCAACCGGGACTAAAGACTAAACATGCTCTCCTAGGCACGGATGGGTCTTAATGTCTAGTGTATGTAATGGTGTCCCTCTTTCCTGAGACTTTGCCTTCAGCATACCATCAGGCGAGGTGAAGTAAAATAGACGTGTCCTATATAAAAAAATCACCTATCCTAAGACCGACTTGCCTAGTGTTGCTTAACTTTGTAATGTGTTATATCTACTCGGTTAACAGTGGTAATCTCATAGATTATATAATCAAGCGCAAAGTTTACTAACATGTTGCATATTATTTCGGCCATGTCGGATAGACACCGGACAGTTTGCTTACAGAATAGGGACACTGTAAAAAAATATTGAAAATGTGCGGGTAGATGAAGAACCTACTACCTCACGGATTCGAAGAAGGCGGGTCGACCGCTGAGCCAGCCAGCCTGTGACCACGGCCGGTGTAACCTGGTCGAAACGTCAGGCAATCAAAGGTATGTAAGTACCTATACCATGATCGCGTTCATTCCCGTTTTCTTATACATATATTTTTTTTTAATATAGGACACGTCAATTTATAACCATGTTATAAACTTCTTCATTATAATCAATTCAATGTTAAAAACTTTGTACCTATTTTCTACAAGTATAATATTTTGTAAAATTTGTACAACACTTGGGCCACGGCAACTCAAGGAAAACGAACGGCAAACTTAAACAGAAGTTATCTGAATGACGGACAACATAAAGAGCAGCATTTTAAGGGTCCAGCTCTCTGAGGAGTAACCTTTCTTCGTTCAAAATTATCTGTATCGCTCCACGCGAAGGTTGCCTCAAGAAATATACTCCTGGTATTTCTTTCTCATTTCTATTGGCGATATTTTTGAGCTTAACTTTTTAAGTGGTTGCATTGCTTATATTGGAGATTATAGATACGTGGAATTCTCTGAAGAACTGTTTAGTATTCTATGTCATTGGGAAGCAGGTGAATCTAAATAGTCATCTACTCGTACCTACATTATTTGCTTGCTCTTGTCTCTAGCAGGTAGGACACGACGGTGTTTCCACCCAATCCAGCAGTCCAACTGGGGAAGTACCTCCACCCTTTAGAATACCACGGTCATAACAACCTCACGTTGTGTTCCTGGCGGCCGGGTAGCCAGAGCTCACTGGAGATTTTTTTGTGCTATCAGTGGGAAGAGCAAAGGCTATTCCTGTTTTGTCTTCTACACTGGCGGCACAGAGACTCTCTGTGTTTTCAGGGTCGGCAGCATGAGTGTGACTCCCTGGTGTTGCACGCGTATACAGACCACGGTAACCACTTCCCATCAGGTGGGCCGTTTTATTTACCATGTCTTCTGTTGCTAAACTTTTTCATTTACGAACCTCACTTACGAACTGGTACACCTGTTCAAGGACCGTGTGGACCGAATGATCCTCTGATACATGATTTTCTCTCAAAAGTCTCTAATTTCCGAGTTTATTACATTTAAATATCAAATGAAATCAAATTCTTTATTTTCAAAATTGTATAAGACTATCACAGCTTTTTGACGGCCAATTCTCATTAAAACTAAGTTTACCGCTTCTTCCTAGGCGCTGGTGGAGAAGAAACGGCGCAACAAACTCCACTTTTGCATTTTCGAGACGTCTTTTTACAATGAGTAATTTTTTAAGACTAAATTAGGACGAATCTTTATTTGTCTCGTCTCAAAATTCATTATAAATATCTCGTACACGTAATATAACACTTCAATGCTCACTCACAAAGGTTAAAAGTCACCTTTCAATGTGACTAAAACGCAGACGAACTGAAATTCACGTATCTGTCTCGCACTGAAGCGTTAGAAGCGTTTCGACAAATATTCAGTTGCTGCGGTATTTTATGCCCAGTGACCACCAGACATCATGCAGTGCGATGGGGACAGGGTTAGCTATAGTGACGTCAGAAATTAAATTTTAAGCTGTACTTAAAATTTGAGGTGCTAAAATTCTCCTCGGTTTAGTTAAAATCTCACTAATCTTGTAAATGTAAAAGTTTGTGAAGGTGTTTGAATGTTTTTACTAAATCATGGTCGAACGTTTAAATGAATCTAGTTGAAATTAGGTACAGGAATAGACTATGATTATGAATTACACGTTGAAAGAATATGTCCATATGGAATGGGATCAAATTAAATATAAAGCAAATAACAATTTATAACTAACAACAATTTGTATGATGGCACTACACATGGCTATTATTATTTGCGTATTTGACACATTTGACAAACAGTTACAACCAGCAACAACAGTTGTACCATGTGTTTGACAAAGCATTGGCCTTATTGGTTATAAAGAGTGTTTCAGTAGGTACGCAAGACATTAAATCTGAACAGCGCTGGAACGTTAAATGATTTTTGACATCTGTTTCGAAATTTTGAAAGTTCAGTTGTTGGAAAAAAAAAAACGGATTAAAGTTATTGAAGCTTATTTTGAAAATGCCCATTTGCGTAATAAGCTAAATTCAAATTAAAATGCATTTCGCGCATCTCGTGCAGTTTTTGGTCAACATAAGAAACTTATTGTGGTCTGAATTGGATGATGATGCGGACGACATGTGGTTTCAACAGGATAGAGCCACTTGCCACACAGCTAATGAAACCTTATTTCGTGAGAAATTCAATGGTCGCATAATTTCTTGAAACAGCGAAGTGAACTGGCCACCAAGATTATGCGATTTAACGCCTTTAGACTTACTTTCTTTGGAGTTTTCTGATGAGTAGGGTCTATCCCAATAAACCATGGACAATTCAAGAGCTGAAGGCCGAATTAATCAGGCACATTGGTGAGATTAAGGTTCAATAACACCACGATGTCATACAAAATTTGGAATTTCGCGTGGAGGTGTATAGAAGAAGTCATGGCGAACATTTGTCGGATATTATATTATAATTGCCATAATGTGGGCTACTACATTTAATAAATATACCACCATTTCACGATGTATAGCATTGCTTTATTTATATTTAACATTTTGCGCCCTTATTGGAATACCCATTATTACAAAAATATATCCAATACCAAATATATTTTTATTTCGGTGCGGCCAGAAACTACTTGTTAGTGGCAAGGGGTCCTTATGAGCTTATTCCTGCCGGCTTTCCAATGGGTCGCATGGTACGTGACAGACAAGATCGAGGTTGCCACCGGCTTGTCTTTCGAAAATATTTCACCCCTCGCTGCTGCTACTCGTTGTTTATCAAGATAGTATGATTACTCTACTACGCAATTCCTAATTGTAAACATTATTAAAAATTACGCAGTTTTATCAGAGAATGTTCCAGAATAAGAAAAAATATTTTGTATAATTTTCCTGTGAATCTGTACAATTGAATAAATCATTTATAATACCTCGTACTGATAATTAATTATATTTTTCTTTGAAAAGTTAAAGATGGCGGAGGAACTCATCATAAAAATTAAGGGCAGGGTATACGAAAAAAAGGTATTTTTAAAGCAAGATATCTCGAAAACGACACGTCCCTGAATACTAAAAATTTATATATGTTATTCTAGGACATTAGATTTAGTTCTACCGGCTATTCGATACATGACGTTTACTTGATTCGATAGAATTTGCTTTTAAAGATAACTTTAAGCAGTTTTAATTGAGTTGTGTTGAAGTTAGTGTATAAATAAAAATCATACCAAGGTGAAGGGCGTGGATAGGAGTAGAGAACGCGGTTATCAAAACTTCCATAATTTTTAAATGATTTAATGAAAAATCAAAATATTGCTTTTTTCGACCGATATGAAGCGTTTAGAGAGTCAGTCAATCCTTAGCGGACTGTGCTCGAGGCAGTACGTGTGTTGCTTCGCGGCACGATGAAAGTCGAACTATACATTTATTAATTGACGTTACGTAACATAAATGCCACAACGCAAAAAATGTGTTAGTAGTAGGTACTATTCCGTTGATCAAAAGGTGAAATAATGTTTAAAGTGCATACTTATTTCAATTGTGTAAAGACATGTTAAATGGACTTTAAACATTTAAAGAATTAAGATTTGTTTTTTTTAGTAGTCGATAAACTAAAACTAAACAATATACAATTTTATTTTTAATATTTTTATTAATACGATATTATTTTGAAATGAGTGATTCCGAACCCAAAAATTCTTTCTCTTATCGTCCGTGTCTGACTATTCATAATGGTCGCAAAACCTACTAGACGGATTTTGATACGGTATTTTTATTAGAAAGGTCTTATTAAGACCTAAAATTTCTTATGTTTGATCGGAATTCCGGTGATAAGAAAATGTATAATTACATCCTCGACATCCATGCGACCAATCGACATTCACGCGGGCGCAGCCGCGGTTTATCATGTAGAACCTGATTATATATTTATATTGGCCTTCTAAGTATTTCCGTCATTTACTCGTTGCATTGTAATAAAACTTTTGTAAGGAATTGAGTCACACAAGGTGGGTAAGTAATATGTACATACTCGTGAAGGAAAAATTATTAAATCATTGCAATGCATGGAGTCTTTTTAGTGTACATACCTACACCTACACAGCGCCGTGTCATCGTTCGAAAATATAGCTGCCGGCAAACTTCTTGAACATACGTCAGAAAGATCGTGCATGTGCACTAAGATCCGGACCAACCAAAACTAATAAAAAATACTGAGCAACCGAGGACGCAAACCAGTGCGTCCATGATGTGTAATTAAATCTATAATTGGTTGATTAGTCGCGCAACTTAGAGTAGGTCCACAGTCAGTATAACTTTGGTCCATCGATTGGCAAGCATAAACGATATCATGAACTAAAAGCGGCCATCACCGTCCCTTTATTATAGTCAGATCCATAGATTGCATTACATAACAATGGCATAGAGTATCTCGATTGCGTCATGGGATTGTGTAATGACTGCCGTTATGGTAGTAAGGGGTAGTGTTGCCGTTGCAAAAAAAAACTAGAATTAGTTCATTTTTAAGAAGTGTCAGTTTATGTATATAACAATTTATTGTCAAAAGTGAAGTGTTTTTATCTGTTGCAGTTATTCAAAATAAATGCATTTTTCTTTCTTCTTCCAAATCGTTTCTAATTTGCAAATTTCGTTGTTGGTTCAACTATAACGTGCTTGATGAAGTACGCATGCCGGTTTCCACGATACACATTGGGTTTACACCGTGCCACTGTGGTATGAGGGATATGTCTTAGACAATCTTACATTTCGACATTTGAAGACTCGATATGGCGTGCGGTTTTTGTTGTTTCGAGTCTGACATAGCCGCAAACCTAATACTACATAATTGCAAACCTACGTATCCGTATTGAAAATCTACTAATTTTTGGAAGTCGATTAATAAATTAATACTTAGTTGTACATACATAAGGTAATAGAAGTACTAGTATCTGGTATGCAGCTTAATATATTCTATTTAATAATGAAAGCACGCTAGTTGCGTCCATTCATTATTAAATAGAATATTGAGCGTAGAAGAATGTTAAAATAATAAAAGTCAATACTGAAAAAAAAAAGCTTTAACTGTACTATTACACGATTATTCCACGTAAATAATAGTTGTTCAATTATTTTTATTAGTACCGCATTAACACATAATGATTACAATATAAATAGAAACAGTCGCGGTATGTCAGGGCGTCGCTATGGATTAAAGTGGCAACTATGCTATGCCTGAAATACGAACAAAAGTCCGGCTGGGGAGGTACCTCCGCCCTGCAGAATACCGCGGCCATAATAACCTGGTGTTGTGTTTCTGACGGTAAGTAGGGTAGCCAGAGCTCACTGGAGAGATTTTGTACTGTCAGTGGGAAGACCAAAGGCTTTTATTGCTTTGTCTTCTACACTGACGGCACAGAAACTCTCTGCGTTGACTCCCTTGGTGTTGCACACGTCCGCAGGCCACGGTAACCACTTACCATCAGGTGGGCCGTGTCCTTGTCTGCCACTTCAGTTGTATAAAAAATAAACCCAAAGTTGTTCTGTTCTATAAATTACTGTTTTCCTCGCAATAGAAAGAAAATATACATATCCAAACCAATATGAATCATCTAAACCTTCTAGATGCCTACTCAAACAGAAAGATATTGTATTTTTTTTAATTCTAGAACTAGATTCTTGAGCCTTCAAGTTCCATTATTCTAAATAAATAAATATTAGTAATTTTATTTTCAAATTCTTGACAAGGTCCTTCCTTCCAGATCCTTAGTTTCATTAAGGTGCTTAATAAAAAAGCGTTTACAGTTATACGCTTTTTTAAAAGTCATAAATGTATTTTTTGAACGATGAAAGTCGAACTATACATTTATTAATTGACGTTACGTAACATAAATGCCACAACGCAAAAAATGTGTTAGTAGTAGGTACTATTCCGTTGATCAAAAGGTGAAATAATGTTTAAAGTGCATACTTATTTCAATTGTGTAAAGACATGTTAAATGGACTTTAAGCATTTAAAGAATTAAGATTTGTTTTTTTTAGTAGTCGATAAACTAAAACTAAACAATATACAATTTTATTTTTAATATTTTTATTAATACGATATTATTTTGAAATGAGTGATTCCGAACCCAAAAATTCTTTCTCTTATCGTCCGTGTCTGACTATTCATAATGGTCGCAAAACCTACTAGACGGATTTTGATACGGTATTTTTATTAGAAAGGTCTTATTAAGACCTAAAATTTCTTATGTTTGATCGGAATTCCGGTGATAAGAAAATGTATAATTACATCCTCGACATCCATGCGACCAATCGACATTCACGCGGGCGCAGCCGCGGTTTATCATGTAGAACCTGATTATATATTTATATTGGCCTTCTAAGTATTTCCGTCATTTACTCGTTGCATTGTAATAAAACTTTTGTAAGGAATTGAGTCACACAAGGTGGGTAAGTAATATGTACATACTCGTGAAGGAAAAATTATTAAATCATTGCAATGCATGGAGTCTTTTTAGTGTACATACCTACACCTACACAGCGCCGTGTCATCGTTCGAAAATATAGCTGCCGGCAAACTTCTTGAACATACGTCAGAAAGATCGTGCATGTGCACTAAGATCCGGACCAACCAAAACTAATAAAAAATACTGAGCAACCGAGGACGCAAACCAGTGCGTCCATGATGTGTAATTAAATCTATAATTGGTTGATTAGTCGCGCAACTTAGAGTAGGTCCACAGTCAGTATAACTTTGGTCCATCGATTGGCAAGCATAAACGATATCATGAACTAAAAGCGGCCATCACCGTCCCTTTATTATAGTCAGATCCATAGATTGCATTACATAACAATGGCATAGAGTATCTCGATTGCGTCATGGGATTGTGTAATGACTGCCGTTATGGTAGTAAGGGGTAGTGTTGCCGTTGCAAAAAAAAACTAGAATTAGTTCATTTTTAAGAAGTGTCAGTTTATGTATATAACAATTTATTGTCAAAAGTGAAGTGTTTTTATCTGTTGCAGTTATTCAAAATAAATGCATTTTTCTTTCTTCTTCCAAATCGTTTCTAATTTGCAAATTTCGTTGTTGGTTCAACTATAACGTGCTTGATGAAGTACGCATGCCGGTTTCCACGATACACATTGGGTTTACACCGTGCCACTGTGGTATGAGGGATATGTCTTAGACAATCTTACATTTCGACATTTGAAGACTCAATATGGCGTGCGGTTTTTGTTGTTTCGAGTCTGATATAGCCGCAAACCTTTTTGCGTTTTTTTTACATATATTATTACATAATTGCAAACCTACGTATCCGTATTGAAAATCTACTAATTTTTGGAAGTCGATTAATAAATTAATACTTAGTTGTACATACATAAGGTAATAGAAGTACTAGTATCTGGTATGCAGCTTAATATATTCTATTTAATAATGAAAGCACGCTAGTTGCGTGCATTCATTATTAAATAGAATATTGAACGTAGAAGAATGTTAAAATAATAAAAGTCAATACTGAAAAAAAAGCTTTAACTGTACTATTACACGATTATTCCATGTAAATAATAGTTGTTCAATTATTTTTATTAGTACCGCATTAACACATAATGATTACAATATAAATAGAAACAGTCGCGGTCTGTCAGGGCGTCGCTATGGAATAAAGTGGCAACTATGCTATGCCTGAAATACGAACAAAAGTCCGGCTGGGGAGGTACCTCCGCCCTGCAGAATACCGCGGCCATAATAACCTGGTGTTGTGTTTCTGACGGTAAGTAGGGTAGCCAGAGCTCACTGGAGAGATTTTGTACTGTCAGTGGGAAGACCAAAGGCTTTTATTGCTTTGTCTTCTACACTGACGGCACAGAAACTCTCTGCGTTGACTCCCTTGGTGTTGCACACGTCCACAGGCCACGGTAACCACTTACCATCAGGTGGGCCGTGTCCTTGTCTGCCACCTCAGTTGTATAAAAAATAAACCCAAAGTTGTCGGAGACTCCAATTTGTTCTGTTCTATAAATTACTGTTTTCCTCGCAATAGAAAGAAAATATAGATATCCAAACCAATATGAATCATCTAAACCTTCTAGATGCCTACTCAAACAGAAAGATATTGTATTTTTTTTAATTCTAGAACTAGATTCCAGAGCCTTCAAGTTCCATTATTCTAAATAAATAAATAATAGTAATTTCATTTTCAAATTCATGACGAGGTCCTTCCTTCCAGATCCTTAGTTTCATTAAGGTGCTTAATAAAAAAGCGTATACAGTTATACGATTTTTTAAAAGTCATAAATGTATTTTTTTTTTACGTGGTGGAATGCATTTACGCACTTCGCTCACCCCCCGCGGGGGCAGGGGGCTCGCTTTGTGTGGGACTCCTGGCCGAGGCCAGACTACCCACTAAACCACCACGGTGTTCCTCCTTCGCCCAATCCGAGCCGCGGGATAGAATGCTCACCGCGACTCGGCTAGGGACGCCCGCCCTATTTAACGGGCCCTCCTCTCGAGGCCCCACCATCCCGGCTTTCGAGCCGAGATGGTGGGGCCTGTCCTCCTCTTAAGAATGCGCCCCAGGAACACGGAGGGGCGCATTCCGCCACATCAGCATAAGGGCAGCGGGTCCCCCGACCCGCCACCCGTGGCCACTCTCATTCGGGGACGCGGGCGAATTGTGCCCAGCTCGCTCCCGTTCCCGCAGCGCCTCTCTCTTTGCCGCCGTCACCTCGTTGGCAAACGAGGCGACGGCGGCCCAACACTGTTCGCTGCCGGCCATAGCTGGAACTACGGCCGACAGCGAAAGGTCAGCACCTATGGTACTCGTGAGGGCCGTCCGTTGTCCATCCCACGCCTCACACACGGCCAAGGTGTGGTGTGCCGTGTCGGGGTCGCCGCTAGCGCAGTTTCGGCACCGGGGCTCCGACTCCACGCCCACCACCTCCCACGGGTACTTGGCGAAGCAGCCATGACCTGTGATAAGTTGAGTGAGGTGGTATGTTGGGGCCCCATGACCCCTCTCCACCCATTACCGTAGGACGGGCCGAACGGCCCCCACGAGCAGCGCACTGCTACGTGTGGTAGCCAACCTTTCGGCCCACTTCCGGAAGAGATCGTCGCGCCCCTCCTGTCTCCAGCGATCGATCTCTTCCGGAGCAGGCCTACCACCCGCAACGCGCCGCATCAGGGCGCCCTCCTCATAGACCCTCTTCAGGACGCTGGCCTCGAGATCCCAAGGGATACTGCTCGCAATCAAACACGCCGCCTCATAAGAGACGGTGTGGTAGGCTCGTGCAGCCCTCTGCGCGATCGCGCTGCGGTCGCCGCAGCAGCGCAATATTGGCTGGGCAGAGGGCTTCCGCCCAGATGGGCGCCCCGTAGAGCGCCTTGGAGCCCACCACTCCGTCGTAGAGACGGCGGCAGGCAGACCCCGGTCCTCCGCTGTTGGGCAGCAAACGCGAGAGCATTCCAGCAAATGATAGCAACTTCGGTGCCAGCTGCCGAAAATGCTCTGCGAACCTCCACCGACTGTCGAGAGTGAGCCCGAGATACTTCAAGCTGCTCCCGACAGCGATGGAGGTGCCACTCACCACTATAGTCTGGTCTCGAGGCGGCGTCCGCCGAGGCCCATGGAAGAACAGGGCCTCGGACTTTTCGAGGGCCACCCTCAACCCGAGCGCCCCAATGCGGCGCACGACATGCGCGACACCCGCCGTGGCGAGAACGCCGGCATCGCGGCAAGTGGGGGCCCGCGCGGTAACCAGGGTGTCGTCGGCGTAACAAAGTACACCGACTCCCTGAAGATAAGCACCGCGCAGGACCCAATCATAACCTATGTTCCACAGGAGCGGCCCTAGGACCGACCCCTGTGGAACGCCACACCGCATATTTCGGCGGACCACTCCGCTTTGGGCCGGGTAGATGATGACCCGGTCCACGAAGTAGTCCGCAAGGACACGCCTGAGGTACACACATTGTGATACCTCAGCGCCTCTGCAATGGTCTCCCAGGGGAGGGTGTCGAAGGCGTTGGCTATGTCCGATACAGCCAACAACACCTCACCCCCGGCGACCGCTTCGTCGACCCTGTCCCGCAGCCGGGATATGCTTGCCGGTCTTCCATCGTCGCGGGACTCTCCCCGACGCCAAACACTCCGACATAAGGGACAGCGTCTCTCCCTCTAGTGCCGGCATGACTGTGGCAATAGCCATCCCAGGAATGCCGTCCGGGCCTGGGGCACGATTCCTGGACCTGAGTGCTAGGATCGCAACCCCTAACTCGGCCTCGGACACGGGACGTATTGCCTCTTCGTCTTCCGGCACCCGGCTTGGTACTGCCATCCGCGGTGGGACCCACTCTTCCCTCACAGGGAAGAGGGAGCTGACCACTCGGTCCAGGAGGTTGGACTCGAGAGTTCTGGTGAGGGGGGGCGCCAAAGGCCGGAGTTTCTGACTCACGGTCTTGTACGGGCGCCCGATCTCGGTCGAGGCTCTCGAGCCACTCCCTCCAGGACTCCTCCTTAGCGGCTTTTATCGCCGAGCTGAGGGCCTCGCGGGCGGCCCTGTACGCGGCGTGTAGCTGCTCTTCTCGGGCGAGGTCTCTTACGGCCCGCCTTCGACTGCGGGTGTACTGCCTCTGGGCTGCGTAGCTTGCAGTACGCAGCCCGGCTAGGTGGTGACGCCACCTGTACACCTGCTTCCGGGGCGGGACAGGCCTCACTCTCTGCATCGCCGCTCGCATCTCGCGTCCACGTCCAGGCCACTCTCAACAGCAGCCCATCGCTCGACGATAGCCGCTTCTTTGGCCAGCTCCCGGTCCAGAGTTCCGAGTCGCCACCGCGGACCCTCCCCCACCAAGGGCCGGTCCAGCTCCACACGAGCCGAGGAGGTGGCAGGGACGACGTCGAACCGGATGTACCGATGGTCCGACGCGGTCTGCACCCCCTCGACGACCCGCCAGTTGTTAACTCGTCGGGCCAGGGCAGAACTGGCGAACGACAGATCGACGATCGAGCTGCCCTGGGCCCGCCCTCAGGTGTGAACCGCCCCTTGGTTCAGCAGCACCAAGCCTTGGGACACCGCCCACTCAACCATCAGCTCCCCCCGAGCATCGGTCACCGGAGATCCCCACGCCCGAGAGTGAGCGTTGAAATCCCCGGCAACCACAAGGTCATAAATGTATTACCCTGAATACATTTATGACTTTTTAGGGTGGACTAGCACGACTGCAATATTGTTTTTATGTGTGGCAGTGAGGTATATTATTCATGTCAAAAAAAAAAGAAAATTTTTGACAGTCGCTTTGAAATATGAAGCTACGGATAAATGAATACGAGCACACATATTGTGTGCTCCATGTTCATTTACACATTATGTGTATCTGAATAAAGCGTGCTTCGCGTGATAGACATAAGGTTGCCATAAAAAACCGCTTTTAAACCGCTCGTCTCTCTTTTATTCGCCAAACACTTTCCAAAAACATTCACTCAGCTGACACACTTTCGTATTTCGTGCCGAGTCGACGCGTCAATTGCATAGGATATCTGGTATCGGGGATACCAACAACATTCCAGCTTTGGGAATCCTCAATAGAACGATTTTATTCGTTTTAGGTTTGAAGTAAAACCGATTGGTTGGCCAGTTTGTTTTTGCCTTTTATTCTCTCGCCTGTTATCGGTTTATATTTTTTCTAGACTAATACCTGTATAAACAAGGAGGAGTCGCTTAAAAGTGTATGATGAAGCTACAATTTTTGTGTAGTAATCCCCATGGATACCCCTCGCAGGCCGACCATAGTTATGTCGGACTCAAACCGACTAACATGCAGTCTCGGGTATCAATTACCGGCGTACAACGATATCCAATAAGGTGTTCCTCTCGCAACACGGCTGATATTGGGCCATCTTCGGTTTTAAGATCTCATTAAAATAGGTACTTTCCGAAAACTCCACATCTTTTGAAATGAATTTTTAAGTAATAAACATTCGCTTTTAATGAAGTACTTCATTTAATTATTCAATTAATTATGTAAATAAAACATTTTTGTTATAGGAGGCGTCCCGCGAGTATCATCCGCCGTTCACAAAATTTCAACATTAGTCAACCGGGATCGCTACCGAAGTTTTTCTATTACCGGGATATATTTAATGGTAGCTCTGTGAACGAATAAATTAAATATGAAAGAAAGTGAATATAACAATTTTTTAGTGTTTCATGATCGGGAATAATTTAAAAAAAATGGTGATACGTTATTTTAAACCAATCAAAGTATTGAAATTCAACATGATACCACAGTTTAACTAAGTATTGTAATGTTGCATATTTACGTAAAAACTACTCATTGAAATAAAATATTTTAAGCGGATTTTATCGTGAGTTATTTGTTATTTCATTTCAAAATGTAGTGTATTACAATTTTCGAGAATTTGTTGTCCTTGTTTAAATATTCTAATTTATGGTAATTGAAAACCCTTTCGTCAATTTCTTTAACTTCCATCGAATGCTGTCTACTAAAATGATCTAACACATTGTATTTTTCGTTCATATTTTTACAGACCCACGTTGGGCGCCACCTAACTTTTTTTTAATTGGTTTTGAAATGTTAGCTAAAAGTTATTATGACCTGCATGTAAGATCATTGAGGGTCAATGAATGTAAGTAAATAACAATTAAATCTCACTAAAAGCGTATTAACCGAATATGAGAAGAGATAATCAATATCGAAAATATTCAGGGAGTAGTTTTAAGTATTTTGCTTGTTTTGAATCACTTAATTGTAGATTTTACATATATTTTTCATGAATACGTATAAAGGCTGTATGAATACATACACATACACTCAAATTCCGTAAAGAATCACCAATCTGTAGCGCTGACGCCATCAGCTTTGCGTAACCTCGTTCAACGCTAAACTCATTAATATCTGTCTAGTGCTTGTAAAACTAGTTTTAAAACGACTGAGTAACCTCTCTTTCCACTACCGATCGACCTATTACAAGTTTAAATGAAATAGATTTGTAATAATATTTCAATCGAAGTTCTAAAGCAGGGACCGTCTACCCTTACAACGCAATTTTATTTTTATTTCTCAGTTCTCGCCTTCAACCTCTGAGAGCGTTTTCACATTCATCCGATATCCGATATCGGTGTTGGACGCCGAAAGTCGACCTCCGATAGCCGACACCGTGTTTTCACATAATATCCTATAAAATCGGCCAGATATGCCTATTTGCTCGAAGCACAGACTAGTTACAAATGCTAGGGAAGAAATTAAAAAAAAAAGTTCAAGCAAATTTCAACCTTATTGACATAACGCGAAAAGATACCTACGTAACTAATAAAATATCATTAAGTTCGAAAATTGCTTGCAGTCACTGTTTTAGTCTCTTTGTGATCCGATATCGGGCCAACACAGTGGTATTAGCTCCGATAACCGATTTACCTCAGAAATAGGTTTTCGCGTGGAAATGCAATAGTGCCACATGCTATTATTTTTGGGCATCAAATATTCATACATTTTCTCAAAAGAAAAATAAAAATGTTTTCCATCTCTGATTCAAGAGTCTACAAGAGCAATAAGTTCGAACCCGTAAATGCTACAAGCCTTTCGAAGATCCATTTATAACTCAGATTTTTTTGAACTTAAGATGTGTAGATTGGAATTGTTTCACTTCGTACAAATAGGTCGCGAGTAACTTGATTTAGATCGGTCAGAATGTATGTCCATTTTAGTTACAGTTATATCATTATTCCAGGGCTGAAAGTAGTTAACAATTTTATTTTAGGTACATATTCTAGGTCTTTACACTATATATGTATATATTTTACATTACATAAGATTTCGTTATATGATAAATTATATTCACTATAAAAAATAAGTCAAAATGTTATATTAAAAAGTAATAAACGTTTATTACTATAAGTTATACGAAGAGGTAAAAATTTCGAATCGTATTTGTTATTGACATTTGGGAGATGGAGGTTAGATTTAGACTGAATTTTGAACATCTTTTTATTACAAGAATTCATGTTAAGATTTCAAATCCCAAACTCAGCCTCTGTGGCGTGGCGGTAGTGAACGCGGCCGCTAAGCAGGAGGCGCGGGTTCGATCCCTGCTCAGTGCAAATATTTTTATGCATGAATGTATATTTGCATTGGTCTGGGTGTTTCTATGTATAATATGTATGTATTTCCAAAAAATAAAAGTATCTAAGTATGCTTATCCGCATTCTAGATTCCATAACAAAAGCTAGTTAAGCTATGCTTACCATGGATCTAGATAGCGTTGTGTGAAATGTTGTGAAATATTTATGAATAAATATCTCATTATTCTCTAACAGATACACACATTGGAAATCAGTGGCAAGCAATCCCAGCTACCCAATTCCTGCTGACTTCCCAAAGGGTAACATGGTGCATAATAAACTAGATCCAGGTTTCCGCCGCATTCCCTTTTGAAAATACTTCAGTCTTCACCACTGTTAGAGATAATATTATAATCAAGTAGTCCCATACTAACTTTAAGTTACGATGTCATCAAAAGCCTTCTCCAGAATATCTAATTAAAGAAATCGAGGTGGCAAGGTAAAGGATTCAAACTACTAGCGAACATGCCGCAACTCGACTAACTTTGTAAATGCAGGCTGCACTTGCAGTAACTTAGTCAAGTTAGCTACTGAAAGGTTGGTGCTACTGAGAGCTTAACTGTAGTTAAAATTGTTTCGATAGCAAGTCTGTTTTGTGTTCCGTGGTTTTGTTGTAGGCGGATTTGAATATAGAATAATAGTGAATTAAATGTATAGACTCACGCCTCTTTCTCAGTGGCATAAGCAGAGACCACATGTTTCCACTGCTAGAGGTGTGATATATAAATCTTTCGCTTCTTCTACTTTTTTAATTGTTTTTTCAAACGTTCTCGCCGACTTCGGGTACTCTTGACATATATTTAATTTCTTGAAGATGCATTCGATCTGATTGACATAAGTATGTCTAGGTGCCGACCTAGACAAGCATATGTCATTCAGGTCGATTGGTCGATACTCTTCCCGTCTCGCTACTTACGACGTAGTACTGCAGTCCGTTTATAGTAGAAGAGCAGACCATGGCCTAAGTGTTACATTCGTGGGTACTCTTTCAGGCAGCAGAGTTAATGTGACGCCCTTGAAAATACACACGTTCATAGGCCGCGTTAACTACGTCTCAACTAAGGAGTCGTGCACGTAAGTGCTATAAAAAATCTTCACATTCAAAGCATGAAGCTAAATGTGGCGAACACAGAATACTTGGCGTTAAACTCAACAGATCCCACACTCGTCCGCATAGGCGATGACTTGGTCGAGCGCACGGACCAGGTTAAGTATCTGGGATCTGTACTTCACTTGACTGGTGACATCGACTGCGACGTCAAGGCACGTATTGCTGCCGCGTGGGCCAAATGGCGAGAAATGACTGGCGTCATATGCGATCCTAAAATACTAGTCAGTTTGAAGGGACAGGTCTATAAGACGATCATTAGGCCTGTCCTTTTACACGGCTGTGAGGCGTGGCCGCTGTTGGAACGACACAAGCAGGAGCTGCGTGTCACGGAGATGAAAATGCTGCGTTGGATGTGCGGACATCGTAGACAAAATGCAAGAGAGTCGCCTTCGCTGGTGTGGCCACGTCTTGCGGCAACAGCCAGGCTACGTGGGTAGCAAATGCCTGGCAATGGCGCCCTCGCCGGGTTCAGGTAGAAGGGGTAGGCCCAAAAAGTCCTGGCTTGACGTCGTGAAGGGTGACATGCGAGCAAATGGTCTCACTACCATGGACGCCCAAAGTCGTGCGAAGTGGAGGAGGAATAGTCGGCAGGCGGACCCCGAGCTCCGAGGGCATCTTGGCCTCGGATGCAATCGGGACGACGTCTAAATGTCGATGATGATGACGCATGCATATATTAAAACTAGCAATAATATATTATTATCATGTAACTGTGGTGAACACGGAATAATTTAATTCGGAAACTCTTCTACTATAAATCAACTGAAATTAATGTACCAAGTCGTGCACGGCGAGACGGGGGGAGTATCGACTAATCGACCGTCAGATTTGGTCAGTCCGTCGCCAACGCTCACGGCGGTATCTCGCTCGCTCGCTCTCGACTCATGCTCTTTCTTTCTGTTTCTTTAATCTGCGCGTACCTAGAGCGCGAAACAGCGGTTGCGATACTATACTCATACACCATGATTTAGTTTTAGTTGGCGCACAGCTACGAAAGCTAAGCTTAACTGCCGGTAGTGTAATCTCTCTCAAATTTACCGATGCGCACTCATTAGTCGGCCGCGAGAGGCGCAAACTCCTAAGTTCTCTATTTTGATATGTACCGACCTGTACTGCACAGAATACAGTTATAGTTCAACCCTAACTTAGACCACAACTTGGAATTAAATTTGCAAAATCAGATCTTAGGTCAGTAATTCGATAATGAAACACACAGGTTCTACGGCTGGAGTTAGGTTGGTAATTACGACTGAGTAATGTTAAGATGTACGTGGGTGTGAATTTTGGCCATCTACTACATGTTCAGCTTGGTACAGTTTTCTCTTTCATAGATTGATTTTCTCTAATTCGAGTTCAATGGTAAAGCATTTTATCAAATCTGATTGATTTGGTGAATTTGATTACCACTCACTGTAAATATATTCGTATGCACGAATATACTATATATCTAGATGACGGTCTGCTGTATGTCGTATATTAATTTATTATTTATAAACTAGCTGCATCAAATATCCACCATTTCCAATTTTAAATTTACAAGCCGCAGTGTCTACCCACGCTTCTAAATCTAAATCATTTTACATGGAAACTGCGTCGAATATAACACTATATTCATATTGAGATACAATTACATGAGGCTTAGTGAGCTGTCGCGAGCTCCCGTTCCATTATATAGGAGATTATCTGCTATTATGAAGATTAACCCTCTAGCGGACGCGCATTGGTCTGTCAGACCGGTTACAACCACAATCACTATCATCAATCATTACGAGAGGCAGGGCATTGCAGTACGGATAGAGGAAGTACTTTCGACTTGTAGAATTATGGAGCAGTTGGACCTCATGCTGTTGAGACAGTGACAGTGACAGTGTTGAATGCCAAAGGTCTTTTTCTCAAACATGCAATGAAATATTGACATTACGTTCCTCTTAATAGGCTGCGAAGTATGACGTTTCAGGTGCGGCTAGGACCAGAGGCCGGTAATGGAATTTCATACAAACCTTGCAAGGCCTAGGCAAGAGAAGTCCTCTTTTTTAATTTCGATTCCAAATAAATTTGTGGCAAAGACATCGAGACTCGGCCACTATGCGTATCTATTAAAAAAAAAACAATATACGACTTGGTATATACTTAGAGCAGTTTTATTTACATAAAAACCCACATTAACTAAATAACACAATCAATTGTTTTCTTAACTATACATATAAACATTGAAATATTAATATTTACCTAATTTAGTTGCAACAAATTGACATTTATAACAATAAGTGTCACTGTTCGTTCAGAAACGTGCCTTTGTACTTTTCTAAGTAACATGATAATGAACATAAATGTTAATGTTTTCTGTTAAAATCAAGCTAAAATAGACGAAATAGTAATATACACGTGAGTTTTAGTTTTTATCTTGTTTACTTTTAATTTCTTTAAAAATAAATCCTTAATTTTTTTGTTGTTTATTTTATTGCCTGTTTGAGAAAAGCACTATACATACCTCGGCGGGAAATATGGGTATGCCTGTAGTAATGTACTATTACAGTAGCTTGGAAACGCCCCAGTGTTATTTTTAGTTAGGACTACCTGTTGAAACTTTTATGGGTAGAAATGTTTTAGAGAAAACATTGTTAAAATAAAATACCTATGTATAAAAATGCATTTGTTCCATTAGTTTCCATTCATAAATTGTAATTATAACCACACGATTATAATAAGTTTGGAGCTGACCATACAAAAACGAATAAAACTCGGTAAACATTTTTGTTTGTTTTTTCTTTTACAGACATTAATCAAGAAGTATTCATAATACTCTTGGCATTGAAAACGAGTACAAACAGCAGTAACTATCTCAGTATCTCAGTAATTTATGCGACACAAAAACAAAGTCGTAATAACGTGCTTTAAAATACTATTCGTGCAGGTATTGAACGGGTTAACTATTATATTATGGCAACTTCAATGGCCTAATTCTACGTCCCTACGAAATTAACATAAAAAGTAATACATTTTTCGATGAAATGCTACCTTTATTCAAATTTTTGGTTTTAATATGCAAATTGGGTGGGACACTGAGGTATCGTTTTTAATTTCGTGTTGTTGAAGTTGCTCGTGCTGTTTTTTAGTGGCTGTTAGATTTTTGGTTGATTACCCATCTAATAATACATAAATATGTTAATGTAACAGACTTGTAACTAGGGTTTCACTTGAAAGGGGTTCCCCAAGTCAAACTCAACTCGAAAGTCAGGTGGTAATCATGATGTAATATTATCATTTACCAAATTAGCTAGCATTTATTATTCCCTATGTCATATGACTGAACCCTACTGGATGGTTAAAACAAGAGTTAAATCCAAAAGATATGTCCGCTATTCCAGATGCTGATGATCTTAAAATGTTGGTTACCTGTGATGGCCTTGAAATTTCTCATGTCCTGTTTACAGAACCTGATTGTAAGAAGAAAGAAAAAGCATATAATGAGACTGTCAAGCTGAGTGCCACTATTGTAACATGGTTCATATCTGTAATGGGTGACCCTCTTTCCTGAGACTTGTCCTTCGTCAGGGAAGGTGAAGTCAAATTGACGTTTCCTACATCAAAAACACGTGGGCATTCGGCCGTCAATGTTGCTAACTATTAATATTCAGTGAGAGCATAAAAAAATTCAATACAGCCAAACTAATCATATCACAAAAACCTTCTACAATAAATATAGAAACAACTACCGTCCAAAAAAGCCCCGTTATCTTACGTACAAATAAAATGAATGTACCGATTAACACCGGACTGTTATCAGAACGTCGAAACACCACTAAGAACAACATTTACAAGATTTAACAAAAAGAAAGTCGCTGTATCATTAGCAATTCATCAGACATTTCAGTTTCCGAGTGCCAAGGAAACGGGAACCCATTCGGGTGGGTTGCCTTTGATAGCGTGAAATGACCACAATTATCGATTATTAACCAAATTTCCTGTCTGATCTGCTCCTCTATACAAGTGGTAACATGTAGAATGGGATACAATATATTTGATCAATGTATGGGATTGATCAAATATACCGTATGGTAACGATTCTCAAAAACGTCAAAATGAGTGTCAATTCCATACATTAATCATACTTTTCGGCAACGTCAATGAATTAACTCTTGTCTAGGGATCAGTTCTTATTGCTACTTTTACGTGGGTTTATTACTTAAGAGTACAGTTAATATCAGATGAGAGCTTTTTTCTAATGTGAATAGCTTAAAGCACACGACGCACCAGTTGATTTAAAGACATTCACCCACCTTATTCCACTTCTTTTTTCCCCTTTTACAGGAGGTAGGAAACGACGGTATTACCGTTCAACTTTAGCAGTTCGACTACAGAATACCGCGGCCATAGTAACCTCGTATTGAGCTCCCGGTGGCCAGAACTTACTAGAGGGTCGGCGGCACGAGTGTGACTCCCCTGGTGTTGCAAACGTCCATAAGGCACGGTAACCACTTTCCATCAGGTGGGCCGTGTGCTTGTCTGCCACCTCAGTAGTATAAAAAAGGAAATCATATAAATCAATATAGATGAAATACAATCAAATCAAATTTAATAAATAGTATTAAATTAAAGTTAAAAAAATAAAAATAGGTTATGATGATAACATTCACACTCCGTTCACTGTTTAACCGCTATCAAAGGTGCAACAACCGATATTTCTAAATGAATACGCAATACAAGAAAGATAAAAAAGAAACGAGAATAGCCAGCGCTCATTAACAATTCCCATTGTTTCCTTTATATAAAATAAAATAATTAATTTACTTGCCCCAGAAACAAACAATAAAGTACAGAATCATTTCGCCTTTGCTCAAAGATTCTAGTCTTATAATGCAAGTTACAGATGGTTTTTGGCAGCTGACACTGTTAAATTTCGGTTATTCGATTGGAAGAAGTGGCAGTAGTTTAACTAGAAAAAAATATGAAAGTGAACAGCTAGGATGGGAATTGAATCCAGCTACTTAGGCCGATCTAGGAAAGCTAAAAAGACTGACGCAAGCTTCTAAAGGTTGTCTTTATCGATGTTAATTTATAAAGTAAATGATGTACATTGACGGCACAAAAACTTTGTGTTAACAGGGTCAGCAAATATGATTTTACAAAAATATTACTATAGACTTATCCCACAAATATGTTAACAAACATTTCAAATAATCATTTAAAACATAACTTTTAAATATTAGCAAATAGTTTTGGTATGTGCTTAAACTAGGTATATGGTAATACACCTCTTTTTATCCAAGTGGGCCATACCTTCGAAATTGTATTTATTTCATTAGTATTATCCTTGAGTCATACTAAGATTGGAATTCACCAAATAGCCAATGTTAGGAACTGAGATCAATAACAAATTAAGTACATTAACACAGTTTTTTTTTCTTTAAGTATGCTGTAAGAATCCTACTTCATTGAAATAATTCAATTTTTCAGAATTTTTAAAACCGTGGTTGTTCTAAACTGTCGGTAGCTTAGTGGTAAAAGAGTCGGCCTTACGATTGAGAGGTCCCCGGTTCGAATCCTGGCTATTAAACTACCGACGTGAACCCACTCCTAGCACAAACAAATTAGCTTAGTTGGAGGGGTTAGAGGGAATATTAGTAATTTCGAGATAATTTCGATTGCTAATATTCTTGAACAAAAAAAAAGCAACCAAAACTTTGGGCTTGGTGTAAATTATAATAACATTAACGGCTATTATCTCGATTGGTCTTATGTTAATATATTACATTAGCTTTTGCCCGCGGCTCCGCCCGCGTGGATGTCGGTTATCGCTATAATATCCGTTATCGTCATAAATTGCAGCCTATGTGTTATTGATGTATAAGCTGTGTGTAATTTTGTAGTGCAGTTTGATTTGTCCATAAAGTGTCTACCATTGGCGCTTTTACCTTACTGACCTCCATAGGCATTCATGGGCGTGCATTTAATATTAATATTCTGTGAGTGCAATGTATGTAATTGAAATACCTTAGAGTTGTACTGTTCTGAAGCTTTGCAATAAACATTTATTTATTTATTTTATTTATTTATTGTAAAATTTTAATTGAAATCCATTCTGTAGTTTTTACGTCAAAGAGTTACCAACATCCATCCATCCATACTTCCACCCACAGAATTACACTATTCTCGACATTTCAATTGCTTTTTAGCGGCTATTGTCATGTATATGATGTCAATGATATCAAAAACAGTAGCCAGGGGTCCTTATGAATCAATTTCTGCCGGCTTGCTCTGCAAAGTGAAGCCGTGGTAGATATATTGAATTGGTAGATTTCTTTCCACGTTTTTTCTCTTTCCTCTTGAAAATTTTCACCCTTCACCACCGATAAATAATACTCCTCTTTTCTCACATACAGTAAACTAAACTTAAAGCCTAAAAATCCAAGCATGGTTTCGACCAGTAAAATCTTTTTTCGGTGCCGGTTTATTGGTCGGTCGGCTTGCTGGTCCCGACCGCGGTAATTCCCGCTTTACAATGCGAAATGAAAATAAAAGATAAGGTAGGCGTAAAGAATGAATAGCATAATGTCTTATTTTTTAAATAAAGACGTTTATACGGCCATCTGCATAATGTACGGGAACTTGGAAAAGGTGGGTTGTGTAATATTTTAGGTTCATGACTGAAATTTCTTGAGTTCAAGGAAATAAAACCCTCTCTAGCGACATTTTTATTACGTGAAAACGTATATTCCCATGTAAGTACGGTGATAACTAGTCGAATTTTATTTTGCATTATGTGGGTAGGTGTAATTTTTAGAATGTAGAGCTTTTTGAGCACGATTTTACTTTTAAAATTTTTTAGTTAAATTTTTCACTTTGATGAGTTGTTTTCGTTTTCCAATCAACTAAGTAAGTAAAGTATTTATTTTTCGCCACAATATACATTATATGTTAGAGATTAAATTGGTAAGTTCCATAGTTAGTACTATTCATAATATCATATGTAGGTGACTGGTGCCTAAGTAGGCTCAAGACCAGTGTTTCAAGTCACCATGTCCTCTCTTCCAGAATTTATATTTGATCTTTATGTATCTTTTATACTAACTGTTTATTAAATTTGAAGTGTTTAATTATTTTGAAATTCAAAGAGAACCCCTATTATAGTTACTGAAGTGAGTAAACTCAACCTAATATTATATAATAATTAGATTAATACATGTTATTGGCAAAATATTTATAATTTCGATAATTTTCGTAGCTAATATTCTTTTAATAAAAAAGTCTGATATAAAATTTAATATACGCAATCCAGGTAGCAGCACGCTGGGAAAATAGAATCTGAGAGTAGAAGCGCCGTCGATTCGACATAAATAAATAAATGATGAAACCCATGCCATCATAAAGCCGATTTCTCAATCACTAAGCTACTGAAGCTTTTAATCCTTAAGTATTGAAGCTTTTAATCCTTAAGTATTAACATCCATATTTTGCAAAATTTCAAATTACTGATTAAATCAATTACATATCTTACAATGGCACCCAACGTGGGACTATGTCATCCAGAAGAAAAAGAGGAACACGTTATGAAGTAAGGTTTACAATCCCATGACAATGGAAGTCGTTAAAGATTGTGTCAGATTGAGGGTAATCATTCACTTTTATGGCAGAGTTTGAGTTTTCGAAATCAATCAAATTCATAATGCGGTTTTGGTTATGGAGCATAAATTGGTATCGTTCGTTTATCCTTTCTGTTGGCTTATTATTGTAAAGGAAAATATTTATCAGTAATGGTTGTTGAAGTCTTAAAAAAATACAAAATACTTGCTGTCTAGGTTTAAGAGAATGCGAGTTTCTTCTATTGATAACATGACTTAAAAATATACCTAAGATAATCCAGAGCTGATGAAAGGTTCTGTATTAGGAATCTGCTATCTAATTTATGACGTGTAATTTCTTTTCAATAAAATTAAATAAATAACAGATTATGTTGATATACCAAAACTAAATAAACACATTGTTGACGATGCGCCGGCGAAGATCCAATAAAGAACAAAAGTAAAGAAAACAGCACAAAATATAATAAAATAAAATTTACACCTATGAACCGAACTAAGTGTAAAACAAAACTGACATTTCTTCTGACTAAACAAAATTATTTGAATATAAAAAAAATAATTAAAAAAGGTCGGACAGCAACATGGCCCCGAGCGGTGTGGAACACCAATTTATGAAGGCAGACGCACCAACTTGCGGACCGGCCGACGCCTTTAGTGTTTATTCTAACTACTCTAGTGACATTATCCTTCCCTGGGAACACTTCTTTAACACGTCCCATAGGCCAACAGTTACGCGGTAGATTCCCGTCTACTAAGACCAAATCCCCGATTTTTACTGATTGGTCTGAGGCAACTGTCTTCCGAGGGATCAACTGCGGCAAGTATTATTTAGTCCATCTTTGCCAAAAATGGTCTGCCAGGCGTTGAGCTTTTCTCCAATTTACCCGTCGAAATAGGTCAGCGTCGTGAAATTCTCTTAGATTTTGCTCGTTACTCGTTGTACCGATGATGAAATTGAAAGATGTGAGAGCTTGTTCACTATTTACATCTATTGAAACATGGGTGAGAGATCTCGAGATGATAATGGCTTCAACTTCTAAGAGCAGCGTGTTCAGCACTTCTACCCGTGGAGACCGATCTTTAAGGGTTACTTTCAGCGCTGTCTTTACACTTCCAGACAATACCTTTGTTTACAGAGAAGTCATACATTTCAGGCAATATATTTGAAGCACCCACAAAAGCTGTTCCGTTGTCCGAATAAATACATGTGGGGCAACCTCATCGAGCTATGAATCTTGGAAGAGCCATCAAAACAGAATCTGCAGACAGTGATTCAACGATATCTATGTGAACAGCTCTTACGGTCTCTAATAAAGTAATCCAGTTTTTCATAAGACTCTTTTTATTGAAGGTAAGACAAGACGGTATTTACGGACTGGGGAATTACCTCCACCCCAATACCGCGGCCATAATAACCTCGTGTTGTGATCCCAGCGGTGAGTAGGGTAGTCGGGAGAGTTTTCATGCTGTCAGTCTTCTACCCTAATGGCACAGAAACCTGTGTTTACAAGGTCAGTAGCACGAGTGTGACTCCCCTGGTATTTCCATCAGGTGGACCGTCTGCTTATCTGCCACGTCAGTGGCATAAAAAAAATACAAGTGAAATAGAATAGTTTGACCAATGTATAGGATTGTCATTAGCTGACGACTGTTGCAAATATGAGTTTTAAATATTAAAAAATATGAGTCAATCCCATACATTGATCATCTTATTCTATAATACGCCGGATAACGAATTGCCACTTGTCCAGGGGGCAGATGACTGGCTTTTTATTCTCATAAAGGATGATATTCAACATGGCATTTTGCAATCTTTTGGGTAAATACTTAAGTAATATATATTTATAGGTGCTTAATTCTCATGATCTAGATTTTGTTAATGTGTTGTTTATTGCCGAAACGGTTATAATTTTGTCTGAACAAAGTGGTCGTTAAAGCCACATGCAGTGTTGATTTGATCAACGCTGCATGTGGCTAATCAATGACGTCCAGCTAGCGGTCATTTCTATATTATCCTAGTAGGCTTTGATCATGTCAAGGCGCTTTAAAGGCCTAATAAATCTAACAATCTGGATTGAATGCACCAATTTGATAGAGATAAACTAAAATCCTTTATTATTACTGGATTTGTTACCTCATTGAAATCTCAGCCTTTTGGGTAATGAATAAATGTTTGGTCAAAAAATAACGCAATCTTTAAACAGTTTTCTCGAGTTTCCTCAATTGTTTCTTAGCTGGTTTCAAGTACTCTTACAAGATTTTATTCGTTCGATCGTTTTTTTTTTAAGAAATTATCTCCAGTAAAGCTAAATAGGTTTTGTGAGAAGTGGGTTCACGTCGATAGACTAATAGCATATGTGTAATAAATACTTTTTATACATATTGCAATAGCCAGGATTCGAACCCGGGACCTTTCATTCGTAAGGCTGATTTCCTAACCACTGAGCAATCGACCTACGAATAATACTGTAAAAATATTCAGACCAGACCATTACCGTTACTATGCAGCACTCCGATTAAATACAGAGGCTGTGTTAAAAGTATGGATTCTATGGAAGTAATACCTATGGAACTCTAAAACAAAATTAGATAAAAACAAAACAAACACGGCGGATACACGATTTTTGTTGCCAACTCCCAGTTCGCATGCATATTCATAATATAGGGATTTGTACGTGCATAGAGAAATTGAATATTAGAATTGTGGCATTTAAATTTACATATACAGCGGTTTATTGTGTGGTTTCGACTTCGTGATTTCGATCGATCCTTTCTACGTGATATAGATGGAATGAAAGTTGTTGAGCAGCTTCCATGGTTGTTCATATATGCTGATGATATTGCGTTAATGGAAGCGGATAGGAGCAGATTGATGCAACGTGTGAAAGTGTGGAAAGAAGCGTCTGAAGCTAAATGTGGCGATCACAGAATACTTGACGTTTAACTCAACAGTTCCCACTTGGTCAAGCGCACGGACCAGGTTAAGTACCTGGGATCTTAGGTGAACGCCCAATATCGTGCGAAGTGAAGTAGAAAGAACCGGAAGGCCAACCCTGAACTCCGAGGTTATCTTGGCCTCAGATGCAATCAGGATAACTTCTAAATGTAGAGGATCACGTCACGAATTCGAATACTGGTCGTCATATTATCAACGTGACCATACTCCAAACACGGAACCTTTTGTACATTATCACTCTAAATTACGTTAGTTAAAAACTCCTTATTACCTGCTGGTAGTTTCAGTCACTAGAAGGTACTCTTTAAAATCAGAAGAATCAAAGATTAGATTCATTAGTATTCACTGCAGTTACAAAAAGTACTAGGGTTTATTAAATCGACATTCAGTCGGCGCGGCGAGTAAGTATCTAGTAATTCAACATCTTTTGAAAATTATTTTATCATAATTTTATTTATACGATCCATCAGTTCAATCGTCAGCCATTTGTTCATTTTATTTAACGCTGTCTGAACCTCTACATTAAATAGAAAAAAAATATTGAAACGAAAGAAATATACTCACAGCAACGAAGTACTTTTTTAATTAGATTCCTTGGCGTTCGTTTTTCTCTATTTTTTATTTTTATTTATTTCCGTTCTCACCTTGTAAATTACTTCCTTTTAACAGCCTTATAATGAGAAAAGTTTCAAGTGCTTAGCCTTGGAGATAAGATTTTTAAACGGAGATACAATAGTTTACTAACGATGAAAACAGTAAATGTCACTTAGTACGATAGTGATCTGCTTGCTTATTATCTACTTAGGATTCAATACTCTTTTTTAAAACTGTGGAGGAACTCGATAAGATGTTCTTTCAAGCCGGCAAGGTGAACACGGTCCTACTCTTAATGTGGCGATGCTGTATGAATGCTATCCAGTGCGTGAACTTCATGTTCACGATTCAGGGTCGTTCTATATTAGTAGGGCAGTTTTATAGTCTCTAGTATCAAAGTAGTTCAGTTTGTCGCTAGATAACAATGGTTAAATGAGGAATTTCCGCAAGTCAATATAGACAGCTATCACGTAAGTGTAACCTTTTAAATCGCGAGCTGTTTATTGAGTCACATCAAACTTTTGGCCAGCTTTCGATATTTGACCTTTAAAATCTGTTAGCGTAGAATGAAAATAAATGTCCCACCATCTGTTTCCATCCTTACGTCATGATCCTTTCACATCTTACGAGTTTTCTTTACTATCTATAGATCTGCAAGTACTTGACCGTACCTATTCCTATGACAGAAGCATTTTAATTTTTATTTCTCGAGTCATTGGCTCATAAAATTTTAAAAATGATATCTACTCAATAAATGGTTAGGTCACAGCTTTGTCCATTACCCAACATAAGATATATTCGTGGGAGTACTTCGATAGTATAGGTGGGAGGGCACAGTAGGCAAGTTCTTTTTAATGAAAATTAGAGATGTTTTTCACCGGCAAAAAGCGACAGGTGTTTTTTTGGCAGGTTTATTTACCTGAAGAATTATCTTTAGAAAAAAAAACATAATGGAACAAGCTTAGTTGATTTTGTCACGAATTATACGCCGTCTTACATTTGACCTCTCGTATTTATTAAAGTTATAATCCTACAGTAATAATGTCGAGACATTATCTGTAGCAAATTTTATGTAGATAAATAATGTAGAAGTAACTAAAGAGATATTATTAATAGTTTTAATAATTTTCATCTGGGTACCTTAGGGAATAACTACCAATTTTTTTAAACTACACAAATTATTTGGTCTTATTTCTTTAATCTTCCTACGCTAAAAAAGAAAAAATAAAGTCTAATTACCGCCAGCATTCACACTCTCTTATCCTTCATCTTCCATCTTTTCCGTGATTTTGAAATGAATAAATATTTAACGATGTTTTTTTTAAATATTCAGATTAAAAGGAAACTGCTGCTCATCCCTAATTGAATTATTTAAATTGAATATTTCACAAGGATTTTTCCTTTTCCGTTCAAAACCTCCTGAATCTGACAACACACAATGCTTTTTTAAATGAAGCGTGTAATCTAAAAGATAATAATTATATAACACGATTCATTTTGAAGTAGCGAAGTTATAATATTTTTCTGGTGGGACACGGGATAAGTAATGAGCGTTTTAAGATTTACATTCGAGCACCAATCTCGGTAGCATCCAAAACTCATTTTAGAACCCAAGAACTGCTATTCTAGTCCTCCATAATTTTATTTATTTAGATTTCTACAAGAATGACTACCGACCTTGAGAGGAAAGTCTATGCCAGAGCTTCATCCGTCAACAAGCAGGTGCATTGGCTTGCAGATGGCATCGACTAAATGTCACTCAGGTCATGAAGAAATTATAGTTGAAATTTGGCAAATTGATTTTAAGCGATACTGTTTTGTTGTCTTTGTTACTTAAATATTTTAATAAAACGTAACATAAGTACCGATCATATATAAACTTCATACGATAAAAATGTAACAACCTAAGACAATATAGCCACAACACTAAAATTAAAAACAAAAACCATAAAACGTGGATGTGTTACGAGGTGTCGGAGAAATAAAGAATCACGCCATAGTTTCAATATTATTTACGTATTAACAAATTATTAAACTTAATATATAATAGTGTTATGTTTCGTTTCAATCGTGCCAAATTACCTTTTATGACTTAGGACATATGTCATAATGCACCTATTAAATTTATTTCAACATTAATGAGACACATACATCGGACGTTTAATAATAAGCGTAATTTCTCTATTTAGTTTAGTAAAAATTATAATTACGTTAGTTTTAGTTTAATATTTAAAAAAAATTAAGATAAGATAAGATAAGTCTTTATTGTACACCAATATATCAAAGTACATATACGGACAACATTATGAAAAATGTACAAATGGCGGCCTTATTGCTACAATCATTGAATAAATATTGAGCCTTTGAATATTATAATTATGTAAAATTACCGTCTTTATATTCCTATATTAGTTTATTTTTGATGGAGATCAAAAACTATTTTGGGAGCAGAAAGTAAATTAATATGTGTCTGTATTCGCCTGACTTGTACCATCTACTAACGACCCTCTTTCAAACTGAATATTTATATAATGCTTGCGAGAGAGCGCGAAATCAAGAGGAAAATAGAAGGAAACCTCTCTTTGATGTCGTGTTTTATAATTTACTACTAAAATATAATTAAAATCGATTTTAGTTAAAATCACACATACTTAACTCTCATCGTGGGTTATAAGATTTTGGGTTTTTGATTGTAATTATATGAAAGTTATGCCTAAAGCTGATTCTGGCTTATAAAATTATTCGTTATGAATGTATGATGAATGAGCGTACCTATGCCAAACCATTTTTTGCAAAATGAAGTTAATAACCATTCGTTATAATGCGAAACAAAATTATGATATAAAAATTTCAGTGAAACAGGGTGATTCGTGTGTATGTGTACCGGTGTCGTAGGTTTATGTATGAATAAAACATTTTCTTTCTACCTATGTTTTTTTCAATCGGTATTCGTTAGGCAGGTAGGCATAGGTAATTTTGCAAAATTTATAATATTTGTTGATTGTTTGTTGGTTGTATGTGTGTGATTAGACTATGAGTATTAACACAAACTGTGTTTCTAACTATGGATGTCATCGAACACGACGACGTACTGATGTAACCCGCAATCAAGTTAGTTATTAAATAGCTTGCAGCAATATGACTATTTGATTCTGTCCGCACCGATATGTCTAAAGTTACAATACATTGCAGCCAAAGGGCTTGACCAATCATGATAGTTTTGACGGATAATTATTCAGATTGATCTGGAATAGTACAACGTGCGGTACGTCTGACCGCATGACTTATTTTTGGATTTCTTGTATAGATATTGTTTTTCATAATCCGTATAAAATTTCCAATCAAAATATAAAACTTCGAACCAGAATAAACATAACAAATCATCATCATCAACTTGGGTTCCTTGAGTCATCTTATTATTTCTTTTAAACAACTTTTCGCATCGAAATCAGGTTAGTACACAAACAGAGATGAACAAAATAGGGTAGACAATTGTTAATTGCCGCCATTGGTGACGTGTATGTCTGTGATACCGGGTGATTAGAAAAAGTCGAGTAACTTTTGACCCGCCATCGATACGTGTTCCGATTTCAAGTAGCTGTCTCATTTAACGTCCCTCACCGTTGGTTCTGTCCGCGACAGCGCCGAGGACGCTCGGCGAGAGCTTTGGCCTAAAACTTGAACTTTAAACTTTGAATAGGAAATGTAAGTGATGCATTTTACTGTTATATTCATCGTAGTATTATATGGTCCTTTGGTAATTTTGAAGATTGACGATGTATCTATGCTGGTTGTGCAGTACGCCGAGCCATGCCGCATGAAGAACGGTCTATAATGTATTAGTGTATAAGTGGTGTTAATAATACGAACAATTTTATTGTAAGACACGGTTTCAAACTGCGTCATTTAGGTTGCTCCTTAAGTGCCTATGCGGGCTAACGAAAAATTTAGTACTTAAGCGAGCATGTTACGCCCGCAAAGCGGTACAGTACTGAGATGGCCAACTATTTCAGATATTTAGCCAGTATTTAAAAATTCTAATAAGATGGTTTGTTGCCAAAACAAATCTTAATTTTTTTTCTCATCGCCGAAAACATCTGTATAAAATAAATGATAAGAAATTCTAGATAACATATCTGATAATGCTTCATTAAACAAGAGGCGACACCCTCATAAATAACTATTAAATTAAAGGAAAAAAATAGCTTAACAGATAGTTTCAAAAGGTACCCAAAACCGATAAGTTAACTTGTACTCGAAGTTAATATCTTAAAATGTCCAAGTGTTACACTAATAGAGTGGCCTTAAGTGACACAAATTCTAGGGATTTCGCCTATGTGTAATGCTTATCGAGTCATAAATTTGTAAAAGGGAGACATTTAGTTTAAATTATTGCAAACACTTGTGACGACTTGTGACAACACAAAAAAAAAAATACTGCAGCGTGGGAATCTTGCCGCTAAAATCTTGGCGGGAAAAATCACAACATGACGCTAATATAAACCAATTAGGAACAGTTTACTGGCTTGATCTTTTCTCATTGGCAGAAAGCAGCTCAGGAGGCGGACCCAGCAGAGGTTGGCTGCGCTTGCGAGTGAGGGACAGACGGGGGACAAGGATCTTAACCGCTAGAGATCTCGCACGTCTTTGCTCGCTGGAGAAAACTGATAGAAGTTTTGACTAGCTAATGCTAGCCCTGAATTCAAATCTTAGTGTTATCCTGTAGAAATAAGTCTAACTAGTAAAAGTAAAATTAGATTAATTTGTATAAGTTAGGCGGGGGTGATAAAGTTGAAGCTGAGAATTGACGGGTAATGTATAAACCTATTGTAATTATTTCTGTGCCTCATACCTTTGTACATTGTTGTACAGCGTTACATAAATAACTGTCATTTGTAACGAAACATAAATAAACAAACTATTTGACAATGGGTGTAATATCTGATAAGGAATATGAATTATAGAAATAGCAATTTCCTATATCTCAATTATAATAATTATCATAATTATTGTTGTGCTGATAATGAAAAGATGTTGTCGAATGACAGAGACGAGAATGGTAGAAATACCATTAGAACCCATACAATTCGCCTAATTAAATGTATTGAATTATTCAGCACTTACGATTCATGAAAGATACAGTAGACTATGACGAACGGTGAACAGAGTTATGAGGAGATGTGTATATAATGTGTATAAACTGTTTTAAATCATGTCTGTGTGAGATGAGATGTATAAATATCCAAAGATCATACTAAAATCCAGCCCAATAACGAATCTTCTTGAAATAATGTGCTTGGTAACAAATAATATGAGTAATTGAGTACATAATCATATTATTCTAGTTCTAAACAAAACCACTCTCATGTATGTCGAGTCGCTATTAAATTTCAAATCCAACATATGTGTATACATACACATGTATATATATATATATCATTATGTTCTGAGCAAATAGCCAGACATAAAAACTTAATACAGAAAAACTGAATTGAATAACAGACAATCTAATGTATTTTGTATGGCAACATAAAATCTACCGATCTCTTGCAAACATAAACAACAGTTTGACTGGTCATATTAGGTCATATTAGATAGTACTGTGAATAATTACATAGAGACACCACTGATAAAAGTGTGCCTAAAGATTATCCTGGATTAAATTAGAGTTCAATCATCAAATCAATAACATCTCACCGAACACACAATAAACGTGTAATTTACTGTGAATGTTTCTTTTGTTATGAATAGATCTAAGTCTTGTGTAAATAATTATGCTAGAAATAAGTAATACGGCATATAAGGGTTTTTTATTTGGGCCTACGTTTTCCCTTATATACGAGCCTAGGAACTGAAGGTCCGGTTAGATGTGACACTAATCGGTCACATCTAATCTAAATAATCAACTTAGATTCGCCACTGATAATGATACAATTTGGTTATGAAATAAATAATTCTTAATTTTATATTTCTGTAATTTCAATGGTCTACAATTAAGTCCCTTCCCATTTGGTTAAGGTAAAATGGAGTTTTATAGGATGTTAATTATTCAGTTCTTAAGGTCACGCAGGATGCGAATTACACTATAGATAAAGTACATAAGTACAAGTTACATCCACAAAACCCCATGGTACACACCAAGGCTATTTTACGAATTTATACACAAAACTAAGAATTCTATACTTGAATCTTAAAGTTTGAAAAGCCAAACTTCTATCTGATCTTAACTGAATGAAGCCAATTCTATCTAGAGAAGTCAAGTAATAGCTCAAGCTATACTCAGACACTATTACTTCTACACTTCAGTCACAGAGTCTTAAAATTAATATCAAGCATACATTGCATATCTAATTTAACTTTGAATCAATGGCCTCAAATTGAATGCAAGGCACGAGAATATTGGAGAATCGAGCTTAGTAAGTATTGATTTACTATATAACAGATTTGGAGATCCTGATCTTACCGCAGAATCTGGACACTAAATTTATTTAGTCTGGTTAATAATTTACAAGACAGTGGTTATTTCAATGCTTATAGTCAAAGGATGGCACATTTTATATGAATTCAAATTTTGCATTAGCGTGGAACCTTAACTCCACTATGGGTGCAGACCGAGTGAAACTCCCTTGTGCGGATCCCAATGGACATCTACACGATAGAGGATCTTCATTGTGTATCTGTCGCAATAGTTGATCTTGAGATCGACCTGAATTAAACCGCAATTCTGGGTCAGAATTGAACTGTGCAAAGGTTGTCGGCGGCTAGCTAGCAAATCTGGGCATCAAATACACACATTCCTCTCTTATCGAATCAACTCCGACCTCTATTCGGCCGAATAGAACCCTAACTGATATCTAAATATAATATAAAAACTATACCATGGTATTGGGGCAGGCAGCTATGTGCGCCATATAATTATCCATGTCCTCGGACGTGTTGATTTGACCGCTTCTCAGCGATGAAAAGGAGTTGAATTCGAGCCCCATAATTCCATGCGTGGAAGCCTTGAGCCAGGCCGTAGGAAAATCCCGTAAATGCCAGAGTGATTTGGGCAGCAAAGATGGTCTTACCATTGACTCAATTAACAGTCATATACGCGCGTCGGAAGCACTTACTCGACCTAATTTGCCTCAGCACATTACTAATTCGAGACAAACTATCCCTGAGGTTGTAACGACCTCTTTCTTCAAATAATTAGAGGTCCATTAAAAGTAAGCTGAAGTGAATATATGACTTGTTATTTTGGGAACATCCATCACTACATTGCACACACGCATAATCAGACGCGATTGAATTAAGTAAATTTGCCACAAAGACCATCATTAAACTCATAAGCACTGAAGTTATCCTGTAATGAAGTGACTGAGCTCTTATACATAGGTTCAAATATATAGACGATCACATAACTGGGCTTGAACCACCACAGTACAGTCTTCGGTACAATTTGGAAATAACGATCCAGAACAATAGAAATAAAAAGAATAAAGCTGCAAGTCTGCAAATTGGAGTTTTATTCAAGTGAATCCTGATAGGGAGATAAAAGTCATACAGTCCACGACATTGGTGAATGGTGAGAAAATAGAAAAGCTTAATAGTCTTGTAAAATTACAAGAAATATTTGTACTATGAGTATGTAGTCTGGAGAGGTTTTGTGATTCGATAAATTTATTACGGCTGTACTCACGTTACTTGTCAGGATGCGCCCGACTAGTTTCGGACCCGACCGGAGTCTTTAATCATGAGCAGAGTACCCAGGCGCGGCGACGTCAGGTGCTTTACTGCGTTCCCAACGTTGGCACTGTCGTCGCGCGCGCTCGGATAACGGCGGGGCACTCGGCTGGTTCCGGGACAGTTCGGCTGTCCTCGCTGTCGCGTCTGTGTCGTCATCGTCGTCGCCCGATGGTTCAGTAGTGCGGCATAACGCGCTCACCGTGTCGCATTCCAGGTTCGATTCCCATTTGTGGTACGTGCATTTCAAGGCCGGTTTCCAAGCTGGTGGCAGTGTCCATCCCTTCTCTCTGTTGAAATTCGGACGACGGCTTATTTCAATCGCCTCCCGTACTTTTCGCGGCACAAAGTATGTTTCTTTCGCTAGTACGGAGGCCTTATCAACCGTATGTAATGAGCCGTGTCCGTCATATAGGCATGCTCAGCGACTGCCGACCTATTGGTGTCCATGTTTTTCATGCAACGTATATGTTCCTTGAGCAGCGTCGCGACGCTGCGGCGAGTCTCCCCGATATAGCTCAAGCCACAGTCGCACGGAATCGAGTAAACACCCGCTACCCCCAGTGGATTGTTGTCTTTGGGTGAGCGAAGCAGCTGCCTTAATTTGCTGGGTGGGTGGAAGGTTGTCCTGATGCTGTATCCTCGGCGTAACAGGTGTCCAATCTTGTCGGTCACACCTCGGATGTAAGGCAAGAACGCCGGTGTCCGTTCCACAACTGCCTGGCGTTTGTTGGCAGCGGCACTCGCTAGACGATTACAATGACGCCACTGATAACCGTTGCTTTCTAACACCTGGAGGAGATGTCGCATTTCAGCCTCCACGTATTGTGTATCACACAGGCTGAGCGCACGGTTGATCAGTGACCTCGGCACGGATGACAGCTGAGCGGGGTGGTGGTGAGAGTCTGCACGTAGATATCTATCTGTGTGTGTTTCCGGTATTCCTTCTTTGTCTTCTTCACTGACGGCATATTAACTCTCAGTGTTTACAGGGTCGGCAGCACTAGTGTAACTCCCGCGGTGATGCACACGTCAATAGGCCAGGGTAACCACTTACCATCAGGTGGGCCGAGTACTTGTCTGCTCCCTCAGTTGTATATAAAAAAGCCTCCTGTTGTAGTACTTGTGTGGCGGTACAAGAAGAGTACGCGGTTCAAGGACATAATTTTAAATATTTTTTAGTTAGAAGAATATATTCTTACAAGCTTTTATTTAACTTGCAATGTACGTTTGTTCGGGTGGAATCTTACAACTCAATTTTAAGTCACTTGCCCTCAACCGATTGAGCTGAAATTTGGTATGCACGTTCAGTTCGGATGACAATGCAAGAAAAAAAAATAAGATTGTTTTTAAAAAGGTTTTTTCAAATAGAACTTGTTGTTTATTTCTCAAAAGTGCCTTATGTTCCTAACGACTGATAAAGGCTGATATCATCGATATTTTTTAAAAATTGTTATTAGTTTAATATTTAATAAATATAATGAAAAACCACGTGTTGCTTTTAAGTGTCCTAAGTATGATCCTATCATAGTAATAAACGAGTTGTTATTTATGAAATACTTATGTTATATTACTATATATTTTTTATGCATGGTACAGGCACCTCCTAAATTGCTGTAGTTTCGGCATAATACTGAACTTAAGTCATATTTCAACTTAGGTTAATTATTTTATTATAAAGTTTTTATTTTATTTTATATTTTGTTCATTAGACATGAGATAAATGTAGATTCGTCCACATTTAGCCTTAAGGATAGAAATATTGTAAATTGACGTCTGAAAAAATGCCGCAGTGGAGTTTGTTGCGCCATTTCTTCTCCACCAGCGCCTTGGAAGCGGTGGTAAACTTAGATTGAATAGAATTTATTGACGTCAATAAGAAACAATAATGTTGTTCTAGATTGAATAAAAATCTATGACTTTGACTTTATGCTATATGAAATTAAAACTAAACTAACTATACGTCACACATATAATTAATTATTGGCAAAGTCCTAGGTCGTGAAACCTGATCCATGAGACCGGCGTCACCAATGATGTAAGTCGAATTGACGTCAACAATGGCGGGTTAATATAACCAAGTTCTTTTTTTTTCAAATATCTAAAATAACACTTCCATGCAAATTTGTGTATCTTACTGTAAAGACACAACTAATTTACATTTTTATAATAGTAAAGGAAAACGCAGACACTTTACAAATATACCAGATATTTGTAAAGCTGATTTTACTAATTGTAACCAAAAGTTATAAGGTTGAAATAGCTGTTTCAGTGTAAAGTTCAACAATAAAAAGTTACGATGACAAAAAAATACAATCTCACTGGGTTTTTTTACCGGATCTTCTCAGCAGAGGCTGCGTCACGAACGGCTGCTTTAAAAAATGAAAAATGCTCTAGTATTTGTGCCTTAGATAATCCTGGCAGCAGGATATTCTCGCAAGGATTCTCTTTCCGTAGGTTATAAGTGGGGTAACAGTTTTTAATTAGTTTTATAGACAGACTCTGTATACAAAGGTTATCACATTCATTTTCGCCCCGAAGTACTAGTTCTATTTCATCATCTACCTGCCCTTTTCTGATAACCCAAATAGGGTCAGTGTGACACGCCATTCTTCTTCATATATTTCTGTTTCTCTACTGCTTCTTCTCCTCTTCAAATGTTTTTATTTCTTTCTGACGACATTTCCTTAGTCAATCGCTTATTTGCAATATGCTTTTTCGCGTAATCAATCCATTTTTATTTGGCTTACTACTGTTCCTAAAGCGTAACTTAGCTATTTAATAACTACTAACATAAATTATGCGCAAAAAATCAAGTAATGTTTAACTTTTTGTCTAACCTTGCGCCACTTCATATGTGTAAATTCAGAAATGTATAAGCTGGTTATTTCTGTAGTGTCTCCGAAAAATATGTCATATATATGTACATAATCTAAAATGATGCATTGTATCTAACACTGTGACTTATAAAATGTCAACTGAATGAATCTATCGCGGAAGTTTATTCTGTAAACGATAGTTTCATAAACTTTCGTCGCATGATCGTATCGTATACGATTCTGACGTCAATAGGCGGGACAAAAGTATAAGTTGGCTGTCAAGTCAAAACAGTTATAGCATAGTCTTATTATTACTTATAGTTGATCGACTCGGTACTTGTGCGGGTGTACTATGAGCGGTACGAAGGAAGGTGAGCGGCAGGGTCCACAAGCGCAAACTCAGTCAGTTTGCGCTCTCTAATCTGTCAGGGGTGTATTGCCGCCAAAAACCTTTTATATGACTGCAAATAGAAGGAAGGTGCTCAATTCGTCAGAATCTTTTTTTACAAGCTTTTGATTAACTTACAATTTATTTCATAAATGTATGTTTATGTAACTATGTTTACTCAGGTCAAATCTGGTAAGTCGATTTGAAGCAGATATCGTCAACCGATTTTGATGAAATTTTGCAAACACTTTCTATGTGGACGGCAATGCATTAATGTGGTACCATGAAGCTGTTCTGATGATGGAGTAGGCACTCCAAAATTAAAGTACATTTTCTTGTGACAACCATGACCCTTGACTGAGTTTTCTGTGCGTAAAGAAATTGAACTACTGGTAGGCTTATAAATAGTAATACCGTGGTTATAGTAAAACCAATGAACTACTGAAAGAGATAGCTACCGTCCCTTCAATAGTTTACATACCATATTAAATAGTTTAGATTTGTAATAAACTTCTTTTTAATATTGACAGTGACAGCCGTAGTTTCGATTTCGGTCATTTTATGCAAGCTTTGTTTTTACTGTAGTTACTTTTTATAATACGTCAAAACAGATAAGTACTTAGGTACTTCTTGGTTATACCCTATTGTTATGTAAAAAAATTACAAATAGTGGTAGGATAGATACTTGCATCTAATTAAAAATACTAAAAAGATAAAGTTGTGCATAAAAAATCTATTTTAATAATATTTTGGTGGAATAGTGTTACCTACCTATTTTGGGTTAGAAAATCACCTATGCATAACGTCTGCGTCAACAAGTGAAATCTTGATACTTTTCAAGTCAGCTTTCCTCTTACTGAAAACGTTATAAAATATTTTTTCGTTAACTACAGTGGTTCAGAATAAGTCCCCATAATTTTAACATTCACGGAGCGCAGTGGCCGCCGTTGTAGACGCGCAGCTGACTTCAAAGCGTGGCTTAAAAAGGTTTTCAGCAATTAAATATTGAAGACAACGGTCTGAAATGCGAAGGCATGAGACATTGTTTGGCTCGACTTTGTCGGGTGTTATGTAAAACAACCCTGCTTTGTTTGCATTTTTATAGTGGTATGTATAATATTCTCGATATGAGAGTATAAATATTGGGTATTTTGAGGATATGTAAGTTATTTTTCTGGTAGCGAAACAGGCAGGTTTTCAGTTGCTTGACAATGTTTTTTTTTGTGAGAAGTGAATAGGTAACAAGGCTGGAGCAGGCTGGATGCAGAAGGCAGAGGATCGAGAGCAGTAGCGTGCATTGGGAAAGACCTGTGCCTAGCAGTGGACTACAAGAGATCGATTGGTTGATATGTAACGTGCTACTTTCACAATACGCGATATGAAATAGTACTAGTATAATTTTATTATTGTTTTATTTATGGTAACAGGCGTTACCTTCACTACACCTACTCTGCTTGACAATGATCTTCTGCGTGTAGTGATAGCTTTCCGCCTGGGCTGTAAAGTGTGTGAACCCCACTTATGCACCTGCGGCTTCATGTTGAAAGCAGATGGCCATCACGCTTTGAGTTGTCGGAGGTGCACTGGGAGGTTCCCGCGACACCAAACTCTGAACGATATCATCCGCAGGGCCCTTATATCTGCAGGTCTGACGGTAAGAGAGCGGACGGGCTGACGTTGGTGCCATGGAAGAATGGCCAGTGCCTACTTTGGGACGCAACTTGTGTCAACACGGTAGCCGCCAGCCACCTTAGTCACACTGTCACTCTCCGTCTGCCGCCGCGGAAGACGCCAGCTTAAGGAAGAGGCTTAAGTACGCTGACTTGGAGCCGCTGTACCATTTCGTGCCGGTAGCGGTGGAGACCCTGGGAAGCTGGGGCAAGGAGGCTAAAAGCTTTATTAGGAGATTAGGCAGAGGCACATCGAGACGACCGGTGACTCATTCCCATCCAGCGCGGCAACGCAGCAAGTGTGATTAGCAGGCATCAGGAGCGATCAGGGAAAGGTTGTTTGATTAGCACTTCCTGAATATTATTTAGACTTACGTATTGTACACATTTGTTTTATTTTTAAGAATATATATTTTTTAAATACAAAAAAATATATTTCCTAATTGAAAGTAATGCCAAGGGTGGATTAATTTCATTTTAATAAATTATACGATGATCCTGGTTGCTTCAGAAATTTAAACCTCGTTTGGTATCTGGAGTCCACTCTCTTCTTTCACATATTTTAATTTGGTTTCTGTTTTATACTGCTGTCTGACCTCTAAATTTTAAAATATTAGCCTACACCAGAGTCTCTTCCAATGAGAGATCGATAGGTGTGTACCTACTTATTTGAAATTTGACTTGACCTAAGGAGTCCAAAAATAGTAATATCAATAATATACAATAACAAAATAATATTATAATAATAGGCATAGTATATTATTACATTCACATTCACCTTTATATTATAAAATAGAAATTACATTATTATATATAATTACATTATTTACGAAAGACAAATCGAAAATTTCATATTTGTTGAAATCTGTCCCATTTAATCGAGTTTCTAGTTAATTTTTCACTCTAAATAAATATAAATGTAGGTTTTAGGCAATTATACTCTTAAATTTATTGAACGTTTTATTGGTTTTAGCTTCAGGCTATCGACCGTTCAAATTATTCCCGATTTATTAATTAAAAAAACGGGAATTAACGCGATCATGGTATAGGTACTTACTTACATACATTTAATTGCCTGACGTTTTGATCAGGTTACACCGACCGTGGGCACAGGCTGACTAGCTCAGCGGTGCACGCCCGCCGTCTTCGAATCCGTGAGGTAGTAGGTTCTTCATCTAACCGCACATTTTCAAAAATGCCTCGGGTGTAAACTAAGCATAAGGGTAAACAATATCGCGGGCACACCGAAGGATGTCTTACCGTTACAGTGTCCAAGTGTCTATAAGATAGATTACAGTAGAGGTGAGCGTTATTTAACGTAATCGGTTTCAGTAACTAGTTACGAAGCTGATAATCGTGTAACTAGTTTCGTAGACACAAATGTAACGATTATTTTACGTACGCAGTTCACACTCACACACGCGTTAGCGTTTCGTACCACAGAATAATATTAGAATGATTATGGTTACACGTTATAACCAAATAACATTAGACGACTCGGAAACGAGAGTAAAGGATAGGTATGGCTTACACGCAAGGGAAAAGAGAAGGCAATATAATAATCGTTGCGTCTTTTTTTTTATATGCCCATGCAAATATATAATTATGCAATTGGAAAGAATTTAAGTTCATTAAACGCAAAACTAACCAACGCTCTACTGTATACAGAAGTAACTAGTTACAAAAATAATAGGTGCAAAACTAACCAACACTACTGTATACAGAAGTAACCAGTTACAAAAATAATCGGTTTTGAAACTAGTTACAAAAATAATCGGTTTTGAAACTAGTTACTCATATCTTCTATGAAACTACGTAGGTATAACCGATTACGCCCAAAAGACGTTACGACCCACGACTAGATTGCAGCTGTGGTAGTTCCTATATAGGCCAAACGAAGCGGACTATTGCTGAACGAGTTAAAGAACACATCGCAGGTGTAAAGCATCGCCAGACGACCAAATCGGCGATTGCAGAGCACCTGCTAGAAGCAGGCACCAATCACTGGATTGAAATCCACCATACGCCAGTCTCCAAGGAATGTCACTTTTACCCAAGAGCTGTACGTGAAGCGATTGAAATCAAGAAATATTAAATTTCAATTGGGTAGATGGTTTTAAATTATCTGCAACATGAAATCCAGTGATGAAAAACATGCAACCTCGCTTTTCTGCGCAGTCGGATAGACACCGGAGATTTTGCTTACAGAATAGGGACACTGTGAGTGTGGTATGTGGCGGTACATTGCGAAAAGAAAGTGCAAAGTTGAAAATGTGCGGGTAGATGAAGAACCTACTACCTCACGGATTCGAAAACGGTGGGCGTCCACTGCTGAGCCAGTCAGCCTGTACCCACGGTTGGTGTAACCTTGTCGAAACGTCAGGCAATTAAAGGTATGTAAGTACCTATACCATGATCGCGTTAATTCCCGTTTTATTAATCATATATCATGGAACGCGAGAGTTCGTTATTCCCGACATTTTAGGATCCTAATACTTTAATAACAGACCTTTACACAGATAGATCAAATAAGTAACAAATCATTATTAGTAGGTAACATCTTTGAATAGTATTGTTTAATCATTATAATAACCGCGATAGCCTACTGGTATGGGTAATGGACTGCTGAGACGAGGTCTCGGGTTCGATCCCAGGTTTTCCATGGCACACACCAATGACGCTTTTCGAAGTTATGTGTGCAATTATCGCAGGTTTATAAGTGCCCAGTTAATGGCAATAGGCTCGACACCTATTACATTGGGACCTAAAAACATAAACCGGCGAAATGTGGGTGCTAGGAACTCTGCCTACCCCTTCGGGGATAAAGGCGTGAGTTAAGTTATGTTATGTTATTATCATTTGTTCTACGAGTAGATTGAATTTCAATTGAGAATGATCTCCATCCATTTAAGATAAATTTAGCTACATTACATATTTTAGTTTATATTTTACTAGCTGACCCGGCGAACTTCGTACCGACAATATTTTTCCACCCGCGTGGCGTCAGATCCCGTTCCCGCTGCACTCTTTACTATATTAAACATGTATTATACATATAAACCTTCCTCTTGAATCACTCCATCTATTAAAAAAACCGCATCAAAATCCGTTGCGTAGTTTTAAAGATTTAAGCATACAAAGGGATATAGGGACAGAAAAAGCGACTTTGTTTTATACTATGTAGTGAAGTGCGGTCTAAAAACCAGCTCAGTCCGTTATATCACGGCATGGCATGTGCAGCATTTTTGCTGAGATGACGCTGATTTGAAGCCTACACAACTACTAACTTTTGTTTCATTGCTATTATAGTACAATTACATTAGCTTAGTTACGTAACAAAATTAGAAAAAAAAATCCTAGTGGTAATTTTCTTTCAGAATTAGATATTTTTACCGTTAAACATACTCTTCTAGCTCGCAGTACGTAATTGTGCGTTCATAAATTATTATTTACATAAAGAAACTTTCTACACAGACTTCACTTAAATTTTAAAGTGATTAAACATTCTTGTATTATAATTAATTTATTACCATGTTTCGCTGAACTAAAAGCTAGAAGAGTCCGAAGTCTGTTCTTTTAAACAATGCGTTAGTAATTGAAGTTACAACGGTGGAATTAAAATATACAAACTTTATCCTAATTAAGACTGGAAGATGTTATCTAAGTTCATAAGTCTGGGTTTAACAAAACAATTCATTTAGGAGATTGGTTTTGTCGGGCTTGTTAAAGAATTCTACTTACTTAAAAAAGTAATATTTACTACAGAAGTTTTCTTAACCTGGGAATGTCTTTCTGTAGATTATGTTTTCTCACCTTCGACTAAATGACCGTCTTCTAGGAAATGTAATGCGTGTCAATGGTCTCACTACCATTGATGTTCAAAGTCATGCAGAAGCCGAAGAGTGAACCCCAAACTCGAGGGGAAATCCTAGGAATCATAATATGAGTCTATAGGCCTTCACGGCCGGCGTTGCATGTAGAAAATACTGCTTCCGGGCTGTTTGGCAGTGGTCCATATGAAACTTGCGTTCCAGACGTTTCGCCGATCACTGCGGTGATGACGTAACGAAGATGATGATAATGATAATAATGGTGGTCTTCCTTGACATCTGATATAGGTCAATTTATACTAAATTATGTTCTGTAGACACTTCCTGTAGACCCATCTGCCAAAATACACATATAAAATTATTTCGACTACAACCTAAGTCCATACATATTTGACAGTGATCTCGTCTCAATCAACCTACTTAAGGCTCGGCGGCAGTAGTTTTTAACATTTATGAACACATTTATCATCAAGTTTTATAGTAAATTATACCAAATAAAAATCATATTCATAAAGTAGATCATTTCTTCTAGGAGAGTGTAAAGACAAAAACACGATTCATAATATTTACCTCGGTAGAAATTTGCGTCAAACATAAGCACTGCGGCGCGCATCGTCCTACGGGGTTCCCACACCGGGATTGAGTCGGGGACCGCGTGGTCCCTCCCTCCCGAGGAGGGCCAGACGGAGAGGGATGGCCCTGGGTCAGCCGGGTTGCGAGGGATATGTCGCATGACAACCTCACCTTCGGCCTAGCACTACGACCCAGAGACGGCTTGCGGTTTAGTCGGTTCGAGTCCGAGATAACCTCCCCCTCCTGCTCCGGAGGGGTGGGTATCCGTGGGGATTGCCCGCACGTAAAAAAAATATCAAAAAAATCAAAATCTCTATTTCAAAGACGTTTTACACTAACTAAGTTTTACAAAATTATTAAATAATGTCGAAATTTGTAGGAAAAATAGAGCATAACAATATCTGTGGACAAGTTACATTTCATCACGCAGACATTTTTTTTTGGTTAAAAAACAAATAAATCCTCTAAATCGCTGCATTCAAGCTATCACGGCCATCTCTGTCTCTCTCTCTCTCTCATTGAATTCTACTTTTATTTGAAACCAACAAGTATATAATCAGCTTAACGAAATCGCTTTCTGTAAACTTTGCAAGCCACGTCCTAACTCAATCATTTTAACACCACCAATCTATTTAGATAGAAAAAAATTGATAAAACTACATATTTCATTGCCATACCATTTTAGTAGTTAATGCAGGGCCGAGCCTTGGAACGTCGAGTGAATATTGAGTGGATCCTTTTTAGATATTACTGGTCAATTTATGACGGCCATGAGGTGAGTATACTCCTTTATTGACACCTCTCATTTAACCCCGAGGAAGGAAATATTTTGAAAGGGTTGTTCCGTTTGGGTTTGATTTATTTGGTTCTTTGTTGACGAATATTGATCAAGTTTTAGTTGCGGAGATTTATATATCTTTTATATTTATATAAATCAACGTATATTCATTTGTTTAAATTCAGTTCAGTCATGAACTGTCCTTTTAAAATGCTGCAACTAGTTTTTAGACTTAATAATGGTTATAACTAATGAGAGAGTGAATGTATGAGAATAAGAAGTAAATAATGCTACAACTATTATCTTTAGGCACCCCGCAACCTGGGTTGCCGACATGTAGCCCACACTAAGCCGAGGTCAAGCTAAGTAATACTAGCTGTTGCCCGTGTCTACGCCCGCGTGGATGTCGCTTATCGCATAGTGTTCCCAAGTTCTAATTCACCTCGGCGCTGTACCAAAATTTATTAGGATATCTTCAAAAATTACGAACAATCATCCCCTATCCCCCCCCCCCCTTTAGCCCCTTCTATCGCGTATGTCTTCCTAAGCTTTATTCATCCCTGTACCAAGTATCAACCTGAGCGCGTAATTTTTTTGTATTCAGATAATTTGGGGCGACCTGGGCCCTGATTCTGCTATTATTTTTCTCATGGTAAAGCCACTGCGGTACCACAGACACTAAAACCACTGCCATTTTACTTAAGACTTTACTGTTTAATACTGTTAAAGTCTTAAATTGAATGACAATCTTGTAGAGTAAATAAAAAATGTTATGAACTCTTTCTATTTTCATTTTGGACTTTAATTGTATAGAAATAAAGTCTAAAATTTAATGACATTTTATGCAATGTCAGCGGTATGACAGTGGTGTTGTTATGTCATAAAATTAGCAGAATCGGGGGCCTGCTCGACCGCCAACCGTTAAGTCCTCGCGTTTGCGCGATGCACAGCGCTGTAGCTTATCTACAGAAATAGCAAAACTGTCACTTCTCTGTATATGCCGGCCGGATTTGTTGACGTTAATGATCACTGCTCCACTCCCTTGTGTAGTAGCGTGATGATAAATAGCCTATGTGTTATTCTGATGTATAAGCTATATTATTGTTAAGTTTCATTAAAATCCATTCAGTAGTGTTTATGTGAAAGAGTAACAAACATCCCTTCACTCATACATCCATCCATACTAATTTTGTTTTTTGCATTTATAATATTAGAATCAAACAAATCACGATAGAATTCGTTAAAAAGTGGTTTTATTTCAATGAGTGATATTCGCGTTCTGACTTCAGTTATCGTCACTTAAGTTTTTGAAGTGAAAACTTCTTTAGCGGCGTTGGATGGGTGTAAAATGTTAAGGAAGCGTCAGGATTAGTTGACCTTTGAACCGTAACCGACGACTGACGTCATACAAGATTAGGTAAATACTATCTATTTTGCAATTTACCATAGATAGCGTCGTAGCTTAAACGGTAAGCACTTCGACTGTAAGTCCTTATAGTTTCAGATAGTTTCGGGTACAAACCACCTGGCCCTTCTGAAACTTTTTGTGATTATTTTTTCTTTTTGTAATTTATTACTTTTTATGATTGTTTTTTCTTTCTGTAATTTATTACTTTTTGTGTTTATTTTTTCTTTTCATAATTTATTAATTTCTTCTGACAGAAAATTAGCAGAAAAGAAGTGATAGGTTCTATGATTAGCGCTATATTATAGGTATGGTATGGTATGTTCTTTTTTTTTCTTTTTCTATGTATATAACGAAGAAAGAAAAAAAGAAAATGTTTTCACTTCTGCCGGCACTCCCAGAGTGCAACCCGTCTTTCTTTTTTTTATTCTATCTTCCTGTGAGTCACACAATTGGACTCAATATTCTACGCGGGTGGACCAGCAGGTAACAGCAAGTGAATCTTAATTAAAAGCATAATTATCCTCTTTTCCTTAACTAGCAAAGGTCTAAAATACGTCTATATAGTTAGGTGTAGCGGTCATCCATATAATCCTAAATTTGCATTTGTTCCGTCAAAGGTTCAGAACATTTTATGTTAATAACTGAATTTGTTTAGCGAGAGTATCGTACGGAAATTAGCATAGAACCAAACTGGGTAAAACAGTTTTACAGAACGACGTGTTATGTCGCCTTTTGTGATTTAGGCAGTGAATATTTATCGCTAACTGAATAGACCTCTGTTCGAAATTTGAACTCATACTATTTTAGAGAATTGAAATGCAAAAGTGCTATTCATTACGTTTGGAGGTTCATCTTTTTAGTGTATTAAAATGCAGAAGTTAGAATTAGACTCCACAGTTTTTAGTGTGAGTTGGTACACTTTTAGTGGGGCCATGTGGGGTTAGTGTCACCTGTAATTTGGTATACTTCCTAATTGGTGTTTTCTCTTGGGGTTAGCGGGCTAGACAACAAAATCCGTATAAGCCTAATTAAAAGAAAGAGAAGATAATTAAATTAACTGTGAGCATCATACTAAAGATAACTTAGAACATACATTACTCATAAACTCACGCCTTTATCCCCGAAGGGGTAGGCAGAGGTGCTAGCACCCACATTTCGCCGGTTTATGTTTAGGTCCCAATGTAATAGGTGGCGAGCCTATTGCCATTAACTGGGCACTTATAAACCTGCGATAAATACACACATAACTTCGAAAAACATCGAAAAGACATTGGTGTGTGCCATGGAAAACCTGGGATCGAACCCGAGACCTCGTCTCAGCAGTCCATTACCCATACCCCTAGGCTACCGCGGTTGAAACAGCAGATTATATTAAATATATATATATAATATAATATATTATTTTAAAAAGTCCTTTAAAATCGATGGCCATCCATAGGTCACCTATAAGAAATTACTTTTAGCAATATAATAAATTTAGCAATATAATATACATGATTTGTACATATTTTTTGTTCATTGTATATTCACTGCATGTTTCGATTGATTTACAATAAAATGTATTTCTTTTCTATTCTATAACAGACAAATGAAAGAAAATTCGACCATAATAAAATAGGTACCTACATAAAATCTCTTAAATTCATGATAGCAATATATTACCTGACCCTCAGCGCTGTAGTAGAACAGTTATCAAGCCTCACTGAATCCTGCTATAAAAATACCAAATACATTATATTTCTGATGGAGATTGATTGTTTCTGTTAAGGGGTATGTTAGAATATCACTTAAGTGGTATAAATAATACCCCTAAAACTCGTGTACGAAGAGTACACCCCGTAGTCAAATAATATTATTTTTTCTTATATTAAAATACAGCTAAGTAGTTTACTTGGAAAGCTAGGTATAACCGTAAAGAATTAGATATAACAACTTCAATGATATCTGTAAATGTTTCGGAGAGTATTAGATTCTATATAATTTTTAGGTTCGTTCGCATTAGTTCCATTGCTCAGTTCCATGATGGTACTACTGTGAATTTTTTTCGCCTTAGTACCAGTTACACGTCGTTTAAATGGTACTTATGCGAAAATAAATTCGCAGTGGTACTAATGCGAAAATAAATTCGCAACCTAAGATGTATTGCTCAGTTCCATGATGGTACTACTGTGATCTTTTTTCGCATTAGTACCATTTACACGTCGTTTAAATGGTACTAATGCGAAAATAAATTCGCAGTAGTACATACCATCATGGAACAGAGCAATACATCTTAGGTGGCAGATAGGCACCGGACCTATGATTACAGTGGCCTATATAATAGGCGTTTGCAACACCAGGGTCGTCAAGCTCATGCTGTAAAAACTTTCTAAAGCCCGTCTGAAAGTACGCCATATTATACTTATATCATAATTTAAAAAGATATCTAATCATTTATGCATTGCAGAGATTTCACCAACATACAATAAATATAAGCAAATTTACATCCAAAGTACAAAAACATTTTGTTCTACATATTTTTATGTCTACATTCATTTTCATTTATTTTCATATCAAAACGTATTTGCACTCGTCTGCTGAGGCACATTATAGATAATAGTACTATTAGTCGTATCTATTCTAAACCGATTGTCACTCAATCTCGATTTGAGACTGACTCTAAGTACCTATAGATAGTAAATTGTAGAACTAAACTGTAGTGACGATTTTATTTAAGTAACTTGAGCGTTATTAAAATCAATATTCAAGTTTAGTTTTAAAATGCAATCTTACCTAAAACTAGTTTAAAGTAGAGTAAACCAGTTTTAAAATGACTATGTTCCTACTGTTCATACTCCTTCATAAGCATTTATTATTTATTTCGGTATTTTCGTAGGACAACATACTAGCCATATTTTATTTTAATTTTCCACCTACTACACGCATGGCTCTTAACAGATAAGGGCCCCAATTTGATGGCGAGCGGGCCCGAGCGCTTTTCCGCCTAAATAAATGTCATTATGTATGTCATTGATTGATTGTCATATTTGTCACAATGCATTGTGTGTCATTCCCTTATAATTATACCGGTATTGTATCCAACAATTTGTTTCGCAGTTATTTTTATTACTCTCAATTTGTAATGTGTTTTTGTTGAATTTGATCCTGATGTGTTTGAGGGAAATGAGGTTAATCTATAACATATATTGTATATATATATTGCATAGGTCTTAGCAGAAACAGGCTTAGGGTAGTGGAGTTTCGTATCTCCGCGTATGCCTCTCTATAGGGAAGGGGAATTATTGTTCCAAATAACACTTCATGGTGGTCAAGGGCGCACCAGATTCCCCTGCCACAGAGACGGGGAAAACACGTTATATTAGAGAACTTACTGTCACAAAATAATTTGATGCCTACTGTGAGTTACTATGACGAAATTTTTACTTTAAACCACCTGAAAATGCTTGCTATATTATAATTGCATTTTTTCACTAAGTCTGTTTTTTTCAGAGCGCCAATCCTAGTTACTTTCACAACACAACACGTTCTTACTTTTCAATGTTTTACTAAGCCGACTACTGTCTGCTTTTAAATGCCAGAGAAAAGCCTGTTTTTTTACTGCTTAGGTGGCACATAACCTGATGTGAAGTATCTGTGCTAGAGCTCCGACAACCATCAGGTCTACAGGCCTCCAGGTGAGATTTTCTGGGGTCTTATTAGAATCCAAATCTCGGTGAAGCCAAAAAGGAATTACATTAAATGTTATTCCATATTTATTTTGTAGTCCAAACATAATAAACAACATATGTTTCTTGCTCTAAAGATAGAATCAATCTAATCGGAAATTCCGCCATTTTTAAGCCCCACCCGTCTAGTAACGTTTGACATCGTGTTACCGCAAGACGGATCGCGTTCATCCATAAAATAATAACAGAATTGAATGATCCCTCCGAGTGGGCTGATCCTGGGTAAATATAATCCTTGATCCTTGGTAATTGATGAGATAGTGGGGCAAATTTAATTTAAATGCTTCTAAGGATTAATATTTGATTGAGAATGTTAGAGGAATATTTTGAGACGGATTGTAAAACATATTGACAGTGCGCAGAGCTTTATGCCCAACCTCATATCACATAAAGGTTCACCTGCTAATTTGCATTGATTGTTATAACGGCATTTCCAGCAGAGACAACCGTCTGACTTCTCAACCCCGGCAAGAAAACTTGCACCACAGCCCCGTTCATTGTTTAGCAGATGCACTTACTAGAAGGTGAAATTAGCTCAGGTCTCAAAGGTGTTGGTAAAGCCCTGTACACCGTACACTGAATGCAAGAAATAGGCAGGTTCAAAATCTCATCAGAATACCATTTCAATTGTAAATAGTATTTTCTAAAGACAGACAACCAATTAAAAATCAATTAAATTAGATAATTAAGGCGTTTCAAGTTTGACTTATAAATTGTTGAACATTAACACATTAACACACTTATACATAATTGCTGTAAAGTTATTTTTATAATTTTCTGAGGACAAGTTAAGCATTATCAATGTATATTAATATTTTACGTGAAATTTCTGAGCCACAGTGCTCTGCAAGTTTGGAGGATTGTATTAAAGTAACATAGAGTAACACCAATGGCGACTACTTGAAGCGTAATGGATCCGGGCAAACCGAGAGCGATGTACAGCTATTATTGTTAATTTATTTTCACGTTAATGAGATTACCAACAAGTACTTACCTCTGTAATGCTCGCAGTAAATTTCACCGAACCATATTAAAACAATCTTTGAGTAGGTACTAAGAATTATAGAACAGGAGCCAGTGAACTTCCAACCTGCAACGTAGTATATAGGCTTTTATTTTTTGTGCGGAAGTAAACTATATAATAGTAATACGCTTAGTGAAAATATATGCATGCATATGTCTATTTATATTGGTTTGGGTATATCCGTGCCTTTAAAAGCCCGATAAACCATCGGCCTCGGTTTTCATACAAACACCTATGGCAGTCTTCACGGGCTGTTAAAGTTCATTGGACAACTGGCCTCGTTGCAATATTTCATTATCGCCAATGGGTTGTGAAGGTTAGATGGACCCCAGACTCAGAAGAGAAGGCCTTTGATGCGACTGAGACTAACGCAATGGTGATAAATGACAGAGTATGACGTCATACCTCATTATTACATACACGTCTTCCCAGAACTCGCTTTTGTTAAAAGAATTATTAGACTTCACAGTCTACTACCCTATTATTGTAAATGCGGGACCATATATTAGACTAAACTGTCGCACTGAAAAAAAATCCTAAGCTAAAAGTTTCTCTCGTAGAAAATCCCTGGGCCATCAGTTAAGACTATAATCCTTATCTAAGAACGTGGGTAGTGGTTAGCGCCCTATCAATTGAGACCATCTTGTCTAAATTGACGTTCAGTTGAATCTAAAGTTTCAATCAACTGCCCCGTTTTTGAGATAGAATAGTAAGAAAAAGGTCTGCCCCAAAATTGCAACATTGTTTCTTAAAATATTTTTACATGTCTACAAAAAAAGTTTGTTTGATCAATGCGTTGTATAACATGTGTTTGATTGATCGGTATGTGAAAGGGGTTGTTGATTGGACAATTTTAAATGAAATGAGGAATTTATTTGACCATTTTATTTATTTATTTTATTTTATTCTTTACTTACATAGCATTTAAACAAATAAGAGAGATAATATGTACAAAGGCGAGCTTAACTTAAGGTTGAGTTCTCTTCCAGCAAACCCAGGAGTGCACAGAGGAATTGCAGTCCAATTAGAGGCAAAGTCTTGTGTACATTAAATATTGCAATTTAATAATATGAAGAGATATACCAAATGTAGACTACTGATAAAAGGCATTACTAATGCATGCATATATTACCATCATAAACCTACATAACCATACATAAAATACACATAAGAATATATAAACGTTCATACATATAGGCATACATACAAATACATAGATACATTAAGATACATATTATATCTTTTATTGTTCAGAGAGATAATAGTCTCTCGTTCGTTTTTTAAAGATATTTAGAGAAGGGCTGTCGCGTATGGAATTAGGAAGAAAATTCCATAGCCGGCAGAAACTGTAAAGGAATTGTCATCGTAAGAAGAATTGTGAGAGGCAGTTCGAAGCAGTAGAGAAGATCAAGTGCGATAGGGTTTACCTCTGGGGACAAGAAATTCAAAACGTTCACGAAGATATATAGGTGAGTGAGGATTATAAAGAATGAAAAAGAGTAGGGAAAGAATGTGAACATCTCGACGCCTCCGAATTGGTAACCATTTCAGTTGCTTTCGGAATTCTAAAACGTGATCGTCCTTTCGTAGACCAAATATGAACCGGATACATAAATTTTGCAACTGCTCCAGCTTCTTCCATAGTTCGGCGGTTGCGTCGAGAAAGGTGACATCAGCATAGTCTAAAAGAGGAAGGAGAAGAGATTAAGCAAGACAGATTGTAGTCTTAAGAGGAAGAGAATTCTGAAGGCGCTTAAAGTGCGTACCAAAACCTTTCTACTGACCTCTGTGATATGACTAGTCCACGACAGATTGCAATCAATATAAACCCCTAGATTTTTACAACCATAGTATACGGTATCACAAAATTGTTATAGTAGACCGGAGGAAGAGAGGCATGGTCATGGTCAAGATTATTGTAGAAGTATCTGCCACCTACAATGAGTGTCTGGGATTTGGCGGGATTAACTAGTAATCCAAACGTCGTACAGTCAGATGCAGGTCATTACCGGACACGGTAACTTCGGGCGATCCCTGCATCTGATGGGCATAGAGCGAACGCCCGAGTGACATCACTGCGACGCGAGCGTGGACTCTCCTGGACTCGCTTGTGATGGCCCTGGGGGTGAGAGTGCTCACGCTCTCCACCCTGATCGCGGCGATGGTTCACTGCGCGGATGCGTGGGCGGCCAGCGCCTCCTTCTGCGAGCAGGTCATGCTCGTGAAGGAGACAGCAGAGCGGGCGCAGTGCACCGAGCGAGAGAGACTCGCGGACATCGCTGCCCGCATTCGAAGGCGGCTTGGGCGTCGGAGGGCGCAGACCGACCTCCGCCACTCCATGAGCGCGGGCCTGAGGGTGACGGGTGGAGCCGCTTGTCACCCCAGCAGAAGCAGGCCACGGCGGCGGCGTGCATCGTATCCCTCGCACCCCAGCTGTCCCAGGGCCATCCCTCCCGGTCTGGCCCTCCTCGGGAGGGGGTACCACGCGGTCCCCGACTCGCCCCCGGCATGGGGAGTTGCGCATCGCGCGATGCTTGCCGTCGCCGTTGCCTGCTTCTACTAGGGTGACAGATCACCCTCAGGCCCGCGCTCACTGGGGGCGGCGGTCGTTCTGTGGAGCCATTACATCTGCTGATTGATGGATAAGGCTGGCGTAGATTATTTTCTCGAGTCTCCTAGGATCAGGTGGCAGTCAATTCCCTAAAAGAAATATAAACCAAAGGAGACGTAGCAGTGAATATCCCGGGCTCTAATGTACAAGCTGTGGAAGGATTTCCAAATAAGAAAGGATTATAAAGCATATTTAAACATGTATACGCAATCCACATATACATACATCCATAAAGGAGCAGGCAGACGTGGATTGGTACACATCAATACACATTCTAAAATATTTGATCAGTAACTAGAAAAATGTAATTAAATTTGGGTAAATGCACTGAAAAACCTACCAATATTTATTTCGAGCCAAAGTCAACCTAAGTGCGTTTTTATATTCTTCAGATACCTATCCGATATCGGTGTAGGACGCCGATAGCATAGCCGATCTCTGTGACCCGAGCACGAATAATGTTCGAATTCAGAACGTAAACGTATCGAGAGAACGAAGCATCGGGATTGGCCGTCTGCCAACTGTAAACCAATTGCAAAATGGTCTGTTCTTTCGATATATTTGCCGCGTGGTCCTCGGCAGAGTAGAATTTGGGCCACCTCTTCTCTCCCCATGTGGTGTCGTACAAGGCGACTAAGGGATCGGGCTGATTAACTTTAACATCAGACAGATATCAGCCCAGACTCAGCCTCAGATGCATGGCTCGAGTCAACAATAGTGCCCGGAATACGGCAATAGACTCACCCCCTATTTCGTGGGACACTGGTGAAATGCCGGTGTTAATTCACCTCTGCATAACCCTCCGGGGATAAAGGCGTGATTATATGTATGTATGTATTTACGTTATGAATTCGAATGTTTTTCGTGCTCGCGGCACTGATAGGTGACACTATGAGCTGTTTTCACATATACATCGGATAAAATCGGCCCGATAAGGCCATTCGAAAGTACTAGGATGCTAGGGATGAAAAAAATAGAAAAGACTGCAAGCAAGTTTTCGACCTTATTGACATGACATAATATCAAGTTCTTTTTCTTATATTTGTGATCAGCGTCATCTATTAACGCGAAAAGATATGTAACTAAGAAAAAGTCATGTAGGTCGAAAATTACTTACAGACGCTGTTTTAGTCTATTTGTGGTCCGATATCGGGCCAACACAGAGCTGTCGGCACCGATAACCGATATCGGGCCGGACAATGTGAAAAACAGATACATTTAACAGATGTATAATGTACATTTGACTTCCTTCGATATCGGATATCAGATATCGGGTATCGGATAGTGTGAAAGCGCTCTTACGTTCACCCACTAAACAACCGACCAAACCCTGGTGCAGGCTTCCCACTCTGGTTTTGGGAGTTGGACAACAATCTAAACTCTTAGATTTATTTCCCAGCACACGTGTTTCCTTCTTCCAACAGTGACGGGTCTTTTTAACAAGGCGTGAAAAAGTATCTGATGACGCCATCTTTTACCTTCAGCTCACTACCAGGAGAGCGCAGGTAAATTGACGTGTGCTATTTAAAAAAAACCATAAAAGTATTTCAAACTTTTTTGAAAAATAAAGAACAATAATTAAATGTACTATTTTAATCAGTTACTGGAAATATGCAATTAAATGTGAATAACTATGCTGAAAGCGTTAAGCGATGGTCAATATTAATTTGCAGTATCTCGGCGCAGCTTTTATTATTTCGCAGAGGCCACTTCATGGTTTTCTTTTTTCATCACCATTTCTGGTTACTTCAAAATTTGTAGGGTTAAGTTTATAAAGAGTATGCTTCTGTATAGACTGATTTATTCTTGTGTTGATCTATTCACAGACAAGTATTTTTGCTCGATTGAGGTGTAACTGTTGCCCACAGCCATGCCCACGTGGAATACTGATTGTGTTCCCGCCATCATCATCATCTGCTTGGCGCTGTGCCCGGTCATATCCAAGTCCTGTTGGCTCTAAGGTTTAATCCTTCTGTTTTGACTTATACGATTTTTATGGAAGCAATTATCGCCTGATCTCCCAATCCTGAGAAGAAAGCGTGCTCCAGAGCCTCTTTCATCCCATTATTAGGTGTACTGGCTAGCAGATGAGGTTGGCTTGAGTCTTTTAGATCTTAGTGGAGCATCCACATAATAGACGACGGCATTCGTTCCAATAAGCCAAAACAAAGGGAGGAGATGGAATTAGTAGATCCTGTGTTTACTCACGCGTGATTGGGTAACCTTACCATCAATGTTAACTTCAGCATTTATAATGGTACAGTCAGCATTAGAATGATATTGGTCACAAAAATGCTCAAAATAATGTGAATACCAAAATGCCAACTTTATGTAAGTTATAACAGTGCTTCAATAGTTGTAAGTATCCAGAGTAGTCAAACTATCTTAGCAATTCATCATTTCAGCCGAAAGACGTCCACTGCTGGACAAAGGCCTCCCCCAAGGATTTCCACAGTGACCGGTCCTGCGCCTTCCGCATCCATGCCCTTCCCGCGACCTTCACCAGGTCGTCGGTCCATCGTGTGGGAGGCCTGCCTACACTGCGTCTTCCGGCGCGTGGTCGCCACTCGAGAACTCTCTTGCCCCAACGGCCATCTGTTCTACGAGCTATGTGCCCCGCCCACTGCCACTTAAGTTTGAAACATCTTCCAGGCCGGCAGTGAACAGTTTCGGAGATATAACGTCTCCCTGTCTCACCCCTCGCTGCAACTGGATAGGTTTTGAGCTTTGATCCTGGAGGCGGACTGACATGGTGGCGTTTTCGTACAAACACTTCAGCGCTTCGATATATCGATAGTCAATTTGGCACCGTTGGAGAGACTGTAGCACAGCCCAGGTCTCGATCGAATCGAAGGCTTTCTCATAGTCCACAAACGCCAAGCAGAGTGGCTGATTATACTCCTCAGTCTTCTGTATAATCTGTCGCAGCGTATGTATGTGGTCTATGGTGCTAAAGCCTTTTCGGAAACCGGCTTGTTCGGGAGGCTGGAAGTCGTCGAACCTGCGAGCGAGACGATTCATAATGACTCTCGAAAACAACTTGTAGACATGGCTCAGAAGCGAGATGGGTCTATAATTCTTCAACAAGGTTTTATCACCTTTTTTGAAGAAGAGTACCACCACACTTCTGTGCCATGCCTTAGGCGTTTGTCCCTCGAGTATGACGGAATCAAATAGCCTCTGAAGAGCTTTAAGTATCGGTGTTCCACCAGCTTTTAGAAGCTCAGCCGTGATCCCATCATCACCCGGTGCCTTATTGTTCTTTAGCTGTTTGAGAGCCATTCTAATCTCGTACAGGCTGACGTCCGGGATATCCTCGGTATAGTGTCGGGTCAATCTGGCTCTTGGGTCTTTGGCCAGATTATTAACAGATTGCCGTACACTCGTGTATAATTGTCCGTAGTACTTCTCGACCTCTTCCAACAGATCCGGCTTTGACGAAATAATTCTGCCATCCTCCGCCTTCAGCTTATTCAGTTGGCTTTGACCAACAGACAGATCCCTTGCGAAAACCTTTGAGCCTTTGTTGCTCTCAATCGCCTCCTTAATACGAGTCGTATTAAATTGGCGTAGGTCGCGAGTCAAGGACTTGGAGATCTGTCTGTTTAAACGCCGATACTGAGTAGCATCTTCAGAGGACTGCAGAACCAAATTTCGTCTTTGTTCCATGAGTTTGTTGGTGAGGTCCGAAATCTTTTTGGTTCCTTTTGAACGACGGGCTTTGAAGATCTTAGACCCAGTCGTTTGGACAATTTCCACAAATCTGTCATTGTAATCATCCACATTTTCGCAATCTCCCAGGCATTCGAAGCGATTCTGCAACTCGAGCTGAAAGTGCTCAGGGTTCTGGAACTGGATAGGTGCTGGTCGGAGCGTAGACTTCATCAGTCGACATCTTTCGAGCTTTGTTCTAAGATTCAATGTGCCTCTTACCATCCGGTGATCGCTTCCTGTTTTTACTGAATTGATCACAGAGACATTATTGAATATGTGCCTCTTCGTCGACAAGATGAAATCAATCTCATTTTTTGTGACACCGTTAGGGTGTAGCCATGTCCACTTACGCTGTTCCGGCTTTCTGAAGAAGGAGTTCATCATAAAAAGGCCCTCCTTCTCCATGAAGCCGGCCAACAGATGGCCACGTGCATTCCTCTTTCCATATCCAAATTGCCCCACTCTCAGCTCGTTGTCGCTTCGTTTGCCCAGTTTCGCGTTAAAGTCCCCCATCACAACGGTATAGTGTGTTCGGGAGCTATGCATGGCTTTAGAGATATCCTCATACATAGTCTCCACCTCGTCGTCGGGGTGTTTCGAGGTCGGTGCGTGTACCTGTATGACCTTCAGCGAATACCGTTTGGTGATTCTGAGTATAAGGTACGCTACCCTAGTCGAAACACTCTCGATCTGGACCACGTTGTTGACAAGGGATCTGTGGACGATAAACCCGACACCACCCTGGGACAGTATGTCGCCCTCCCGGAAATAGAGCAGGTTACCGGATTTGAGGATCATGGTGTCCTGCCCCTCTCTCCGGACTTCACACAATCCTACGATATCCCACCGTAACCTGCTCAATTCTTCCTCGAGTTCAGCGAGCTTCTCGTCGGTTCGCAGTGTGAGCGTGTTGTACGTTGCCAGGGCCAAAGGTCGTCGGGGTTGGTAGCCTGGCATCTGCCGGGGATTCTTCGCACCCCTTGCCCCGCCGTTACCATGGCCGCTACCATAGCCAGGAATAGGGGGGCCGCCGGGGACTAGGGGCCGTTTGTTGGGTTCGTTCATCATGGGGGGGTTTTCCGATATTATGTAAGTTAGTAGAGTATCGATGCCATCGATACTGACGTATTTGCACATATCAATATATGTGTACACTCTACTAACTTATGCTGACTAGTGACCAATACTAAGTAATAGTTCCCTAATATTGTTCATATCTTTTGCCGAGTGTTAAAATCAGCAGTATTTATTTGACACACTCCATCTCCTCCCTAACTTTATCTCCAAATGACCAGTTAATACAGCTTCGGTTTTAATCCGCCAACGGATTTCGTTCCCGGGAATAATTACGATTTTCAGAGTGAAACCACTAGTCGGAGAACTGCGAGAATTGCGAGAACTGTGCAAATGGTGGGAATCTCGCCTTGAGAGAGGAAATTGATTTTACTTCGGAAAGATATACTTGTGGTTTGTGGGTAGGTATCGTCAAAATGAAAACTAAAATTTGTGTCGTTTTAGATTAGTAGTGTGCAGAAATAAATGGTCATAGCATGGGAATGTCTTTTACATGACTGGTCAAAAAGGAGGTGTAATGTTTTGAAAGATCATGGTTTACCTACCAATTACCTAAGGGGCCATCCATTAATCACGTGTAGCTTCAAAGGGGGGGAGGAGTTTGACAAAAATCACAAAATATCACAAGGGGGCAGGGCGGCTATAGTAAGGTATCACGTATATTTATTTTTTCAAGTCTAGTCTAGTATGTCTATATATTTTTATCATGGTCCTTAATTTCAGAATATAATAAGATTATATGTAGAATATACTGGAACGACGAGATCGAAGCCGCCGACCAGGCAAAGTCTCCGAACTCGTTGTCGCTCGGACCTGCGCCACTGAAGATGTCGACCGCAGTGATCGACGAAACGTCTGGAACGCAAGTTTCAAATGGACCACGGCCAAACAGCCCGGAAGCAGTATATTCTACTAGTACCACTTACATTTAAAACTTTTCAGCCATTCATAAGTAATGGAAAATTAAAAATAAACTCACAAAGAACTCCCTGCTGTAGTTTTTCCAAGCGACTAAAATATTGAGTTCTTCAAGACGGGCATAGAAGATTCCTACAAGGTTGGCAGCACGACTGTGACGCCCTTGGTGTTGCTCACGTCCATAGGCTACAGTAACTACCTTCTATCAGGTAGGCCGTATGCTTGACCTTGCCTCGTCGGCTGAGCCGCCGACGAGGCAAGGTCTCCGAACTCGTCGTCACCTGGACCTGCGCCACTGAAGATGTCGACCGCAGTGATCGACGAAACGTCTGGAACGCAAGTTTCACATAGACCATAGCCAAATAGCCCGGAAGCAGTATATTCTACATGCAACGCCGGCCGTGAAAGCCTGAAGACTTGTAAGTGGTACTGTTACAATACTTTGCTAAATTATCTCAAATCGTAAGGTTTTCATTTGTTTTACAAAGAAAATTAGCACTCGAAATTACTAATATTCCCTTTAACCCCTTCAACTAAGCTCCTCCTTGTGGTTCACGTCGGTAGTGTAATGGCCAGGATTCCTCTCGAGACCTCAGGAGACCTCTCGATCGTAAGGCCGACTCCTTAACCACTAAACTAGGTAGCTACCGACCAGGCTAGGTTATTATTAAATAAGTTGAAGCGATAATAGGTATACTGTATTATATCGTGGAAGCAGTGGCATCTTGCATCTAGTCTCGATGATAGGTAACTTCCCATCTACAGTGCCCTGAGCACGAATAATATTCGAATTCATAACATAAACTTATGGAGAGAACGAAGTATTACCATTTTACCATTCTCTTGACGCGTTTACGTTACAAATTCGAATGATTTTCGTGCTCTTCGTACCGGTCATTAGACTACTGACTCACTCATAACAAAATGTTTGTTATTATTGACTTAGGTCCAATCCCGTCTCGCGGAGCCACCGCGCGGCCCCTCCTGCGTCTTCAAATGACTGTGACCTTTTTCTTCCGTCTATAAGATTCATCATGGTTCCTACTATTTAGTGTCAAAAAGCCGCTGCCAGCCATTGATCTTTCAGTGGGGATTGACCCTTAAAAACAGTCCTACAAGCAGGTAGTTGTAGAGGAAATATTATGGTAAATTTACTATTGAATAGTAAACAGCTCTACGTCTGATTCGCCTTAGATGATACGCAGATTAAGAGATGGGATAGATACTTAGGTATTTATTGTAATTCCACTAGGAGTTTGTAACAACTCTGCCTTTAAAATCTTTAAGTAAACAAGAACAAACAATATTACGTATGAATCAAAGTTAGCCTATGATGGACTGTTAAAACAATGGTATCATCAATCACAAAATCTCCTGACGTTTGCACGGATTTTATTTCAAATCTATCTCATTTATCTTGTTCATAGCAATAGGATTGTTATCAGGTGTTCCTATATGGTATTTGAGTACTGCGGGTAGTATGAGCATTGAGTTGTAATTATTTCCCCATTAGTGATTACCATATACTGAATAGATTTAATAGCAACGTGTCAGTCAGTAGGTATTTCATCATTTTATTTTTTGTCATTTTCACCCGGACACCGAGTAAAAGTCTGCTTTCAAGATCTTCACATTTTGATTTGGTTTATATGGCATTTAAATAGAGAAGACTGCCATCTGAACTGATTCAGTATGCCTACTCAAAGAATCAAAGAATCAATTTCGTTTATTCAGTTTAGGCACATAAAGAGCACATATTTATGAACGTCAAAATTTTATAATTATGTCAAGAAATAATATACAATAAAGTAAATAAATCAAATAAAAATGATTCTTTCGCTGGTTCGGTAAGTTGGTTCTATCGTTGAATTTTTTAATTGTGGTTTTATTTAAAACAAATTTAATGTATATTGTGCGAGCAAGCAAAAGTCGTGAAAAAAAAAAATTCGTCTACTTTATCACCTATTTCTATGTATATGCCTGTTCATGAACTCTATTGGTTCGGGTTAGCAAATATGATTATGTTTTTGTAATTGTGTTTTTTTTTTCTCTTCTTATTTTGTTATGCGTATCTCGTAGGTTTATGTGCGAAGACTAGTCAGTGGGAAGACCAAAGGCTATTCCTGCTTTATCTTCTACACTGACGGCACAGAAACTCTCTGTGTTTACAGGGTCGGCAGCAGGAGTGTGATTCCCCTGGTGTTACACACGTCCATAGGCCACGGTTACCACTTTCCATCGGGTGGGCTGTGTGCTTGGCTGCCACCTCAGTTATTTAAAAAAGAATACGTAGGGGAAACCCTAAGTCAGGGTTTTGTTCAACAGCAGGTTAACTGACTTGCTTTCTGTCCTGTGTTACCATATTAAACACGTTGATAAATTATTTTTTTCTTCTTGCTTATCCATAAATGTACTAATATCTTCTTTCTTTCTAATATTTAAAAAAAAATCAAAGCTATTGGTTACTATCTACTACCAATATCAAAAAATCTATCACCTTTAGAATGCTACATTAAAACTGAGGAACATAACATCTCGATATTCTCACGATATTCGAACTTACACGGGTGAAGCCGAAGACGATGCCAGTACAATACAAATCCGATGTATACGCAAATTTTCCTACTGTTTAAATAATATAGAGTCTGCATAATAAATAAATAGAAACACAACTGAGACTCAGAATGGACACTTCTACATGAACTACATCTACATTACCATAACAAAATACGTACTACAGAACTACGTTCAGATCCAAACTCATAAAATCGTCCATTGTCCCAGATCATGTAGAACCGAATAAACTACATTTATCTGACAAAACATGCAAATGGCCATCTTAACGATGCGGCAACTCAGATACAGAATATCGTTAGAACCAGCCGATAGATAGGTAAAAACAGAAAAAAATCCTCGAAGGAGCCGTGTTGGAAGGTTTACAACGTTTTTACGATACTCCTTATCGTGAGTTATGAGAGAAATAGGTGATTTGCAATGCAAATATTTTATGCCGGGATGTTACGATTTGTTGCCCCTGTCCGTAGTGAGAAAAATATGCAATCGATACAGTTTAAGTAGGTTGAGATGTTAATTTAGGGTTTCCAATCTCATCTTTGATGTACATTGTTTTGTAGATATTATTACGAAATCGGTTTTGGGATTCCGTATGTTGAAAGGAAAAGAACCATCAATTTGTAGAATCATTGCAATCTCCGTCCTTCACAAGAGCAAAACCGTGAACTAAAGTCGATATTTAATTAAAAATAAAAACCCGACTGATGCTGAAAAGATGGAAACAAGCTTTACAGCAGGCAGTACCCATTAATTTTCATCTGGTTTGAGATGTGCAAATCGGTACCGCCTGCTATAAAACTTGTTCCGATCTTTTTAGTATTAGTCGGTGTTCAATATGATATAAGGTAAATCTAGAAATAAACTAAATAAGCATATATATTATGTTATGTATCAATTTCTTTAGAATATAAAATTGCATGCATGAAGTTATGTTAACTTGTCAATAGATGGCGCTTTGCAGCTTATCTGCATCGCGTATCCATAAAGGATAGAAAACTTAGTTCGTAGATCTCCGATAGATGGCGTTGTACCATTCTCTAGATCACGATATGGTTTCGTGACCGAAACCATTATAAAAGGTCATTTTTATATGAAATATATTGTCGATCAAGATCAGAATACAGTTGTGGTTTTATTTATATTCAAACCCTTCTAGTAATTCCTCAAATCGTCAAACCGATCGTCCAAATATCGCGGCAACGTGTTGTGTGCCCAACACTCGGGTTTATTTTTATTTTGGATAATTTATTTTATTTTATACTTTTGTTATCGTCTTCTAATTTTACCACATACATTTAGGCGCCATAAAATCAACATATACCTAGCTTTTGTTAATATTTCATGTACCCAAGAAAAAAAAGAAAGAGCGCACACTTGGGCAATATTACACCTTTGATTTGAGAGATGAATTATTGAATTCCCTACGGTAGTTCAAAAGATATAAAGGTAATAAAGAATATTACAAACAAACATACAAGATAAGCCCGAAAAATATAACCCCTCTTGGCAGTCGCGTAAAAATGAAAGACCCTCATTTAAGAATGATATTCAGGCCCCTTTACCATAACAAAACTGGCTCGTAGTGGAGACCGCGAGAAGGCAAACGAAGGGTAGGACGCCCCCTAGCCAGATGGACCGATGACCTGTGAAGGTGGCTGGGATGGACTGGATGCGGAAGGCGGACGATCGTACGAAATGGCGCACATATTGGTTACGTATTTAAAAAAAAACACCGGAATTCAAAATCCGAATTCCGAACTTAAAAATCTAGAATTTCAAAATCCCGAATGTACGATATAACGAAGTTCAAAATCCCGAAGTTCAGAATCCCGAAAGTTCTTCCGTTACTGAGGGTAGGCGTTCTGGTTTCATTTTTATAGCTATTTTTTACAACGGAGGTAGTAATTTTCTCATATAGCTGCTATATTTTCATGTATTATCACAAGTCACCTCACACGTAGGTTATCCACATACCCTTCTAACCTACACACGTCTTGATGTCGAGCCACGCAGTGTCCACTCTGCGCAATTTTTTTTTATGATATATTTTTCATAACCATCCAAACAAAACCATCCAAAAATTTAACTTACAAGATTTTGAACTTCGGGATATTGTACTTATGTAGTTCGGTTTTTCATCTTTCAATATTTTGTACTTTCGGTATTTTATACATTCGTACAAACGAACATTTCCGATTTTGAATTTCCGGCTTACGTACATCGCTTCGGTGTTATGAAATTCGATATTATGAGCTTTGGGATTTTGATATGTAGCCGAAATATTGCATTCCAAACATTTCCAGACAACTGATGGTTGTTCTGGAATACGGGCCTAAATCTGATTCTTCTGTCTGATTCTACAATAAGTACTTTATTGTTTTAAGTTAGACTGAAATCTAATAAAGCTCAAGTACTAGTGTACTTGAGCTAGATTGAGTTTTGAGTTCCTAAAAACATGATTCGAGTTAAAAAGTCAACGTAAAGGACAATTCTCACTCAAAGCGCAACGGTCGGTAGTAGGGTTTTAGGTAAAATATTTTTCTCAAACATGCAATGAAATATTGATATTATGTTCCTCTTAATAGGCTGCGAAGTATGACGTTTCAGGCGCGGCTAGGACCAGAGGTCGGTAATGGAATTTCATGCAAACCTTGCAGGCCTAGGCCGGCAAAGTCCTCTTTTTATAATTTCGATTCCACAAAAGTTTGTGGCAAAGGCATCTGCACTGCCAAAATGCGTATTAAAAAAACACACAAACATTGAAATATTAATATTTAATTTAGTTGCAATAAATTGACATTTATAACAATGACAAGTGTCACAGTTTTTTCAGAAACGTGCTTTTGTACTTTTTTAAGTAACATGATAATGAACATAAATGTAAATGTTTTCTGTTAAAATCAAGCTAAAATAGATGAAATAGTAATATACAAGTGAGTTTTAGTTTTTATCTTGTTTACTTTTCATTTCTAAAATAAAATAAATCTTTGAATTTTTTGTTGTTTATTACATTGCCTGTTTGAGAAAAGCACTATACATACCTCGACGGGAAATATGGGGTTGCCTGCCTCAGACCTATCCGTCTATTCGTCTATATGTCTTCGGCCGGCAACCCCTTTCTTCCCGGCCTCTGTAGTAATGTACTAATAAAGCATTTTGAATCTTCAGGACAAGAAGTTGGTGGTCATTGAAGGTAAAGGAGGGTCAGCGAGGCTCAAAGAGACGTGAGGCTACACGAACGTCTCGCAAAACTATTTTCCTTCATCCTTTCCCGGTCGGATCCAAAGCTTTCACCTCGGAGCTTGGAGTCCGCTTTTCCAGACTAACTGCGGGTTTGGCTGAACAATTTTCTGTGAAACGACTGCCATCTGATCTCCACAATTCGTTGGCGATATCGAATCATGGCAGTTAGACCATATATGTTGGACTTTTAAGGCTTCAACTACCCGCAACGACTGTAGGTATTCGTATGACAACCGGGACTGACGACCCCTCGAGCCACGGAAATAGGTACATATTTATGAATATAAATATTCGGACTGAGCGAAAACCGAACCCGTGCCTGCTGTGTAGATACCACCACACCAGGGAGTCCGTCTCACAAAACTATTTCTAGCATCAAATTCCGACCGCTGCCCTTCCAGTGGGAATTGACCCTAAAGACCAACATACACACGCCGTTTTTCTGTACGTACGACATTATCAGTAGCCGTTGTAAGAAATGAACAAACGATCTTACGCCGTCACGTCACGTCCTTAAGAATACGTGTTTACTTAATGTTAGTACTTTGAACGGATGAGCTGCGTGACGCGCAAAGTAATTAAATTGGTAACAGTCGTCGGTTACTGGGGGTTAAATGGCACCATCTTTTGCTACTGGCGTTGATAATTTTATGTGGAATATTGAACAATTTGATAATGGGTACGTGGAAAGTCTCGTAATAAAAATCTGTTTAAAATTCAGTCTCTATATGTCAAAATAAAATGAAATGTTAAAACTCTTATTGATTTCAGTAAAGAGAGGGCCATGTCACGTAATTTTTTTTTTCCAAAATTAAGGCTCGATTTGAAACTGTTAGTAAACGATCTCCATGCTAAATGTTATTTATTGAAAACTGCGTTACAAAAAAAGCCGTTTCGAGCAGGCTTTGGTCTTCAGGTCCAACTACTACTACGTCGACTACTTTACGCACACCTTTCTTACAACCAGACCCCCGATTCTGCTAATTTTATGACACTACAAAACCACTATCATACCGCTGACATTGTATTAAATGTCATAAAATTTTAGTCTTAAAGTCCAAAGTGAAAAGAGGAAGAGTTTCTAACATTTTTCATTCACTCTACAAGCTTGTCATTTTATTTTAGACTTCAAGTGTATAGACGTAAAGTCAAAAATTAAATGGCATTGGCAACAGTGTCTGTGGTACCGCAGTGGTTTTACCATGTAAAAAATAATAGCATACTAAGGGCCCTGGCCCCCGATTCTGCTAATTTTATTACACAACAAAACCACTATCATACCGCTAACATTGCATTAAATGTCATTAAATTTTAGACTTTATAACTGAGTTTTAAAGTCCAAAATGAAAAGGGGAAGAGTTTGTAACATTTTTCATTCACTCTACAAGATTGTCATTTAATTTTAGACTTTAACTGTACAAAGGTAAAGGCTAAAATTAAATGGCATTGATAACAGTGTCTGTGGGACCGCAGTGGTTTTACTATGTAAAAAATAATAGCATAATCAGGGCCCAACAATCTACAAACAGACGTGACTCGTGCATGAAACATCGTCCGATAAGGCCGCAGTTGAAGCCTTCGATTGTAGTGTTCCGAGTACCTACGTGTATAATGGTTCCCCTCATTTTTGAAATTTCACCTATTCTACCATCAGGCGAGGACCACTGTGTAGATACCTAAACTACAAAGTCTTCTGGCAAAATAAAAGTTGCAAAAGTTACGACTTACAACATCAGCTAACTTAAGTGAAAATTGGCAAAATCGGCCCAGCCGTTTCAAAGAACGTTATTATGATATTTAAAACTAGTACTCAATTTTATTTAGGATTACACACACACACTTACGTTTTAGACGTTAACGCTACGCGTTAACATGAGAAATACTTTCACTTACAAACACTTTTTACTTTATGCACCATTAAAACATACATTTAGGTAGATATACGTACGAAGAACGGTTGATACATGCCTGTAGAATTAATTCCGGATGAACCAGACATAATATTGACTCGGATACATTGGAGAATATCGTGTAATTTGTACTTCGAGATTGCGTTCCGATTTACAAGACGCTATTCGAGTTCTAATATTGTATGTGAGAATGATGTTAATCTTGTCAGGAGTTTAACATGTAGGTAGGTGCAGTTTAAATATTGAATTTGTTGTTGAGTTGTGTTTAGATTTTGGAGTTTGAAACATAAGATATTATTGTTAACAATTGAAAATTTGATTGTGTGGAGGAATAAGGTGTTATGTTCCTTATGAATAAAAGTATTTTTTCTTTCTTTTCCAACATAAAGGACGAATCATCCGGTCAGGCCACCGATTCTGCTAATTTTATGACGTAACAAAACCACTGTCATACCGCTGACATTGCATAAAACGTCATTACATTTTAGACTTTATGTCCGAGCAGCAAAGTTCATAATGAAAAGAGAAAGACTTAATTACATTTTTCATTCACTGTACAAGATTGTCATTTAATTTATGACTTTAACAGTACGTAAATAAAGTCTAAAATGCATTGCTTACAGTGTCTGTGGTACCGCAGTGGTTTTGCTATGACATAAAATTGCAGAATCAGGGTCCAGTTATGTTGTTCACACCTGTTGGTAAGCGGCCCAACGGTTACCGTTGGTATGTTGTATACCTACCTCCCAGCGCGTGAATTTCACTTTCGCGATGCAAGACAGGTAGTTCCCTAGTAGTTCAGTTTCATTACACTAGAGGGCGCTGGATAGGTACATGTGGTGTCGACGCATCACTGCAGGTGTATGGGAAGCTGCCAAGATCGTTATGGCCATAACTAACCTCACAGCAAACTGGTAGAACGGCTGATTGATGACAGCTCTAGCGGTTAAAAGACAAAAGTAGCCAGTCCTGTAAAGGGGAAGATAAATCAATAATGGAGGACCCAACCACACGATTGTCTCTTATGGTTAATAGGTGAGGTTCCAACCAGTTCATTTACCTTAGCTAACTACTTCTAGTTATCTAAGCTTGATTTTATTAAACTAGTATTTACGCTAATCCCTTGGTTAACGAAAATACTAGTAATGTTAGTAATGCTAATAATGTTGACGTTACTAGTAGATACCACTACTAGTAACATTGACGTCACTAGTCTTTGACAAAATAAAACATTATTTCAAAACTGTCACAATGTGCACATTTTCGCTGGCATCCAAAATAGAATGTAAATTGACATTCAATTCCGAGATTTTCAATTGGGAATATAGAATCGTTCTGTAAATACACAGATATCTAATTTATTCATACTCAATTTCAATTTCGCGGTACTAACCGCCGTTCTCTCTGTGTGCGGAGATGAAATTGTCAATATTATATAATAATAGAAAAGAACAACCCGCTATTTCAACTTTTGCTGAATTTTTGATGTCATATTTAACGAATACCTACAACAAATTATGGAATTGTTATTGCCGCAAGTCATATTTCTTTTTCAACACTTTTGCTAATATTATGACTATAATTTCACCGCAATTAGGCACATAATGACACTTGTAATCAAACTGTGAGTTTTTTATTGCTATAATTCACAAGTGAGTTGTAATTTTTTTTTAATTTTCGTGGTTGAGTTGAGAGAAAAAGTTTCGATGCAAAAAAAAGTTAAAAAAAACATGATATAATACTATTTTCGCTTGTTCATTTCATATAAGTTCGTAGATAATTTCAACTTGAACGTATTTTATTTAACAAAACAATGCCATTAAAAATAGGGAGTGATAATTACCCAAATATTTACCAATTGTTTCTCTAAATAGTTTTTGTTTCAAATAAGAGTGAGAGTTAAAAAATCAAACGTAGTAGGCGGGTTTTATTATAGTACACTCGAGTATTTTAAGATCTAATTATGTGTAGTTTTATACATTACCTTATCTAATCTGATGAAATAAATAAATGTAATACATATTGCTCCGCGTCCACAAACTATGTAAAAAAATCTAGCTGAAGTATTGTTTATTTTGATCTTCTGTGCATAAAGACCGTCATCCACTGATGACAAGGCCTTACTATAGCACCTTGGCCTATTTTGAAAAGAATAAAAGAAACAAAAAGTAAAAACCGCCATTAAAGTTTTGTTATAAATTTTTTAATGTTTAGGTACATTTCGGTATGAGAATAACTAAAATGACTTTTAGTATTATTTCATTCACAATTAGTGTTGAAAAACGTCGTATGTTTCACGTGTGTACCTATTGTTGATTACCGCCCTCGGCTCTCTTATGACCCTCACCTAACAGCTCGTGTCTCAATAGCGCCTCATCGGTAATCCCTAATTATACACACTTGTACCATAATGTACTGTTATACAATTAAGGTTGCAAAACATACTTCGGTCCCCCTGGTGGCGAGCGCTTACGGCGGCCTAAATCGCTTACAGCATCAGAGGGCCCCTGTTATTCTCCCCTATTTAGTAGATTCACCTGCTAAAAAACAAACGAGGCTCTGGCATAAGCTCGGGGATGAGAAGGCTTTCAATAAAGTTAACAAAATAACTAAAGTCATGAACAGCCCCCGCGGGCTTCAAAGTATAATCTTTGGACCGAACTGGGAAATCCCTAACAGGCGATGATTTGAGCTCGGGGCCGTTCATTGAAGTCATTTTATCAACTTCAAAAAGAAAGAATTATTTTTTTTGTTTATCTATTATATATAGAAACCTAGGTCTTATAGCAGTCCTGAGGCATCCTTCCGACGGCTTACCCGGGGCTCGCAACCATAGGCTGTTGGGCGTACGTGAGGGTTTTTAATCGGTAGGAGTCCGGCATAGCATCCATGAAGGATTTTCCCTCTCGTTAAAAAACAAATTATATGGAAACCTTCATATAACATTCAATTGATTCCGATAAAACTTCGCCAAGTTATTGTATGACTGCTCGTTAAGGTTAGAAATGCAATACTCACATTAGCTACATTATAACAAATCATAATGTATGGCTATAAACTAATCAAAAGATAAACTCTCCCCAAACAAACCTAAATACACAACATTCCACATTGAAAAAGCACTTATCCCGTATATCATAACGAAGAGCTTCCTTTCTATTTGTCAACGTTTATCCTCAAGTATTCTTGAATGATCGCTGGTCATTAATGAGGGGACTCCATCTAAGGCCATTGGGGGCAGACCTCCTTGAGCCTATTTGTCCTCCGCTGGTAGTGATAAATGGGAATGTCCCAGCCACTGGTATTAGCGCAGGCATTCGAAAAGAGCCGTAAGAAGATTGATATATACGGGCTGGTTTTTGGTGCGGTCCTAACTATGTCATAGCAGTGTGATAGCGCGATGGTTGCGAATTTACGTGAATAGAATTTTACATAGGTGTCTATATTCAATCATAGATATACCTACAGATAAATAATAGGATGTCCTACCTTAATGGATATGAATAGTTAGCATACTGAATGCTTTAAAATTTCATCCAGTAGGATGTCTTCATTCAGATTCAACTTTCTCTATAGTGGTGGCCTGAGGACGGCAGATGGCCGACTCGCCGTCCTTACAGAAGCAGGCCGTGGCGGAGGCGTGTCGTGTGTGTCCTACACACGCTTGCCAACTCACCGACGCGGGATATAACCCGACCCCACCAGGCGAGGCCGCGGTGGCGGCCAATGTCCGCCGGCAACCCTGGGGTTATCCTTTCGAGGGCTTACCCGGGGTACCCGGCAATGGACACTGGGGAAGGACACCGTGTGGTTTTAGTCGGTCCGATTCCGAATCGCCCACCCCATCGTCGGCACCGATGGGGTGAAGCCCGTGGGGGTTTCCAAACGTTAAAAAATAAAAATAGTGGTACCTATCTGTAAATGCATGAAAGATAATTTGATAGAACATTTACCACATTTCATGGAGTCTGCAATAAAAGCAAAAATGTTCGTACTTTGACAACAGCACAGTATAACTGATGTTTTGGTGTATAAACCATCAAGAACTTTAGGTTTCAAGCCAACCGCACTTGCTACTTGACTGACGAGACTCTAGCGTAGGCTTTTTTCTGAGGTTGGGATGCCAAGATAAGTAAAATTAAAGAAAGAAAGAGTATAAGAGCGGGAGGAACGGGAATTAACGCGATCATGGTGTAGGCACTTACATACCTTTGATTGCCCGACGGTGACGTTTCGACCAGGTTACACCGGCCGTGGTCACAGACTGACTGGCTCAGCGGTGCACGCCCGCCGTCTTCGAGTCTGTCTCTATGAGGTAGAGTTCTTCATCTATCCGCACATTTTCAATATTTTCTTTTCCCCATGTACCGTCACATACCACACTCACAGTGTCTCTATTTTGTAAGCAAACTGTCTGGTGTCTATCCGACTGCGCAGAAAACCGAGGTTGCATGTTGTTCACTGGATTTCAAGCGAAACGTCAGGCAATCAATTTGACAATCAACTACTCTATAAGTGAACGCAACGGACCTGCACATGATAAAGGTCCGTACATTTTCACTTACAAAAGAAAATAATATTTACCATTTCAAAAACACGTATTCACGCCAATATCGCCCTAAGGATTCACACATTACTAGTTAGTATCGCATCAAAACATCGTAATGAAAGGTTATTACCTAATAGATTCGGGTTTTTTCTCAGAGCACTCTCGAAATGTTCAAATATAATTATTAGTTGATAACGTGCCTCTCAAAAAGCTTTTAACATGGCTTATGGGTAACACAATTTTGGACGCGAATATGTGGCTTAAATAACAAATATTATAAATCAACTAGCTATGATTTTTTATTTCATACTAGCTGATGCTCGCGGCTCCGATCGCTAATTTTGAACCCGTTCCTGCAATCCTTGGGTACCCATTCCCATGATAAAAAGTAGCAGTAGACTAAGGCCCGTACTCTAGAATGCCAGTTAACTGAACCTCGATTGATCTGGGGAACGATTGTAGAAAAAATGACAAATTTGACAGGTTGTCTAGTATATTGTCTATACTATTTTACCACAGATAAATCATTGGCAAATTGTAGCGACTTGCTGCAAATGCCATTTTGAAGAAGTTGAAAAGTTTAGAACGAGTCGTCAGCCCCTCTAGACAAGTGGCAATTCGTTGGCCGTCGTTTGATGGAATGGAATGACGAATGTATGGGATTTGACACATTTGACATGCGTTAACGACTGTCTTATACGTCAAATCCCATACATTCGTCATTCTATTGCATCAAACGCCGGCTAACGAATTGCCACTTGTCTAGAGGGGCACGCTAGAAAGAGACACAAGACCTAATCGAATATTCCAGAACGTTGCTGTCTTTTCGAGAAGTTTCACTACTCGGCCGCGCCGGATATAAAAGGCGAGCTCGCAGCCTCCGCTCAGTCAGTCTACGACTAGTATCCGAAGCGATAACAGCGATAAAGTGTGCGAAGCGATAGAGTGCGATTATACAAGTGACTGTGTATTGTGTAAGGAAGAGTTTTTGAATTTCTACCCGCTTCGCTGTAATTTGAGTGCAGCTGAATAAAATCTGTCTTCAACGGTTGTTGTTGCATTTTCTATTTAAACCGACCCCCACGCTCGTAACAATATTATGGCAATTAAAAGGAACTAGTAACATGTAAGATTATAAACGAAAAATAAAACACTACACCTGAGCCTGCTATATTTTTTTTCATGGCAACATCACTGCGTTACCACAGACGCTGTAGCCAATGCCATTTAACTTTAGAATTCTCCTATACTATTAAAGTCAAAAATTAAATAACAATCTTGTAGAGTGAATGAAAAATGTTATAAGCCCCTTCTCTTTTCATTTTGTACTTTAAAACTCAGTCATTAAGCGTTAAATTTAATGACATTTTACGCAATGTCAGCGGTATGATAGTGGTTATGTTATGTCATAAAATTAGCAGAGACTCTGACATTACCTCCCCTTTTGGGATTGGAGGGTGGTCGCTCACGTAAAACCGAAGATAAGAAAAATCAAGGGAATTCCTACGTAAAAAATATTTGCAGTGAGTGTGAATACCTATAGCTTGATATAAGATTCGTAGGTAACAAAAATTACAAGTTAGCTATATCTATATTATTTTATGTAAATATCGTACCTATTATGTTGCTGTCTATTTACCTAACTAACAACATTTGCAAATCTCAAACAACATGAAAATTAATGGGTGGTTTACCTGCTATAAAGCTTAATACGATCTTCTCAGCATCAGTCGGTTTTTTTTTTATTTTTAATTATTTATTTTATTTTATATTATAAAGTTATAGTTATGGATAAAGTTATAGTATGTTAGGCATATTTATTTTTGTATTTTTTTTCTTATTTCCTTCGTTTTGATCCCACGCTCGAGAAATTAGTGTTTTTTTTTACCATATTTACCTTTTGGCGTCAAAGAACCAACATATATCTAGCTTTTGTTCATATTTTATGTATCCAAGATGCAATAAATACCTTTCATTTGAGACATGAATCATTGAAATCCGTACGATGGTTCACAAGATATGACGTAATAAGGAATATTACAATACAAGATACGCGCAAAAAAATTCTTCTTAGCAGTCAGGTAAAAATTAGACCATTATTACAGACGCAATCTGTTGCAATACTTCATTGAAAAACAAACGTCTTAATAAGCCGTATGTAAGTCCTATAAACCCAAAAACACAATTTAGAAAATTTACAAAGACCGTTAACCAAACTCATCTATTCAAACATATTAATCCTCCTCCCATTAATACCGTGGGGAATGTGCTTTCCATCCATAAGGAAAAGCGATAGAATCTGGTCCCTGTCGATATACACCATAACGGTCATTATCGCCCCACTTCGCCTTTATGGGGGCAATTTTTCAGCAAGTGCGTTAAAACTACCCACACTTTTTTTCATTTGACCCAGATAGTGTTGTAAACCGCCCGGGTAAATCGACACCGATCTTTGTTTTAGGGAGGACTGGGAGAAGTAAAAGGATTTGTGTTAAGTTTATTATTATTATTTATTATATATTATTATTTATTAATATTAATTTATATTTTAATTAATTATTATTATTATTAAATGGAGATTGATATCATAATCATTGTTTTAGTATTTTAAATTGTTTTCCTGGGCAAAACCTGCACGTGAGAGGCACTGTCATCTCCGTTGCCGTTTTGCTGAGACGAGCAAGGCCTGCAAGTGAAAGGCACTGTCATCTCGGTTGCCCAGGGCGCACCACTTGCGAGTTTCCGGAGACCATGAACTCTACGTACAAAAGTACTCACGTGTGCTTTTCTCACTAGCAAAAGAAAAAGTGAGGTCTTCTCGAAGACCGCTGTTTTGGTTGGTAGTGAAATCCTCTCGGGCTTAGCCTCAACAAAGATAACGCTGAGGTTGGTATATCGATTTATGTCTACAAAAACTGCTCGATATTCCTTCTGTATTGCTGGGGAACTTGGGTAAGGTACGGAATAGGAATGATATCCCTGGGACCCAAATCGGCCCTAGCTGCCTGCGTTCGTGATCCCGTCGTTTAGTGGTCCCCCATAGAGAGGTCTGTTTCTGCAAGGGTGACACTGCTATTTTATAATTTTCAATAAGCTGAAAAGGCCTATGCCTTTATTTCAATTAAATTTTTGAGCACTTTGCATGCTAAAGATTCAAATCGATTAGAATAGGAAAAAATGGAATTGATCTAGGCGGGATTTGAACCCGTGATCTTTACCTTACAGGGGCAATGCTTTAACCACTAAGCTACCAGACCTTGCCCGAATCAATCCAAATTTCTCCTTCATAACCGTCTTTGAGGCGACGGTGGAGGGTCTACTGATATTCTCACGAACTATCGTAACCAATGAACGATTTTTCAAGCATTTTTAAACACTGATTTTGAGACGGATATAAATTAAATTTGGATTGGTTCAGGCAGTCTCGTAGCTTAGTGGTCAAAGCATTGCCCCTGTAAGGCAAAGATCGCGGGTTCAAACCCCGCCTAGACCGATTCAATTGTTCCTATTTTAATCGAACTTATGCCTTCAGTTGGACTCGGTTAACAAAGGTTACCTTTTTCTTATGATAGAATGATGGCTGTATGTTATAGATAGAGTTGGATGTTGTGTTGTGCTTGTGTACTTACCATTATCTGCAGATCCGGCTGTCCACTAATTTAAGGCTTAGTGTAAGGCACACGGCAAGTTGTTTTAGTCTGGTGATAGTTCAACAAGACTGCCTCTGTGGCGTAGCTCTCACTACGAACGCAGCCGCTACGCAGGAAGCAAGGGTTCAATCCCTGCTCAATGCAAGTATTTGTATACTTGAATACCTATGGGTATTTGCATTGGTCTGGTCGTACCTCGGAGAGCACATTAAGCCATCGGTACCGGTTGCCATACGAACATCAATGGCAGTTGTGTCTAGTTATGGGTAGTTGGAGCCCTCAAAAATCCAACAACTGGTCTATCTGCAACACTTCGATATCGCCTTTGGGTTGTGGAGATCAGAAGGCAGTCGTTTCACAGAAAATATCGAAGTTTAGCCAAATCTGCGGTTAGACTAGTAATGGATACGACTGGTATTAACGCTAAGATGAAGACGTTCAACATAGCCTTACGGGGTCCCGATGTTCCACAGTATCTACCTACACATTATTTCCTACCAGTGGGTGTAAAAATGGGCACATTGAGCGATTCCGTTAAAAACAAATAACTTTATGAATTGCAAGTAGAACTTGATAGATCCATATAAAATGCATAAAATGATCGCTAATATAAACAGAATCATAACAATTTATTTACTAAGCAGATTCTAATTTCGTGTAAATATTACGCTAATACGATTCCAATGAAGTGGCCTTTTTAAACCTACAGATTAAGTAAAAAATCCTCCAGACTACCAATAAACAGGAGATAGACATATTGCCTTCTTCACATAGCGATTCGCTGTCACTCCGACAAAGGTCGGCATATCCATGGAAACGTCCCTCGCTGCCCTTTTTACCGTAATTTTATTTTCAAATCTTCACATTACATTTACGGAATTCGTTTTATTAAATTTCTCCGTGTAAAATGACGCAAGCCGTAAAAAGATTGCTCCTTGGTACAAAGACCACTTAAAGCTTTTTGGCAGCCATTTATTTAAGTACTTCAACGCGGGCACGCTGAAGTATTGATTATGATGATATTTATTTTACGTAAATATTTACCCACTTTAGAAGTAAATATTTTCCTTTTTTTTTCTTTTCAAATTGGTATTGAATTCAAAGCAGTAGATACAAGGACGGTAGGTAATTAAATTATTCTCTTCTCAATAGGTAACCACGAATATGTTTTGGGAGTTTCACTTAAGAACCGTATACCTACATTGTAGACACGATTAATGAGAATGCCGAAAGTATATTTTTAAAAACTAAACAAGTAAAAAAGTCATGTTTATGAATATTAATATAGTAAATTAAGGTTTGTTTTGAGACATTTAGCAGACATTATTGTCAATTTTAAAGGCACTTAGTATTAAAGTACTTTAAAGCAAAATCTACTAGGTGTCTTAAAACAGTCTTGAAAGCTGCCAACTCCTTAAAGAAGTCTTTTTTTCAAATTGATAATAATAAATGAAACAACAAGTATATTTACAAAGAAAGGTAATTTTAATTTATCATAATCCTTTACCAATAAAACAATATAAATAATAAACAAACTATAACAGAACACATAGTCACTGATGAAACCATGTACAAATATTACTCTTTATCTGATAGTACACGAACTATATTACAAAAATAAGTTGATATTGGTGCCTATTCTATTGTCACAAAATCCTAATTAAACTAGTTTCACAAAACTAAAATGTACCCAATGGCCGCCATATATGTTCAGATAATTTGATCAAACTGGCAGTTTCAAACAGTTTGATGAGATTGGAACGAGTGTGTGTGTGTGTGTGTGTGTGTGTGTGTGTGTATGGCAAAATTTGAACAAAATTAATGAGAATCAAATGGTTTACAGAAATATAAATTTGATGAAACTCCTTCCGAACATTTTTTTTTTTAACTTATGAGACGGGCTTAATATAGTAAAATGAACAATTCTAGAACTGAACGAGGTCGAAAAAAGGGCAGGTGAAAGAAAACGGAACCGTCGAGATTGTATAAATGAAGGGTTTAATGACAGTACAGCAAGCTCGTGAAGTGTGTAAGGATAATAAGCGGCGGGCTGCTGTCTCTGCCTAACCCGGAGGGAAATAAGCATGAGCGTATGTATATCTGTAGGAGACCGCAACCGTCCCTTTATTATCTATTAATATAGCTTTTTTTTTTAAATTTGATTTGTTTGAAACCGCGATCTTTGCCTTACAAGGGCAATGCTTTGAACACTAAGCTACCCAAACCAATCCAAATTTCTCATTTGCCTTTGAGGCGACAATGCAGCGTCCACCGATATTCTTACGAACTATCGGAACCAATGAATATTTTTCAATTGTGTATGAACATTGATTTTTGACTACTCCGCCCAAACAATTTGAATGAAATTTAAAAGCATTTTGCATGCTTATTATTTAAATCTCTTACATTAAATTTTTAACATTTAGCATGCAAAATGCTTCAAAATTTCATATAACAAGTCCCTTATAATTGTTAAATTCTACCGAATTTTATTTGATATGTAATAAAATATGCATTGCAGTGACTGTACGCGCACAAGCAAGCGCGATGACGTCACGGCGACCGGCCTGCGCCCGCGCCGCCGCGGCCACGGCGCCCCGCCGTGTCCTGCTTCACCCCCGAGTCAGTCTAACTGAGAGCGCGACACTAGACGCACACTTACTTGAAAATTATATATTATATTATACTTAGTAGCTGCATTAAAATTGTAAAAAAGTACTTCTATTTGTTTTGCTGAATCCATCGCAAACAGTGACAACCGCAGTTCTGATTTCAACCACTTTACGGAATCATTGGTTTTACTATAACTATCCTTGTCTGAGCCTGTAGACAAAGTGTAATTAGCGAAATCCATTTCTATTCATTTATCAATGAAACACGTGTCAGTACTATTATTATTACAGTAAACTAATAAAAAATAATTAATTAAACATTAAATTTTTGTAGCCGGCATCAATAATTATGCCAATTCCATGCATTACTGAATATTTCCACTGCCGTAATCGCTAATAGAATGTCATTATGCCTAGAGGGCTTTGATAGAAAAAGAGACGAGAATACATTTTAGTTCTATTAAACTAGTTACCTTTTTATTAATAAAGCCGGTACCATTAGTTGCCAAGTACAGCGACACGTAATGTAGTTAGAAAGTGTTTTGAACCAAAAAGGTTGTACTTCATAATAAGTTTTGTTTTTAAAACATGTAAAATGATTGAAATAAAAGTATAGTAACCATCCGGTTACTATACATCGAGATTTAATTAGTTTCTTTATTTATTTACAACGGTATCATGGGGGCTGAAAACAAAGCGAAACGTCGGGCACATTTTCAATAATTAAATGAAGCCCAATAAATCACGATTTCATCGGTTAAAAATAGTTTTATTACAATGTTATGTGTTTATTACAATATTCGCGTAAACTTCAAACAACATCACATAATAATATAATGAATTGCAGAATAGGTAGTTTAAATTTGACCAAACAAACAGAAAATATATGCCTAAATATAACAAAATATATCATTATACTTTATTGCCAATCACAAAAGAAACATTAAAATCACAGTCGTAAATCTTTAGTACTAAGATTTAAATTGATTCTGAAACAAAAGAGATTGCTTCAGATGTTAAAAATTTGGAGAAATTTGGTAATGAGTACAGTCGCGCACAGTTGAAATTTTAATTTCATTTTTAAACGACGAGAGCTCGCCTACTTAAGTTTAAATAAGTTATAAAAGTGTTTGAATGGTTAACAACAAATTCCTATATTTTAGTCAGTATAATATTAAAAAGAGACTGCGAGTTCTACCCTGGCATATAAATAACATTTCTGCTAATTAATCTGATTACAACGTCATTACAGCTCTTTTATAAAAACATACAGTGAAAATGCTTATAAAAACCTCGGTGCTAAATTTAATTGCTTATTCGCTTTCAAAATTCCCCTCATTTTCCCTGAGCAATGAAGTAACATGCTTCAGTGGAAGTCCCATCGTTGGTCTGTTTCATTTATTTTTTTTTAATTAGATGCAAGTTAAATCTTCTGTACATCACTGTACTTCATTAGTTGTCAGTTTGGCCCCATTTTTGTAGTGCTACAAATGCGTAAGGCAGAATATAGAGTTAAGATTGAGAGGAACTCTCTGCGCGCCATTGATTTATACATAAGAATCACATATCTTTTTATAACTACCGATATTGCAACTAGGAATACAAAAGTTATTATAGGTATCACTACAATTGTATCACTACAAAAATAACTAAATTTATTTTAATATGTGTTTTATCACGAGTCCACGGCGATACACAAGTAATCATTCATATATAAAATACAAATGTGCACACTTACAGTACAGGCCCTCGATTCTGCTAATTTATTGACATAACAACACCACTGTCATACCGCTGATATTGCATAAAATGTAATTAAATTTTAAACCTTACGAAACGATTTTTAAAGTCCAAAATGAAAAGAGAAAGAGTTTATATCTTTTTTTTTGTCACTGTACAATTGTCATTTAATTTAAGACTTTAATGAAAGTCTAAACTTAAATAGCATTTGTAACAGTGTCTGTGGCACCGCAGTGGTATTGCCATGGAAAAAATAGGCCCAGGGCACATTTAAAAACCAAACACTAGCTATTTTATGCTAACAAATCTTTTGATGGTTCTTTTTTTTTCTAATGAAGTACTTATAACCGAAATTATTAGTATTTCTTACTTCTACCTAGTTGTGAATGGTTATCAGACCGAACCAGGACATCTCGGTCGTATGGTCGGCTCCTTAACCACTAAGTTATCGATTATGTTATAAAGATTCGTTAGTAAAATAGCTAACGTGTTTGACCATTGTATAGTTATCGACAAACTTAATAAACAAATGTCAAATAGTGCACGCATGTACACTAACTGGCCAATCAGAAAACCAATAAAAAATCTGATTAACCAATGGCGCGAGCCCGAGTGCACGAGATTAGATTAATAACCTATGATTGGTTGATGGGCGCGCCTCCGCCCGTCGCGCCCCGCGCTTACCACCAAAGAGACCTTAAAACGCGCTGTGCGTAGCTTGAGAATATTGTTACAAAATTTGCCGATCACTATCTAGCCGTGGTACAAAATCGTACAAATATCAACCAACGCAAGCTTATTCTAAATAGTGCAAGTATAATCGTAACACGATGATTGTTCCTGTTGTCTTCTTTCAGAGCCGTTTGTGATACGGATGTTGGATGATGACCCTCCTGTTTCCCATAGTCCGGGAGTCTCTATTATCTATGCAAAAAATAAAAATATAATTTCTTTTTGTCTTTTTTTTAAATAAATGATATTAATAATGTTAAATAAAACAGATTGTTAATAAACGCATAATGAATGTATCACGATAATTATATTCTAACAAAACACCATTTTTGTAAGTCTGAGCTGAGCTTTTTGAGCTCTGAGTAACCTGATGGAAAGTGGTTACCATGGCCTAAGGACGTGTGCAACAGGGAGTCACACTCGTGCTGCTGTCGCTCTAAGAACAGAGAGATTCCGTAATGTTGGCGTAGAAAACAAAGCAGGAATAGCTTTTGGACTTCCCACTGACAACACAAAACCTCTCCAATGAGCCCTGGCTACCCTACTCACCGCCAGGAAAATAACACCAGGTTATTATAGCCGCGGTATTCTGTAGGGCGAAGGTTCTTCCAGTCAGACTGCTCAATTTAAATGTAAATTTAAAAATATCGTCGTATTAAATATAGTATGATTACGTCTCATACTATATAGCTATAATTAAGAACACAGCACTGAGGCAATTTTAATTTAAGAAAAGTATTAGGGTACCGCACAAAAAATAAAGATCTACGTCAAAGGACCACCACAGCTTGTCTATAGAATAAATTTAAATTTGTATTTAATGTTTATTCTAGAACCTGAGTGCAAATTGAAGTTATTTTATAAGAGAATGGGTATTTTTATATGCTAACTAGCGGGCCTGGTAGGCAGATGTTATACTATTATAGACTTCGCTATGTACTATAATATATTTCATGAAACAAAATATAATTGCTGAAATGTAAAGGCAAGGTAAAGTCAAATTGACGTGTCCTATTAAAAAAAAAATGTGGATTTTAACACTCGCATTGTGCTAACTATGCTTTACGGTCCCACGTAACAGGGAGCGATTATATTGTCATGACGCGCGTATTTTGTCATGTTCGCAGCATTAATTTATCAAGAGGATATGACAACTACAAAGCTAGAAATGACTTATATTATCAAGAAACTCTAAGAGTACAAACAGAAGTACAGGCATGGACAAAAGTTCTTTCGCACACAAAAAATATTTACATTTGAAAACATTAATAAATAAGTGTTGATTTGAATTTGTGTATCTTTACAATGAGAGGTCTTTAAAGTTATAAGTACTTCTAGTACGAACAAGTATCGTAAACGTATTGAGAGAACGGAACATTGCGATTGGCCGGCTTCACATACACACAGTAAGCAGGCGGCCAATCGTATTGCTTCGTTCTCTTAATACTTTCACGATACAATTACGATAGTCGTTCGTGCTAGGGGTACTTATTCCAGTGGGTAAAGTAACTTGTGTCATGGATTGTACTTAGTATGTAGGTAACGAATTTCTGATAAAACGCATTAATCATTCAAAAATCTGAAGGTATCTGGAAGTAAGTAACATTAAAATTTTACGAAGTTTACTGATTCATGATAAAATACTTCGTACCTTTTCTGGTTCATTATAATATGATGAACCACAATACTGTGTGAATTTCATTCTTTTTTATACAGTCAAGGGCATTCTACATAGTATTGTCTAGCAGGACCTAAAGTAAGCATAAACGTGCCCAAAGAATACAGAATTTTTACGGTGTATTAATTAAATATTTACATAGAGAAAAAAAAAAGCATTTCTGTTAAAGTACCGTGACGCTTACTATCATTTATAGCGGCGACAGTACTGTAATAATATTCAATTTAAAGAATAATTCTCTTCCAAGAATTGAGTGAAGTTGAAAAATTATTTCTTACCTTTTGCACGAGTTCCTCGAAAGCCAAATTGATGCCTTCCTGAGTCTTAGCACTGCTCTCGATGAATAACATCCTGTGTTTCTGAGCGAATGCTTTGCCGTCTTCTCTGGGTACGACGCGGTTTTGCTGTAATTTTAAAATTATTTAACTAAATGAACACAAATAAATTAACTACTTTTTAAGACTTTTACAGATGCATTGAAAATAAAGGCAAGTCAAAAGTACTCGAAACTGACGGACTTCCATGAAACGTTTTATGAAAGTAGAGGGAGCTTGCAAACTCGTAAGCTCGTAACGCGTCATGCTTCTGCTACTAAAATTATCCATAACTGTATCGAATTTTTTTGGTATGATTCAAATTTGGTATGCTAAAATTAGCATGCACTCAAAAAAGACTCACATTCGCAATATTTGTAGGATTTTGATAATCCTACAAATATTGTGAATGTGAGACTTTCACAAACCTTGTGAATATGTTTGGATATTTGGATGTTTAAGTAATGTCGGATATTTGTTATTCAATCACGCTCCAAGAACGTTTTCACACTCATCCGATATCCGATCCGACGCCGATAGCCGTTGCTGTTTTCACATTTATCCGATAAAATCGGCCCGATACGGCCATTTGCTCGATAGCACAGACTAGTTAGGGATGCTAGGAGTAAAAAATAAAGAAAAAAGTGCAAGCAATTTATAACCTTATTGACATGACCTGGTATCGAGTTTTTTTTCTTATATTCGTGATCAGCGTCATCAATTAAAGCGAAACGACATGTAACTCAGAAAATGTCATTAAGGTTGAAAATTGCTGTTTTAGTTTCCTTGTGTTCCGATATCGGGTTTGGCTCCGATAACCAAACCAATACCTCCGATATCGGATGTCGGATATCGGATATCGGATGAGTGTGAAAACGCTCTAACAGTTAAACGAATCTGGCTGAAATTTGGTACAGGGACGGGTTATAGTCTGAAATAACAAACATTTTTTCTCGAGAATAGGCACCCATGAATTAGTCGAACAAGATCAAAATTCCACGCAGGTGAAGCAATGTGCAAAAGTTATTATTTTCATAAATTCAAGAAGCAATGCTTTTTCAACGTCATAATTATGTTAGTAGACTAAGTTTTACTGTTTAAGCTTCGTTGAAACGATCAGTCTCCTACAAAGTAGGTTTTAGGATTAATTATAAGTTAGTTAGATCGTGGCGACACTAATCAAAGTGAAACTTGGGCGACAGCATCCAATCAGACTAGTTAGATCGCATTCCACTTTTTGTTAAGTTTTCTTTAGGAAACATATTTATTTTTTAAGGCACGACCGTTTGGACGTTACCTTAACCTGGCGTTTCTTTAAAATGTTTTCAATCAGATTTACCTTTTGCGGAGTGCCCATTCGCCCTTGTCTAATAATTTCTTGGAAAGTGTTAAATACATAATACCGAAACCAACGATTTTGAATAGGTGCTTAAGGCGGACCAGTACACAACGGGATTCCATCTTTTGTCATAATAGTTTTTGTCCTAATTTAAATTGCCATAACAAATTAGGCATAATTTTCTTTGTCATAATAATAGTCTGCCATAATTGGTTTTTAGCATACTGTGTTATTAAGCATAAATATTGTATATCCTAATGTTTTTATTCATAACATTGATATGCATAAAGTTGTAAAGCATATTGTTTATTTGTCTTATTCCGTGATTTGTCTAATAGTTATTTGGTATAATGATAAATGCCTGCTAACATGGTGCTAGCAAGCTGGCAAGGATCTGGATGCAATCTGGACTTTAGGGCACCCCGAGGGCGGAGCGTAGCGAAGCTCCCGCATTAGGCCTTCGTGGTTATTTTTTTATAAACCACCCAGAAGTAGGAGCCCCGCGTAGCCGGGCTCCGTCGACCAATTAGGTCAAAAGAACATTAGGTTAAATGAACTTTGATGAGCCTACAAGTTTGATGAGAGCAATGTATAAAATAGTGTAATATTGTTACTAAAAATTTTGTCGTGATTTTTTCGGAATAGTTATGGTTTTGTGTCGTTATGCTTAAGTAAACTTATGCTTTGGGATATTATGCTTATTAAATATTATGCTTATAGTAAATAGGAGTAAAAAAATTATGCTTAAACAGTTATGGCAAATGAGTATTATGCGTAAATAATGTTATGACAAGTAACATTATGCAATGTTAAATTATGACATAAAATTTTAGGAATAAAAATAGAGAACCTGAAAAAAACACGTACGGTTTTCATACTATAGAGGATTGAAATGCATTTAGAGTAAACAGTTTACTTGGTTTGGCGTTAAATGAGACTCTTGACTTATGTCTAGAAAATGATCGTAGTGTGAACTATGGTCAATCGGTGTGAAAATTATTATTTTTGTATACTACTTAGGTGCCGCCCACTTGATGGAAAGAATGCACATTCGTGTTGCCGACCCTGTTAGAACAGAGATTCTGTGCCGTTAGTGCAGAAGACAAAGCAGGACAAGCCTTTGGTCTTCCCACTGACAGCACAAAAAATCTTCAGTGAGCTCTGCATACCCTACTCACCACTGGGAACACAACACAGGTTTATTATGGCCGCGGTATTTTGCAGGGCGGAGGTTTTCCCCAGTCAACCTGCTCAATTGTGACGGGAACACCGTCGTATCCTACCTCTTTCAAACCGTTAAATATTGCTGAAGTTATAGATATTATCATGAATACTTAGTCTAGGTTTATATCGCAAGGTCTACAGTCTAGGTGGTTACAAAAAAAACGGAACCTGTCCTGCAGCTACCAAATTTTATGACACAATGCTGTAAAGATGTTCAACATAGTATAAAACGCAATGTGATTGTAAATCCACCTTCTGGGTGGGGCTTCGGATAATTGAACTCACGGTTTTGCTTACACTCTGAGGGTTTGTGATCGATTGCTCCCCTATGGAATTCATCGCGGCAACCTTGTTAAACTTCCAAGAAAAAGAACCGCAAGGTTACTCTACAGCCCCTCCCAGAATCGATAGAATGAATATACAGTGTTGTGACAGAATACCGAATTTTTACTGTCGTAATATCTCAAATTATATCGCACCACATCATCGTGATTAGTCGAAATTCTAAAAACTAGCTTAAAAATAAATGTCCCTCATGAAAACCATCACAGCATTGTAGCCACAAGAGATGGCTCCGTTTGGCTCAATATTCCGAAATACCATTTAGTAGAGTTGTAGGTCATGAATTTGAGGGTTCTACCATAATTATAGTATTAGCACTTACAGTCCAAAATGAACTTTTATTTTCATGAATCCGTCATTAACACGCGAATTTTCTCATACTCAGATCGGATTAGGTGCACAAGAACCCTAGGCACTCCAATACTGCTCATAAATTGTTACATGACTGCTCAATAAAGGCGTAGTTTTCAGAATTCATGTTGTATGTGATTAGCTGATGCCCGCGGCTTTGCCCACGTGGAATTCCCGTGACCGAACTTCTTTTCAAGGTTGCCTGGAAGAAATCGCTTCCAGCGATAAGGCCGCCCATTGTACATTAAAATGTATACATACTATCTACTTGTCCTAGTGTAAATTTATTGGTGTACAATAAAGAATTATCTATCTATCTATCTATCTTTTTTGTTTTTTTAAACCTTGCATAAAACTTTTGGAATACACGAAAAAACATTGCCGAATCGGTTGAAAGTACCAGATAGGCGCTTAGCAACATCCATTTATATTAAGTAGACTAGCTGTTGCCCGCGGCTCCGCCCGCGTGGATGTCGGTTTTCCTGAATTTTCTTTGATATAAACCTCATGGAGCCCGAGACCTTTCCAACGAATGCAAAATCGTGGAAATCGGTTCGTGCGTTCTGGAGTTATAGCGTCAGGAAGGAAAACCCGACTTATTTTTATATAGTAGATAACTTAAATACCTGATCAGATTTGGACCATCGTCCATTCAATTTTTCATTATCTGGGGAAGCCCAATACTGATGCACAAAATTTGAAAGTCAATTTGAATATCAAATTTCATCTCGATGTTTAGGCGTTCTAGCGTGATTGAATAATTAACAACCATCCAAACCTTCGCATACATAATAGTTGTTAGACGGTACAGTCGCTCTGGCCCTCGATTCCGCATTTTATATATAGAACACGTCAATTTGATTTCACCCCGCCTGATGGTAAGCTGAAGGCAAAGTCTTAGGAAAGAGGGTCACCATTACATACATACATAAACTCACGCCTTTATATGTAAATGTGGGATACTATCGATGGATTACACGCTGCTTGTCACGAACGCGATTCGTCGTATACGCAGTTCGACATAATACGCGATTTGACACCATCGCTATAGGTCACGAACGCAGTTCGCCACTAACGCCGTTTGTCTTAAACGCAATTCGTCACACACGCATTTCGTCACACACGCATTTCGTCACATACGCATTTTGTCATAAACGCAGTTTGTCACTCGATTTCGTCAAACTTTCACATAATTAATTTTGTAGTGATCGAGCCAAGCTGTTTACAGCATGAATGGACCGGACCGGCTTGGAGAATTACCGCCCTCTAGCTGTTTGCGATTCCCGGTTCTGAGGAGGGATACAGATTTCCCGGTTCCAGACCTGCACGTCCCGGGAAATTCGGTACCGGACACAAATAGATTAAATGAGTATTGCGAAGGTGGAAAAATACGTTTTACTTGGCCACCTTACACCTCGGCACTCTAGACTCGAAAGTGTGTGCGGTTTTAGTTGGTTTGAGTCCTATATAACTGAACTTCCCCATTTATGTGTATTCCAAGAAAATTGGGCATATCACCATGTAAAATAATACCTAATAACAGTATCAAGTCATGATAATCAGTTTAGTTTATTTATCAATCAATCAATTAGCCCACTGCAATCCACTGTTGAACATAGGCCTCTCCCAATGCTCACCACTTCGACCGGTCCTCCGCCTTCCGCATCCAGTCTGTGCCAGCCACCATTTTCAGGTCGTCAGTCCATCTGGCTAGGTATCTTACCTTCCGCCTGCTTTCTCGCGGTCTCCACTCTAGGACTCGTCTGCTCCAGTGGCTACAGTCCCTCGACAGATGTGGCTAGCCCATTGCCACTTCAGCTTGCTTATTCCACGAGCTATGTCGGTAAGTGTCGGTAACTTTGATTCTTTGTCGGATGACTTCGTTTCGAATTCTATCCTTCAGAGTAACTCCAAACATAGCTCGCTCCATAGCCCGCTGCGCGACTTTTAGTTTATGGACTAGCCCTGCCGTGAGTGTACACGTTTCGGCACCGTAAGTCATAACAGGTAAGCCGCACTGGTTAAAGACCTTTATGTTCAGGCATTGTGGGAGAGGAGAAGAGAACTAGACATAGTTTACGAAACGCTGCCCAACCCAGTTGGATCCTTCTGGCTAGTTCTTTCTCGAAATTGTTTTTACCTAGCTGAATAACCTGGCCCAGGTAGATATATTTTTGGACAACTTCGAGCATCGCCCGCCCCTTCAATCGCAATCGGTCTCGGTGGAACATATTCGTTGAACATAATCTTGGTTTTTTCCATGTTTACACGGAGGCCGATACGTCGAGAAGCTCCATTTAGGCTGTGTAGCATTTCACCCCCCCAGTTGTTCCAGCTACTTCGCAACTATGACGATGTACGAGTACAGCCGAACCTAGTCGAAAACAGCCGAACACAGCTTTTGCTGTACCGCGACCTTGGTTAGAACGAAACTGTAACGTAATTTTGACGCGATTCTTTGACATTAATAGTGATGAAATAATATAATAACCGGGACGGGAAGTCCCGGGACTTGTTGTTCAGAACCGGGATGGTGTAAAAGGTTAAAAATCCTGAAAAATCCAGGGATTTCGAGAACCGGGAAATCCCGGGTGCAATCCTTAATTGTCTCACTGAAAAAAAAAAAACACTACACTTTGAAAATCATCATTTATTAATATTTAGGGTTATTCACAGCATAGTTTTTATCACCATAATATAATAAGCATTTGTAGTATTACATATTGTACTTGTGTACGTGCTGGATCGTGACAAATCGCGTTTAAGACGAACTGCTTATATGACAAACCGCGTGTATGACGAAAGGCAATAGTGACAAACAGCGTATAAGACTAATAGCGAATGTGTCTAACTGAGTAAATCAGATCGCTGATGACCAACTGCGTATATGACGAATAGCGTTTGTGACAACGAGCATGTAATCCCGATTTTGTCGACTGTACCATGTTAACAATGAAAAATTACTAGAATACCATATATGCTGCAAAAAATGGCATTAAATTTTATACTTTATTTGTAAAGTCCAAAATTAAATGAGACTAGTTTCACTAACTTTATCACTCTCTCTACAAAAAGCTATTTAATTTTAGACCTTAAGCACATTTCTGTAAAGTCGAAAATTGAATGATTTTTTTGCAATGTCTGCGTATGACATTGATTTTGCTTTAGCAGAATCGAGGGCCTGATCGTATTATCAATTCATTTGCCTGAAAAATCGTTTGTAAATAAATCAACTTTTAAAGGCGAACCTACTTACCTTATCAATCTTGTTGCCAACCACTAAGCAAACGATGTCCTTTTTAGTGGAGTAGACTTGAAGCTCTTCGGCCCACTCGTTTAGTTTCGACAACGTTTTAGGGTCAGAAACATCGTATACTAATATTGCACCGTGAGCGTCTCTGAAACAAAAGCCTTCGGTAAATGACGTCACTATACAAGAGCTAGGTAGTTGGTCCGTTTCCGTAATTGATTTGAATTTTACTACCGGCACGGTATAATGGCCGTTTTGATATATTAAATAAGTAACGATATTGACCGAGTAAAACGGTCTAGTCGTCTGTAGTTGAATAGATAAGGTAGTAGATAAGGTGGTACTTTACAGCCGTGTAAAAAAGAGGGAGAGCAAGCAAGCTCTGTCAAGCTCTCTTAGTACTTACCGGCCATCATACCGTGCCGGTAGTGTAGGTTAGTGTTGTGATACTGTATGAAACTACTATTAGTACTGTGTGATATTGCAAGCCCCGTAAAGCGGGGCTCCTTCGAAATCTCGCGCTGTGCGCTTTTCTTGTCTTTTTTTTAATATTTATCATCTCATCTTCGTTCATTTTATAAAAAACATTATGGTTTAGTTTTTGTTGTTGTTGACAGTTCAGAACATAAACCAATTCAAAAATAGATTGGATCAACATCTTAACTAAAAAAGAAACATTAGTGGTTATAGGCATGACCGCGCATTTATCAGTTGTTTCGACTGCCTGCCTGTTAAAATAATAATAATAATAAACACCAACACCAACAACACCTGCAGGGCTAACATGCGCGCCACGAGATAGCTATCTCGAGGCATTTTGCCGTTTAATGTCGATATGTCGACTGTTGGTAACATGTAGGGCTAACATGCGCGCCACGACACGAGATAGCTATCTCGAGGCATTTTGCCGTTTTATGTCGATATCGACTGTTGGTAACATGGCAAATTTCATGGCGATCTGTCAGATGTCGACATAACTCGACTTCGAGAAATCATCTCTACTTGGTGTCTGCAAATTGTAACATACGTGCCCTTATTTACTCGAATTTTGACATTTAAAATGTTTTGTCTCCCGTCGTTCATTTGGTCGACGAGAAGTTATCTCGTGTATTCTTTTCTTGAGCTCGGTTCATTTTGGATTAAAACAGCGACTGCAAGCCATTTTCGACCTTAATGACATTTCCTTTGTTACGTGTCTTTTCGCGTTAATTGATGACGCTGATCACGAATATAAGAAAAAAAAATTCGATAGCATGTCATGTCAATAAGGTCGAAAATTGTTTGCACTATTTTTTCTCTTTTTTAAATTAAAATGTTTTGTCTCCCGTCTTTCATTTGGTCGACGAGAAGTTATCTCGTGGAAACATTTTTTGTGCTCGGTTCATTTTGGACTAAAACATCGACTGCAAGCCATTTTCGACCTTAATGACATTTCCTTTGTTACGTGTCTTTTCGCATTAATTGATAACGCTGATCACGAATATAAGAAAAAAAATTCGATAGCATGTCATGTCAATAAAGTCGAAAATTGTTTGCACTATTTTTTCTCTTTTTTTCATACCTAGCATCCCTAACTAGTCTGTGCTTTCGAGCAAATGGCGGTATCGGGCCGATTTTATCGGATAAATGTTTAAAAAATGTGTATGCCATAGACAACAATTGAAAAAGTTTGACGCGACAAAATATGTCGACGTTACTTCGCTTGAGAAGACTCGAGATGATATCTCATCTCGATTCGAGATATTTGACGACGCGCGCATGTTAGCCCTGCTGCAGGGCTATGGCATACACATTTTTTAAACATGTTAGTTGCTGTTTTCATATTTATCCGATAAAATCGGCCCGATAAGGCCATTTGCTCGAAAGCACAGACTAGTTAGGGATGCTAGGTATGAAAAAAAGAGAAAAAAATAGTGCAAACAATTTTCGACCTTATTGACATGACATGCTATTGATTTTTTTTTTCTTATATTCGTGATCAGCGTCCTCCATTAATGCGAAAAGACACGTAACAAAGGAAATGTCATTAAGGTCGAAAATGGCTTGCAGTCGCTGTTTTAGTCCAAAATGAACCGAGCTCAAGAAAAGAATACACGAGATAACTTCTCGTCGACCAAATGAACGACGGGAGACAAAACATTTTAAATGTCAAAATTCGAGTAAATAAGGGCACGTATGTTACAATTTGCAGACACCAAGTAGAGATGATTTCTCGAAGTCGAGTTATGTCGACATCTGACAGATCGCCATGAAATTTGCCATGTTACCAACAGTCGATATCGACATAAAACGGCAAAATGCCTCGAGATAGCTATCTCGTGTCGTGGCGCGCATGTTAGCCCTACATGTTACCAACAGTCGACATATCGACATTAAACGGCAAAATGCCTCGAGATAGCTATCTCGTGGCGCGCATGTTAGCCCTGCTGAAGAGGCTCGGGTTAGACGATTGGATCAAGGGCCAGATGCAGCGAGCAGTGCTCCTTAATACGGCGCGCATCGTGAGAAAGTTCCTTTCTCTGGAGCCCAAACCACCGGTAGCTTGTTCTTTTTCCATATGTAGGTATTTAAAAATATTTTTAAATACCTACATATGGAAAAATAATTTATTAATAATTTATTTTTTTAATTATTCCTTTTAAAAACTCACAATTTGTGAGTTTTTAAAAGGAATAAAGAGAAATAATAATTTAAGAAAGCCGCTGATTTCTTGCCTTTTGAAATCGTAATAACCTATTTTTGCGCTCTAAATTTCACCACAATCACAATTCGTTTCATCCATACGTCCAATTCAAATTCGATATTTTCACAATATTTCCTCGTTAAACAGACTACTCAGTGATGTTATCAATATTTTTTTCTTTTACAAAAGTTATGCCTGTAATGACATTGTATGTAGGAAATGAATAAATAAATAAATAAATAAATCAATTTGTAGTGGACTAGATATACACACACATACATTCAAATTATTATTATTATACAACAACTCTCCTGCACGCTAGCCCAAAATTATTGAATAGAAGGGTTATTAAAAACGTCAATATAATATTTATCTTACTACTTGGAACTTAAGATATACATTAGCTTGCATCGGTGCTTTTATAGTATGGCAATTTGCATTCTAACTGTGCTCATTGAGTGAATCTTCTTGGACTAGTTTAGTATTAGATAATTATTTTGTAAGAAGGTTAGCTGTAATATTATTCAAAAAATATGCTTGAGTGCCTCTATAGGTGCTGTGAGTGTACATAAACCACATACATACTATGATACATATGGCATGCTGATAGAATCTTATTCTGTACATATATCTTAATATGATCATCCCATTTCAATTTATATTAAAATGAGCAGATTATGTTATCTCAATATTATTGTTTGGGGAGGCTAGCTTGATACCTGCCACAACAATAATGTTGAAAGTGCACCAACTAGTTTACCGAGGTCATACTATGTTCAAATTATTAATTAAGTTTTCGGGATATTTACCAAACTTAATTAATAGTATAAACAACCATGATAGTTTAAATACCGATAATGTTCAAATTATGTTTCCTCCTTTTTTTTATGTGCGGGAAATCCCTCGGATACCCCTCTCTCCGGACTAAACCGCACGCTGTCTGTGGGTCGTAGTGCTAGGCCGAAAGTGAGGTTGTCATGCGACATATCCCTCGCACCCTGGCTGACCTAGGGCCATCCCTCTTGGTCTGGCCCTCCTCGGGTCATTATATTTCCCAGCAGAAAGGTCAAGTATTTAACTCAGTTTTGCTTTTAGGAAACACACATGTGAAATCAAAGGTGAGAAGCAACTTTCTGATGAGGCACACATCTATATGAACATAAATTGCGAAGAGATCTGTGGCCAGTTGTTGTTGTACATTTTGATAGGAGTATTTCTTTTCACTAATGTATGTGATACACAATATCCATTAAACTGTTTGTAGGGTCGGCAGCACGAGTGTGACTGCCCTGGTGTTGCACACATCCATAGGCCACGGTAATCACTTTCCATCAGGTGGACCATGTGCTTGTATGCCACGTCAGTGATATAAAAAACTATATATTACTTGCCGAATATATACTATATATTACTGAAAAGCAGTTTTCATATCAGATTACGGCAAGTAATAGGATTGGTGAGAGAGGAAAATAGTTATAATTGGAGGAAAGTTATGCCTGAAGAGCACACAATTTATAACTATAGAAGCTCAATGTAGACAGTTGGTCAGTTACTTCAGGAAAATATTGAAATTCATGGGCATCTTGGCTGGAACGACAGATGGACTGGAAAGCCAACTCCAACTGGCTCAGAAAATGATGATTTTCTAATATCTATTAATTACTTGAAAATTTCTGAGTGATAAGCAACTTGTGTTACTGATAGTAAGTACAAAAATAACAACATACATAATATGATGAAATTTGTGTAGAATTTACAGAGTCCTGTAACTTACCTGTAAAAACTAGAAGTCAATGTTCTATATCTCTCCTGTCCCGCTGTGTCCCATATACCGAGTTTCACTTTCATGCCGTTAACATCCATAACTTTGCATTTGTAGTCAACTCCGATGGTGGCAGGAAATGAAGCATTGTAATCGCCAGTTGTGAACGCTAAGATGATGCTAAAATTAAAAATATTATATAGTGTACATATAAATAAATAAATAAAAAATAAAACAGTCCGTTATTTCTGGTATAAATAGGTACATGAGTTTCCTTAATCTAAGTTTTCTAACTTCACACTTGATTACTAGACAAGGCTCTATTAGCTATCTTCTTAACAGATGTTGATTCCTCTAACAGAATTTAAAATAAGCCCAATAAATTGGTGGTAAGAGACACTATATTATACAATACATATAGATCATATAAAAATATAGATTATGTAAACATCATCTAGTATATTCACACCTTGTCATAAAACTGTGAATATGAGTAAAAACCCTTTAAGTTTTAACAGTTCATAATATACTTGCATACATATACAAAACATGGTTATAGTTATACATCACAGTTATACATTTCTCAATGTCCTTCATAATGATTCAAAAGGTTTATAAGTCTACATGATCAATTAACACTAGGCCGAGTTTTGACAGGTTTGTTGAAAGGATCCATGGCCAGATTACATCACGATTCATGTTACACATGAGTTTAGTAATTGTGTAGCCGTGAAAGTTTAACGTAAATTTGTATTACTAGCATATGAAACAATATATAGATATCCGTTACAATACGGAAGTAGAGACCTACGGCGTAAAAAAGGACGTAAGTACGCAATTGAACTCAAATAATTATCTGCTTCTATAATCAAGGTTAGAACAACAAAGGATTGATCAAATTCAGATTGTTTTGAATTGTAATTATACAGTTTTACTTACGTTGTAGTATATTTACATTCTAGGAAATTCTGAACGAACTCATTCATGAGTCATCTTATAAATTACTATAACTAACATTTAGATACGTAATTTATTTTTACCTGGATTTCCCCACACCGCTTTCACCGATTACTAAAATCTTTAACGTTGTAACGTAATCCATTTCAGATTTAGACCCGTTATCGTAAAACTAAATGGATTTTCATAAACCAAATCACTGTAGAATCCCTTGTGACGTACTCGCCGCGTTAGGTTCTAATTTAACCGTACTAACACGGTAATATAGAATAAACTATTGGCTGTTAACAAAATAACGAATTGAAGTTAAAATATTAAATAATAATTCACAAATTGCACAATGCGAAATAAGAAAACATTCTTTGACAATGACGTTTTGCGTATTGGTCATCTCCGTCATTATCTACGTTTTGTTACTGCCCGGAATAAAAAGTAAATGGCAGAAATAAATAACTTTACCGACAATAATTATATTATAAGTGTGATAAACATGTACAACGTATTTTTTAAACATGTTTTTAATGATTAAATAGAAAGTATTTATTTTGTAACTGAGGAATACGTTTTTAGGAATCCAGCTATGTTTTTACACCAAAGATGCAATAACTAACCGCTTTGAATAATAATGACGTAATGATTATTTAAGAATTATTTAATAATTATGTGTGACGTTTCATAAATAATAGTAATACGGTAAGAAACTACGAGTAAGAAAGAATAATGTTGTACATAATGCCGAGAAGCGGGGATATCTTCATTACTATTTTCAATCATCATTATCATCCTTGCGTTAGTTTCGTTGCATGCGCTACTTTACCAATCAATCAATCATTATTACCTATAGTCATAGACTTAGAATATAATTGCAAATTCCATTATTCCGATTTTCAAAATTCCGAATATTATAATTCCTAAAAAACAAAACTCTGACTGTTCAAAAACACGATACTTACTTACTTCGTTTTCTTTCCATATTATAACGAATAATTAAAAATCAGTTGTGTTATTAGTGGTAGCCCAAAAAACGTTATTCCGAATTATAAATTTCCAAAAATTCATTGCTCAAATTTGACTGATTTTTGCTTTTTAATATACCTACGTCAAAACGGTACGTTGTGAGGAAAATTATATCTAAAATTTATTTGTGACGTCATAATATTAAGAAATAAGAACCGACGCACTGTTTGTACTCTTACTAGTCTTACTATATAAGTTCAGCTTCATAATAATTTTAACCCAGGAAAATACCCCATTGAAGATTTGTATAAAAAATATATAAAAGTTATACCTACGTAATTGATTTGCCATGTCACGCATGAAGAAATTCAGAAGCAGGTAATCAATGACTTTAAAAATTAAGTAATTAATTTCTCCCCAAATCCATATAAAAATTAAGTTAAATCCGATTTGCCGTGGTCCTTGTCTATGCTGCCCTACATCAGAGTGTTATTTAAAAACGGGAGGCGCGGAGGTCTCGCTTCCGCAGCTTCGGCTTGCTGGTCGCCCGAGCGTCTGAGCTTCTTTATGCAAGGGCGGAAGGACTGTATTTCGCGTAGCACCGGCGAAGAGCAAAACTAATGCATGGTTGCCTGCATGCTTACCTGAATGCTTGCTTGCGTGCTTGCTGGCATAAATTGATTTGTTCTAAACTGTATGGCAGCACGTGTTTTGTAATTAATCATTCGGATAATTTAGAATAAGAAAATAGTTCAATCCTTCATGGATGCTATGCCGGACTCCTACCGACTAAAAAACCCTCACGTACCGCCTTATGGCCTGCGGTTGGTAGCCCCGGGTAAGCCCTCGGAAGGATGTCCCAGAACTACCAACAGACCTACGGCTGCGGCCTCACCTAGGTGGTTCGGGTGTTATCCCGCGTCTATGGGGGGGGGGGGGGGGGGGTTTCCTACTCCGAGAATAGCAACAATCCTACGTACCTACCTGATGCAAGTTTGCAAGGCGTTTGATTGTCGTGTTTGTGTAACTAAACGGTGCCATTCAATGAACGGCCTGAATGATATTCAGCCGTAACGTTTATTACGACATTTAATAACCTGCCTGGCTAATGCTTAGGCCATTCGTAAGATGAGGTGCCACTCCGAAATAAGACAGAAAATTACATATATATATACATATACTTACACCTATAAATACCCGAAGGGGTAGGCCGAGATGTACCTATTCACAGAAAATTTGTGAAATGTTCATTGAAAAAGTTACGCAATCCGACGCCGATAGGTTAGGTTAGAAGGCTCCGCGCCGCTTCGCTCCCGCATTATCCCTCGTGGTTATTTTTTTTATAACCATGCAGATATAAGTCATTTTAATAGCTGTTTGATTAAATACCTAGGCAAGTAATTAAACGCCATCGGACGCTAATTGAAAGACGCCGTTCAGTAAAGAGCCTAGGCAGTAAATTGAACGGCTGATTAAGCTAATTGGCAACAGAGCCATTGCAGTCTACTGCTGGACTACATCTCCCAATATCCTCCGCTGCTTTATAAACGTGCGCAATGCGCATCCAACCTTTTTCAGGTCGTCCGTTTCTCTTACTGCGGAGCGTCCAACCTTTCGTTTGTACTCTAGGAACCAACTGACTCATTTGACTGGTGTGCCAAGCCCATTGCCACTTCAGCTTGCCTATTTTACGAGCTATGTATGCAACTTCAGTGTTTTGTTGGTCGACTTCATTATGAATATATACTTCAAAGAAACTAAATTGATATCGCTCGTCCGTAGCTCGCTGGCAGATTTTTAATCACAACTTCAGGTACAGCGCCAAAAAAGCCACTCTCCAATACCAGTTAAAAAAAAAATCTATTATGTCGAACTGTGAAACTGAATTGCAATTTCATTTTTCAAACTCTCAACAAAGTCGTTGAAGTTGGAAGTTTATAAGTAAAGTTTATATTGGTTTCTGAATAAAATAACATTGCTTAGAAGTTGATGATTTAGTTTACTGACTTTGTTTATTTTTTGAAGAATATCCAATGGTGTAGGTACGTACATCTATATATTTATAATGCAATGATATAAATATGTAGGTGCCTGAGCCTCTAGACAAGTGGCAATTCGTGTCCCGGGGTTTGTTCTTCGGCCGGTTAGGTTAGGTTAGGTTATTCGTTGGTCGGCGTTTCATGGAATAGAATGACGAATGTTTAGGATTTGACGTTTATGGCATGCGTTAACGACTGTCATATTATTATACGTCAAATCTCATATGTTCGTCATTCTATTCCACCAAATGCCAGCTAGCGAATTGCCACTTGTCTAGAGGGGCTGATCTGTTGGTGCAGAGTCAAATGCTTCTGAAGACAAAAGTTGCTAAAATGGTGGTGATGGTTTTTTTTTATATAGGACGAAGAAATGTGGGCTGGTAAAAGAACCAAGTCATTCGTTCAAAATGAGGCAACTATGAGTGCTGAATGAGACAGATGGAATTATTTGTTCTCAAGTCATCCATTTGCTTTTTGGATAGGCAAGGAATGCAAAAGAAAAACCTCTTAACAAAAATATAAGTACTGATAGCTAATTTCTGTCAAAGATAAGTTCTTTGGCGCAACGGTAGTGAATGCGTCTGCTACGTTGAAGACGTGAGTTCTATCCTCGCTCAGTGCAAATATTTGTATGTAAGAATATGGGTACTTGCATTGGTCTGGTCGTGCCTCGAAGAGCACGTTGAGCCGTTTGGTCCTGGTTGCCATACAAACATTTATGACCGTCTGTATATGGGGCAAATGGATGAAATGGTCCACACTAAAGGGCCTGATCACCTGCCCGGTCAACAGCACCCCTCTGGCAGTAGCAGTAACTCGTTTATGATAAGGCATAAATAGAGTTGTTACCTACTAATAGATACAAAATAATAACCTTAATCAAAAGCCACAACCTATTGTTCCGGAAATCTATCCTTAACAAAATCTATAAAAAGACTTTCAGGAAAACTACAATAGGTAGTATATCTGCAGATGGTTTTTCAAAAGGGGAGCGGTTCCATTCAGCGGTATTTAGGTCTCGGAGTCAATGCAGTGCGGGACAAAACGTTTCTTTATATCATTAGAATGCATTCACCCAGCTATCTATTGTGCAGGCTGATGCCCGGCAGCCTCTTTTCTAAACAATTGCGTTTTATTGCGAAGAAAACGAAGTATATTTTATAATACCTACATTTTTCTAGACATTTCATCGCCACTTCTGAAATGAAAATAAATCGTGAAATGGAATGGAACAAAATGAAATTATATGAAACAAGATGAAATTAAATGGAACAAAACAAAGTTAAATGAAACCATGTAGTACCTAATGTATTAATTAAAACTAAGCTGTATCAGGCTTTGTTTCTTAATAAAAGTTATTATTATTTTAGTAGATTATTGAGTAAAAGGGGCCTACCAATCATCATTTTTGACGTTCAAGCCAATCTTCCCTGCAAAGTTGGTGGGTCGGGTGAGGGTCCTCTCTCTCTCTCTCTCTTTCGGGTCTGGGAAGTACGACTGCTGTCCCGGTGTAGAAAACGCCGAGACGGGTCCCTGTGGCGCCCTGGGCCCTTCTTTCACCCATCAGCATATTGCTCATAGTGATGGTGCAGAGCACGAGTGCATAAGTTATAATCGAGAAGGCGATATCTCGGCAAAGTTAAAAGATAAATAAATCTTCTTTGTCTTTTCCTTTTCCCGCTATAGGCGGGGTCGGCTCTCCTAATTAATTTGCGCCAGGCAGCTCTGTCCTGGATTGTTCCTATGTCTAGCTTGGCTTTTTTAATTGTATAGGCCATGTTTGTCCACCAGGTGCCGGGCGGGCGCCCTCTTGCGCGTTTGATTTCAGGTAATTCTAACGCCTTGCGAACCACATAGTCATCGTCCCTCCGCACAACATGTCCGTCGGTCGGGGCTACTTTAATAGTACCTCTTACGTATTCATTTCTAATTTTGTCTAGTCTAGAAACACCCCCCGACCATCTCAACATTTTCATCTCATTTACGTGTAGTTTCTGTTAAAAGATAAATAAATATTATAAAGAAATACAATGTCCGAAAATCTGCTTCCTCGCAGCTCCGCGAGGAAGTACTCATACGTACTTTTGATGTAACAACAATGCCAATAGGTAGGCATAAGTTTAACTAATGAATAGTAAAAGTCAATTTTAGTAATTGGGTCGCCAGTCCCCTTGACGTAAGGTTCTCCCTCAATATAATCAAAACGGGTTAGTGTGTCATCCCGAAGCCCTTGTTACATCAGTGGGATGACTCATTTAACCTGGGAGAACTATTGGGAATTAACATTGCGGTACTTTAGGGCCTTTGCACACAAGTCGAAGGGTGAAGGTTGAAAATTATAAAAAAACTGACCTCGATCATGCACCATACTATAAAACCGACCGTGATTACTGTACCGCTCCTATGGCAACGCGGCGTGACGGGGGACGAGGTAAAAAAAGGGAAAGAAAGGGTATTAGCTAGCGCTATCTCGCTCGCCATCGTCTCATACTCGTTTGCTCGGGTAACCTATTGAAATATCGAATTTCTGTTACCCGAATCTTAAAACCCCGAAAACGGTTGGTAGAACTTTTAAAAGACAGATGTAATGAATGACAACTTTCTATAATTCCGTTTTTCATTTCCCAGATGAATCAATTTCCAGGTGCACTAAAACCAAATTTTCAAATAGTATTTTTTTGTTTCCCATATTGTCATAATCCAAATATAGTTATACCAGATTCTCAGAATATTTTTTTTTGTTTCCCATCGTACCATTTTCCAAATAAACTATTACCAAATTTTCATAATCTTTTTATTTGGTTCCCATACAAATCGTGTTCCAGCTAAACTATATACAGGTATAGTAAAAATCTGTAAATTTATACGATTCATTTAGGGTGTGTAACGGTTGATATAATAATAAAAAATCTAACGTTCACTTAAGACATAAATAATTTCACTTAATATAATGAAAGCCTGAAGACTTATAATATAATTTTGTTTAAATTATTGTTTTCCATGTCATGCATGAACAGTTTTGTATGCAGGTATAATCAATGAATCAGGAAAGCGAGCTCGTGCACACTGCGTACCACACCCGACCCGACTCGCCGTGGTACTTGTCTGCCCTACACTAGAGTGTTATTTAAGAACCGGAGGCGCGGAGGGACGGGAGCCCCTTATTTCGTAGAAAGAAATTTCATATAATTTCGTTTCACAGAAAATGCTTCATATAATATTTGGTTCTTATATTTTTATTTCGAATATTATTGTTTCAAAATCAATTTCCTACAATGAAACATATTTCACAGAAACACAATTGAACGAATTTTTAATCACATTTTTTTGTTTAACAAACATGAAACTGTAGAATTATTTTTTAAAGAATATTAAACCACCCTTGTCATGTTCTAAATCACATTTATTTTTAACTGTAACATTTACAATTTTAACACCCCGACTCAGATTACCCCGACTCGGATAGGTTAGGTTAGAAGGCTAATGCGGGAGCGGAGCGTAGCGAAGCTCCCGCATTAGGCCTTCGTGGTTATTTTTTTATAAACCACCCAGAAGTAGGAGCCCCGCGTAGCGGGGCTCCGTCGACCTTGTAGACGCATCAATTGTTTAGTTCATAAAAACCATATATATGATAATATGTTATTCTTTGTAATAAGTTTCTATTAAATAAACAATATAATGATTAAGAATAGTTCATTTGATATTCTATGAAATGATTATTCTCATGTTTAACTTTATATGAAACAAAATTCAATGATTTAAAATTATATTGATTATATATAATGATTATATTGATTATTCTATGAAACGAAATTATGCGAAATATTTTCTGTTATATGAAATTATATTAAACAATTGTCTATAAAACAACGCACACCCGCGTCTCGCCCGCAGTAACGAAGCTCGGGCGCCCGGGGGAGCTGGAACGGCTGAGGCTGGTCGCCAAAGCTGCGGAAGCGAGCATGGGTGCCCGAACTTTGTTACGCAAGGGCGGAAGGACTGCACTTCCCGCAGCGCCGGAGAAGAGCAACACTAATGCTTGCCTGCTTGCCTGCATGCTTGCCTGCTTGCCTGCATGCTTGCCTGCTTGCCTGCATGCCTGCATGCTTGCCGGTTTGATTGCCAGCTTGCCTGCATGCATGCTTGTTTGCTTACATGCATACATATATTTTTTAAGGCAACGTGTGTTTTGTTCAGTAGGTCTCCAATTGTAGTTAGTAGACGCCATATGAGGTTTAGTTTTAGGTTTATAAATCTGGATATTGTTTGTCTGGATATCAATTAACTGGATATCAATTAACTGCATTTCAAAAATTTGTGTTTTAAAAATTGGGCTTTCGTGCATATGGATTACGGTCATCTGGATTTTGTGCATTTAGTTTTCGTGTGTCTGGAATTCGTTCGTCTGGATTATAAAATGTCTTACAAATGAATAAATCGGCAAATGAAATGCGGAGTTGTGATTATATGGCAAATAAAACTTCGGAATTTGAAAAACCGGGATTATGAAAAATTGGCCAAACGTTTTCTGGATTATGATATTCGGAATATTAAAATTCGGGATTAAGATAGGTAACCGTTTGCTCGTACAGCGCTTGCGGTCGGTCTATATAATAAATAAATAATTTAATGTTCGTGTACAATAAAGAGTTATCTATCTATCTAAATAACTCTTTATTGGTCACCAAGGACATAGATAATAAAATCAGAGGTACAGTTTATGTGGTACACAACACTCATCCGATATCCGATATCGGTGTCGGACGCCGATAGTCAACATCCGAAAGCCGACACCTTATGCTGTTTTCACTTGCTTGAAACCACAGACTAGTTAGGGATGATAGGGGTGAAAAAAAAGAAAAAGAAGAAATTTTCGACCTTATTGACATGACATGGTATCGAGTTATTTTTATTATATTCGTGATCAGCGTCATCAATTAACGCGAATCGACTTGTAACTCAGAAAATGTCCTTAAGGACGAAAATTGCTTGCAGTCGCTATTTTAGTGTCTTTGTATTCCAATATCGGGCCAAAACAGTGGTGTTGGCTCCGATAACCGATATCGGGCCGGGCAATGTGAAAGCGAGATACATATCTCATACATTTGATCTCCTTCGATATCGGATGTCGGATATCGGATATCGGATACCGGATGAGTGTGAAAACGCTTTAAGGCAATCTCTTACAGGCAACCATAGGACGGAGAAAGATACAGACGAAGAGATTTGGGGCAGTTTTGTGTACTTAGATAATAATTATAGTGAGAGTGAATGATTACATATAAATATTATGAGTACCTGAACATAGGTACATCATTTGATTAAACATACCTACATACTTACTAATAATATTTCAGAAGACATCATCAACATCATCATTATTTCAGCCGAAAGACGTCCACTGCTGGACAAAGGCCTCCCCCAAGGATTTCCACAATGATCGGTCCTGCGCCTATCATCAACATATAAAGCTATAAATACTTACATAGACTTACATATTTATATATTTCTTATACATAAATAATAATTTATAGAGTACCTAGTAGATATGTCGCCGCCAACTATGTAGCTTAATCAGCCGTTCAATTAATTGCCTAGGCAGTTAACTTAACGGCCTGAATGGTGTTTAACCATTTAATTAAACGGCTAGGCAAATAGCTTGGATCGATGACGTTTAAATACTTGCCTAGCCATTTAATTAAACAGTTAAAAAAATGACGCTACGCTCCGCTCCGCTCCCGCATTAGCGTTCTAACCTAACCTAACCAAGTCAGATTGCGCAGCTATCACAATAAACCTATCACAAATTTTCTGTGAATACACCTCTGTTTACCTCCTTGGGTATTTAGAGGTGTAAATATATGTATGTACCTATGTACGCAATTTTCTATCTTATTTCGATGTAGTGCTCCATCTTACGATTGGTCTAAGCATTAACCAGCCAGGTTGTTGAATGATTGTAATAAACGAGACGGCTGAATATCATTCAGGCCGTTTATTGAATGGCTCCGTTTAGTTTACTGCCTAGGCAGTTAATTGGACGGCTGATTAAGCTAGTTTGCGGCGACAGATACATATTACATGCCATGGGACATAGATAATGGTATGTAGATATAGTTTGGCAAGACAGAGAGAGAAAAGATTGTTGAGTAGAGGTATGAAACACCGACCACCGAAGTGGTGACAGTTCCCAACGAACTGTCACCACTGATCGGTGTTTCATTTGCTCATGATCTTCGCATTTTTGCGCGCCTACCTCCTTACTCCACAGCCTACCGCATCGCCTGCTTCTGTTGTTCGGCCCGGCGAACTTCGTGCTACCATTTTTTTTACCTTGCCCGCGGCAAACTCCGCGCGGTGTTCAGATCCCGTTTCCGTTTTGCGCCTTCTTTTTTATCTTTTATATAGACTTGTACTGACAATAGTGAACAGGATTTCATTTTTATTTATATAAATAGTAGTTTTTAACCTTAAAATACCCGCCACAATTCTGCAGATATTTGAGATAAGCGATCCATTACTGAATGTATCCACGCAGACAAACGTCTTGGGCCATAGGGACCTTCAACCTCCTACGCATATGAATAAGGTAAATACCTGGAAAAATTCCTGATCCCCCAATGAGAATTAAATATTCAGCAATATTTTATTGAATCCATGCCGATATTATAAATACGAAAGTAACTCTCTCTGTCTGCATGTCTGTTAGCTTTCACACCTAAACCACTAAATCGATTTTGATGAAATTTGAAATCTATCTTGAGTAGAACTTGAGAATGGATATATTATGCTACAGTTTAAGGTGAATCAAAATGGTTATAGGGTTCAAATAGGAGATGAAGATCAGATTTTCAAAAAAAAAACACCATTTTGAAAAAAAAAGAAGCAATTTGGTACTCATTAGAGCTTGGGAAAGGACAATCAATATCCATGCGAGCGGATTTACAGACATCAGCTAGTTTGTATAATTTTAGGTTTATTAACAAGAATTCTCAGTAGCGCTGAAAAATCAGATACTCTAAAAATTCCCTCAATTAATATCAAAAATGCATTTCATAAAAAAGGTGTGACGTCATTAAACACTCGATCGTTCTCTTTTTTTATCGATAAACATCGTTATCATTCGTTCATTTCGTTCGCTGAGCGAAAGTGATTCATTCGCGTATTGAATAATGAACCGCTTTGTACATCAGGATGAGCGCTCAAATAAACGGCTGAATTTAAATACATGTATTTATAATCCTTTGTTAGGTGTTGGAAGCCGCTTTGTGTATAATGTTGGGGATTAATAGATAAATTTATTTTGGGATATTCAGATGGTTCTGCGAACGAATGATAAAGTATCAATTTTGTAAAAAAAATATGGTATGGTGTAATTTGTTAGTATGGACAGCGGGTTATCAATTGGCATAGCATTTATTGTAAAGACTATACCTTAGACTTTTATTTATTACTTGTTTCAATAAGATTTTCACTCACCATTATCATTCTGAGATGATGATGACACTGATGCTGTTTTCGGTTGTATCCATGCAGTCTTAGTTCCATATTCTAGAATGGGACTCTGTTTTGAAATTTGTTAAATCTGTCAAATCTGTCAAATCTTTGACTTCTATGCGACTGTCCTCAGATAAATCGAGATTCAGGACAGAGTGTCCTTAGTCTCGAAACCCAGGGTTTCCTTATTCCTTCTCTTTCTATGCTTTATTCAGCTTTTAGAGGAACCGCGTTGCGCGTGGTTCCCGGCAGAGTAGAATAGGGGCCACACCGTCTCTTCCCATGTGGTGTCCAACAAAGCGACTAAGGGATAGGGCTGTTTAACATCAGATAGATATATGCAGCCCAGACTCAGCCTCAGATGCATGGCTCGAGTCAACAACAGTGCCCAGAATACGACAATAGTTTCATCCCCACGTGGGACTGAATACACTGATTGGTGTAATGTGGGTGTCAATTCACCTCTGCCTAACCTTCTGGGGATAAAGGCGTGATTATATGTATGTATATTAGAAAAAGTACTGCCATTCGACCTCCTTACGAGAGAAAAGTCTGCGTCAGGGCCTCGTTCCTCGATCTGTAGATGAGGTTGGTTTTGGCCTTGAAGGTCTTGATATTCTCCATATTCCCCTGGACTTACGAGATGTCACGATTATTATTGCACAGATTACACTCTGGTAACGGTATCGTACTCTGGTTGTGTATCTAGTATATTCTAAATCTGTGGGTATCACAGATGTCACTGAACCTGTAAATTGTGTTCGTATATAATTGGATCCAGTAATTTCTGCTATCAGCCAACACGTCATTTAAACTGCTTGATATTACATTGCAGTAGTAAATCACATTTGTATATTGTTACCCATTTCGAGTTTATCGTTATCTGGTTCATTATTTAATGAAATAAATGAAAATGAGGTAAATAAAATTCATAATTGGAAAGTAAAAGTGTGGAAGGAACAATGATATTTTGATTGTAGATAAAATGATTATGATTTCCTGTGGGTTTCTTACTAGAGTAAGGTGCTGTGAATAGGGTGCGAGGGGTATGCTTTAAGTATTCTCACATCCAGTCTGAAGACCCAAGATGAAAGAATGAAAATAATTTTTTAAATTCAAATTTAGACCTACGAGATAAAAAATGAGAAGGCGAACAAATACATACCATAACAAAAATACAATAGGTAATATACCTCGCAGGCGTGCTGAATACAGCCCGGTTCAGTATATGCCAGACTGGTGCCTGGTTCTGGTTTTCAACCAGGCCCTTTGTGACCCACAGATGTCCATCAGCTAGCCCGGTAAAAAAGAAAATAATAATATTAATAAACGACAAATACAAAACATTAAGACCGTAAGTGAGTGCAAGCCACCATATTGTGACAACATATTATGACGATGGGCGGTCTTAGTCGGTTTAAGTCCGAAATAACCGTCGCCATATATGAAGGGATTATATACCGAACGAGAAAAAAAGGGTTTACCAGGGTTTTTTTTATATATGTTTCATGAAACATCAATACGCAACTTTGAATGTACATTTTATGTAGGTCCAAAGTTATCTTTTTGTGGATGAAAGGTGCTCTGTTATTTTACGTGCCTCTCGCAGCTTTTATGCAAAATTTCATGATGATCGACTTTGTAGTTAAGGCGTAAAAGCGTAATAAACAGATAAACTCTCTTTCGAATTTATTTTATTACAATGAACTGTATTCTAATTCCGCTCTTCGCACTTTATGGTTTTGTTCATGCATATATTGTGGAACTAATTGCTTATATTTTATCCAAAAATATTAGGCAGGCGACGAACCGTTACTGAGAAAGGGGCCATTAAATGTCGAATGAAATATTTGCCCGGTGAGTTATCTGCTTTAAAATATATCGTTGCTTTTTTAATATTAGGTACTAAGGTCAGATTCCGTTTTTACAAATTATTATTGAATAGTGATTAGATAAACCTAATTAATTTTTTTTCAAGGATATTGATAACTGATATTACTAATACTCCCCTTAATCCCTCTAGGTAAGCTGAAGTACTTGTATAACGAGTGGATTCACGTCGTTAGTGAAATGCTCAGTATTCGAGCCTGGGACATTTTGATCGTAAGGTTGTCTTAATAATCACTATACTACTGACATCTATGTTACATAGATATTACAGCCAATTTCCAAATTGCGAGATGTGTGAAGACGTGGAATAAAGCGCTTGAGTAAGATGTGGCGGTTACTAGTTTAAGCGACTCAGCCATATCTAGGCCGCTTATCATTATCGAAGATGTGAACTATCAGTTTGCCACATTAGTAGTATAAAAGAACATGATAATTCTTTAAAAATATAAAACCAATAAAAATCATTGTTCAGCAATCTAGCGACGAACAAAAATCCCATAAATTGATTGAATAGAAAAATAAACAAGTTTACCAGTCAGCATTTCGAATTATCCGGTGAATGGGACCGTTTGAACGAGTGAAATGAACGGGACCGAATGGAATGGCTAGCTGGACGGATCTTTAGGTGCTGCTATTATTTTGATTGGAGGTACGAACGTACCCCGGGAATCTTGTATGGGTTAAGTTAAGGCCTAGTTTCATTATAATTTTATTACAATAATATATTATTCGAAGGTATTTATTAGTTAGTTGCTTTCAAAACTATGTTTGAAGTAATTATGTAGTTTACGATCGAAACGAGGAATGCTAATTACATAGTTACTTATTATAAACGATGTTACATAATTTACTTATTTATTTTATACTTCGTTAATTATTTAGATTGCAGAATGATGATGTTATCTGTTTATGGGGACGAAGGCTTTGTATGACGTTATATTTTATTATTTTGTTGAAGTTGTAGGATTTTTTGTACGTCAATACTGCCAAACCGGTGCTGATAAAGTTAAGTTATTATGTCAGACTAATGGGGTTCCGACACAATAACTTTCACATACGGCACGACTCCCAATAAATATCGTGAAAAAGTACAAGTGCGTTATCAATATGTGTAATATTAAGTTTCACCAAGCGCCATCAATAATCAATATAAATATTGTTGCTTGTGCTTTGTGCTTAGCTGATGGGATTAGAATAAAAATGTGTAATTTCGGTTAGAGACCCACTAATTATTATTCTTTTTAATTAAAATATACCGTGTTGGTTCCCAGTGGAGTAGAACAGTGCCACCCCATCTCTTTCCGAAGGTGTAGTAGAAGGAAACTAAGGGATATAGCTGTTCTCCATTCAACAGTAAACTAAACAGCCCGTGACAAAGTGCCCACTTGATGGTAATATTCATGCGTGCATGCAAATTGTCGAAATATGTTAAAACACCTTTGCCTACCCCTTTAGGGATTCACAGGCCTGAATATATTTATTTACTTATTTATTTTCTTGCACAAATATAAAATAAATGCACAAAGGCGGACTTAATGTCGTGGGCATTTTCTACCAGTCAACCTTAGGGTGATGCAGAGATTTTGTCGAGGTTGGTAGCTCGAAGTATCAATCTACTACGGTGTAGTAATAAATAGTAAACATAAAAACAGTAGAGTAGATTTTGGCCCACCCCTTCACTTCCCATGTGGTGTCGTACAAGGCGACCAAGGGATAGGGCTGATTAACTTTAATATCAGACAGATATGTGCAGCCCAGACTCAGCCTCAGATGAGTCAACAATAGTGTCCGGAATACGGCAGTATACTCACCCCCTATTACGTGGGACCGAATACAGATTGGTGAAATGTGGGTGTTAATTCATCTCTGCCTAACCCTCTGGGGATAAGGACGTGATTATATGTATGTAAAAACAGTAAATATGAATAAGTATACTTAAATAAGTTAGTATCTATATATACTTTCTTTTTTTACCTTTTAATTATTCGCTTGCTGTATTTTACTTGCAAAAATTGCCATTGAACGTGGCAATGCTGCCTGCCTTCTGAAAACGCTACGGAGGAGCAATGTTCGACGCATTATGTACCAATGTAAAAAATGTATTTATTTAGTTTAGTTTGTTTTAGTTCCTAGTTTTAAATTAATTAATTTAGTATCATTTACGTTTTATATTCTCTTTAACATCCAAATAATTTTGTTAGTTACTTTATAAGGCCTTCGCCTTAACCCGGTACTCCGCTCCGGTCTAAAACACCGTGGGCATTTTATTCTTTCGGGCAGACGACCCGCTCTTTGTATCCACAGAAAATAGATTTTCCTAGTCCTAAATAGTTCCGGTTCATAGTCGAGTTAGATTTTAAACTATAGTTCGTAAACTTAGAGTCCTATATTCAGGAAAATTTAGTTTGTATTCGTATGTTCATTCTAGTAGAAAATTGAATAGATTTTTATGCTGCAGTTGTCGCTAATGTTTGGGGGTTTAAACTTGCGATTAAACTAACTCCTTATAGTATTTTCATAATCTGTGCCCTAAGCACGACTTATATTCGATTTCGTTACGTGAACGTACTAAGAGAACAGAGCATTGTGATTGGCCGCCTGCCTACTGTGGACCAATCGCAGTTCTCCGTTCTTTCAATAAGTTTACGTTACGAATTTGAATGTTTTTGTTCTCGGGGCACAGATACCAGTCTCTGATTGGGTTAGTCTTCAATTTTTTTTTGTTTATGTTCAAATTTTTGGTGTATCTATCTAGATCAAATTCATCATCATCGTCTTCATAACAGCATTAGTAATGTTTGCATCTGAAGTATGTACTTTAAAGCCCAAAATCCGCTTAAATTCGTCTCTTACTTTCGCTTATTTTGACATTAATGGGAATTAATACTCCCTATCTGAACTAATATGCAGATGCAGATATAAATGAAATCCCCATAAATTTTAACTTTGCGTCATACCGATTCTAGGTTTTCTTACTTTTTTCCAAATAATAATCAAAATTCATAGTAATTTTATAAATGGGAAAGTGTAGATGTGTGTCTGTTTGTCCGTCTTTCACGCCTAAACCCCCGAACCGTTTTCGATGAAATTTAGTATAGGGGTAGATTAGACCTTGAGAAAGGACATAGGCTATGTTTGGTGGCGATAACCAAAATCCACGCGGGCGGAGCCGCGGGCAAAAGCAAGTAGACAAATAAATCAAGTACCTAGGTATGACAGCTGATACAACATCTACGTTCGAAGATTGTTTGCCAAATTCAACAAACAACTGTGCTTTAACATAATAAGGAAGAACGGAAATTAACGCGATCATGGTGTAGGTACTTACACCGGACAGTTTGCTAACAGAATAGGGACGCCGAGTGTGGTATATGACGGTAAAGATGGCGAAAAGAAAATATCGTTAATGTGCGGGTAGATCAAGAACCTACTACATCACAGATTCGAAGACGGCGGGCATGCATTGCTGAGCCAGTCAGCCTGTGACCACGGCCTGTGTAACCTGGTCGAAATGTCAGGCAATCAAACGTATGTAAGTACCTATACCATGACCGCGTAAATTTCCGTTCTCACTTATTAAATTTATCATGGAATGCGAGAGTTTAAAAGTTAGTGAAAGAGCTGTGCTGTTCTCTAAGCACACAGCGTCCAGTACACTGCCCTCGTAATTGTAAATGCAGTATTTGCAAAATGGCGGTTTCTAGAAAAACGCGGTTAAAGGTTTTTTTACATTTTCTACAATTTCTGAAATCATATTATGATTTCAGAAATTCAAATTTCAGAAATCATATTATGATTTCAGAAATTGTAGAAAATGTAAAAAAACCTTTAACCGCGTTTTTCTAGAAACCGCCATTTTGCAAATACTGCATTTACAATTACGAGGGCAGTACAGTGGTGCGAAAGCGTTGATAAAGATTCCTATTGGTCGCACTGAGTGACGTCACTGAAGATCGACCAATGAGAATCTCTATCAAGACTGTCTAAGTATAGCAGATACGCAAATGCGAAAACCTAATCATGTGAAAGGCCACCATGAAATTCGCACCACATAAACACTTTGATATGACTATAAAACACTAGAGTGTAGTAGTTACACGCTCCGCCACAAAACGCGATGACGTTTTGAATGGCAATTTGTACCGTTTAACTGTACGAGAAACTGCATGCTACAATGTTTTACACATCTACTTTAACACCTTTTGATAAAGTTCAAAATTGCTTGCTAAATTGAAGTTATAAAATTGCAAGGTGGTGTAGCAATTTTAAGTTTTGCGGTTGATACGTATCTTATTTTGTTAGGTTAGAGCTTATTTTTGTTTAATAAAGACGGTTGTTAAATGTGTGTCCTACAATATATTGGACTGAACGACAAAGTTGTGGTGTAACGTTGATACAAAGTTGCTGTTTGCATCGTTACTGTTTGTATTGTTTATATAAATATATATTTATACATTTACGAGTCAAATATTGTATATATAACGGTATAAAAGTAAAATTTGACGTTTTGAATAAAACTCTTCATCCAGTAGTTTACTGATATCTACTACAAAGTTAGTAGGTACCTATAAATTGAAGAATGTTTTAATTTCATAAATCGTCATCGTCATACTCCTTACAATTTTCCAAAAAAGTGGTCAACCACCCAACAATATAACTACATTGTTGCATTAAGTTTCAAGTATTGCAATTTCATTGCAAGACAGGCGTTGAGGCTCGTCGACAATCCCATACTCACAGGCGATGTGGAACCTCTCAGCCTCAGAAGGGACTTTGCCTCGCTGTGTGTGTTCTACCGCCTATACAATGGTTTGCGCTCAGATGAATTGTTTGACATGATGCCCACCGCTGCATTCTATCATCGCACCGCTCGCCATAGGCAGGGAATTATCTTCACACACTGCGACCGGAAATGGTACGCACCGTGCGTTTTGAAAGGAACTTCATCCCACGCACGCTCAGGTTGTGGAATAAACTTCCTGCCGTGGTTTTCCCAAGCGACTACAATATGGGGTTCTTCAAAAAGGGTATTAAAAGTTATCTATAGGGTCGGTAGCACGATTGTGATGCCCCTGGTGTTGCAAACGTCTATAGGCCACGGTAACCACTTTCCATCAGGTGGGCCGTGAGCTTGTCTGCCACCTAAGTGGCACAAAAAGAATTCTTCCATTTAGTTAGAAAATTCAACCTTAGCGATTCTTAAATTGTCAATTCTATTGAAGATTTTGTCAAAACTAATAGATCACTTTTGACCAGTAGTAGACATACCTATCCACGGTATTAATTCCCGTAAACAATAATTGTATCTACCTATCATAAAACGCGAAAGTTTAAAAGTTAATATAGCAGAATTAATATCTCACTCAAATATGCAAAAAAAATCCTTAAATCATGCTAACGATGTACAAAACACGCAGCGCCACGCTCCAAAGAGCTTAATTACAAAAAGATCCCGTCGGGAATTTTTAAATATTCACCAAAGCGTCTATAAACTGTCTTCAACCAATTTAACGAAAGAGGCGAAAAGGCTAGACTAAGGGTCAATTCTCACTGAAAGGAAAGCGGCCGTCAGCGGCTGGAATTTTGTTACTAGGAATAAATTGCGAGAAGGTTCGTGCAGTCTTATAGTTCAACCTTATAGGCTACAATCTTATCATACTACTGTGTACAATTTTAAACCTTGTGTAAATTGAATAAGATTGATATTTAATTAACATTTAAAAGTGCTTAGGCATTTTATTCGTTTGGTCTGATGACTCTTTAAAAAAACCATTTCAAATCTAATCTACAGGAGAAAAAATCCATAATCATTTGAAGGCAACATGGTACCAACCTTCTTGCAACTATTTCTAGTAACAAATTCCGAACGCTGCTCTTTCAGCGGATATTGACCCTAAGAGCGTTTTCACACTCATCTGATATCCGATATCCGACATCCGATATCGGAGGAAGTCAAATGTATCTCTCTTTCACATTGTCCGGCCCGATATCGGTTATCGGCGCCAACACCACTGTTTTGGCCCGATATCGGAACACAAAGAAACTAAAACTGCGACTGCAAGCAATTTTCGACCTTAATGACATTATTTTGCACTTCTTTTCTTTTTTTTACTCCTAGCATCCCTAACTAGTCTGTGTTATCGAGCAAATGGCCGTATCGGGCCGATTTTATCGGATAAGTGTGAAAACAGCACAAGGTGTCGGCTATCGGCGTCCGACACCGATATCGGATATCGGATATCGGATGAGTGTGAAAAAGCTCTAACAAGAAATTTCATGAACTTTCGTTAAAGGAAATTGAACCATTTGCGTCTAAGATAGAGTTGACGTAGTTCAGAAATCGAATCAATGATTCACTTACTGACTAGGTGAGAAGATTCTTGTCGAATTTCTAAATTATATAGGCCTGTAGGGTGTGGAAAGAGCGTTCGACAACTAAGTCTTGTTAAGAGGTCTTGGTTTTGATTCCCGTTTAGTACAAACTTAGAGTATAAATAATACGTACTAGCTTTGGCCTGGGGCTCCACCCTCGTGGATGTCGGATATCGCGACCAAACATAGCTTATGTCCTTTCTCAAGGTCTAATATACCCCTATACCAAATTTCATAAAAATCGGCTCAGTCGTTTAGGCGTGAAAGTTGAACATACAGACAGAGTTACTTCGCATTTACAATATTAGTATGGAAGTATGAATTACTGAAAACCTTATACATTATCACGCGAAATCTACTTGTCCTTGTGTCTTAAGCCAATTTGCTTAGTTCTTATATTAGCTTAGTTGAACTGTTTGGATGAAATTCGGTCCATAAACAGACAATTTCATGGATAATAAACCCTTTGTTTGGATCACGGCGTATATTTTCAGGCGAATCTCATAAGTTGTCTGAAATAAGCTATGATCTGAATCTCAACAGCTTAGTACTTTGTAGACTTTATGAAAACAGCATGTCCGTCCAACGCTGTCCTAGTCACATTTTACGACGAAACGTCCTCAAAATTTGATTTTTAGAAATTTTTGCAGAAGCGTATTGTTAGCACAAGTTATGACAAATTCATACACCTCCTTTGTTTTATAACTTCGCATGTGAAATATGTTACAAAGTCCATGTCGCGATAGTGGTTCCGTTGTTGAATGTCATATTGTAAAAAGATCATAATATTATGTATACTTTACTTTACTTGTATGTTTGACGTCACGAATAAGCAGGGAACAGAAAAGGGTACACTTTTCTACAGAACTTATATCGCCAATTGGTTGCAGAGGTCAGATGCCAGTCGCTTCACGGAAAAGCTTCAGAGGCTCAGAGAATGAGAAAAGAATAGCCTTTCTTTCTTTCCAAAGGGAAAATAATGGTCAGGTGTTTAGCACTCTTATATCAAACAAACTGAAATATGTACTTATGGTCACGCAGTTTGCCATCAGAGAGAAAAGGAGATTAAACACCAGTACTCTCATAAACTATAATATGAAATGCAATATTATACTACTTGAAGTCAATGGTTAATTGTCTTCAAATCCTCTCAAACTCCAAGTCTTGTTTCATATTCACTACTAAAGTACGTTCCAATAGCCTGTAAAGAAAGCTGATCTAAAAATAAGCACATAAGCCAGACAGTAAACCATAACATTCACTTAAATTGATTGATACTACATAACGAATATTTCTCGCTCAGTTAAGGAAAACGAAGCAACTTATATATGGGAACATCTTCAGTGAGATTGTGTATTGGATTTGTTTCATATCGCTACGTTACTTATTCATGTAAGAGCTGTGTTTGAAGGTGAGAGGAATGGATAACTATAGTGGATGTAATAATAAAGTAGGTATTTCTTCCTGTTTTTAGTAACAAAAAGATACTAACCGAAATATATACTTTCGGTTCATATCTTACCGGTTGAAGGACCAACAAAGGACCTGTGCACCCAGATTCAGTTGGTCCTTCAACTGGTAAGACTGGATATACTCGCTGATTGTATAGACACAGTTTCGATAGCAAAATCAACTGGAAGTTTTAATTTGGCGAATTATGTGAAGATATAATCATATATTTAATGAACAGGTGAAAGGAATCATGTATGCGGGCTGTATTTTTTTCTTTTACACCGGTTTTATACTTCCAGACGATTTTGCTATCGAAACAGTTCTCAAAATATTTCGCTCTGAAACGGCAATAAAATTACCTTAATATAGAAGGGAGGAGGAGGGTTTAGCTAGAATGCGGTAGGTTAAAAGAGAAACTTGTGGCTCTTCTAATGCCATACCATCACATACATAATATGAACAGTTGCAATTAGGAATAGTTGTCAAATACCGTATTTGAGGAAATATTGTCGAATTTCGACTGCCAATCGACATTTCGATGACTACTAAGGATCTATAGATACGACAAAATGAACTTGCAATGCAGAACCGAAATTAATATTAACAGTGCAGCGTTACTTTGACGGTTTCAGGATAGATTCGGAAGCCGTGAAAGCGAATACAGGTCTTTAATACAGATAGATTGTAAAGCCTCAACCATTTGCATTGCTACCTTTGAAGCTTTACAATCTGTTGTAACGACGTAATATCAGCTAAGTATCTAATCAAATCAAACATCTCTATTTATGTAGGTCACAGAGTAACACCGAATGTATCTTGAAAACATTGTTCAAGACATTTATCAGTTCCAGGGTGCTGTACTAGCTGAGTGAGAAGAGAAAGATTCTCATTGCCGTTGGAGTGTCGTGTCATTGCCTAAAACCTTCTAGGAGAAAAAGCCGATTCGGAGGTGAAAGCCTCGGATGTAATTGGGACACACCACTGTCATGATAATGAAATGATTCCAAAACATAAAAAGTGTAACTGTGGGAAAAAAAAGTGTAAAGTGTAAATGAGATCTTTCGTAAGTCATAGATTTGGTACTTCCCATGAGTGTCATAGAAGGAGACTAAGGATAGTGCTGTTCTTTATCTGACAATGAACATACAGCCTGTGACCAAATGAAAGTTTGATAGCAGTAAGCCTCGCCCCCTATTAGGTGCCGGAGCCGTTGCGTTATGTTGGACTTGAACCAATGAAAACTGCACGCCTAGTCTGGGGTCTTCATTTTTGGTGAGATATCCAGAAATATTTCTTTCCCCACTAACCTGCCCTCTAGACAGTGGCAATTCGCTAACCGGCGTTTGATGGAATAGAATGACGAATGTATGGAATTTGAAGTATTTGACATACGTTAACGACTGTCATATACGTCAAATTCCATTTATTCATCATTCTATTCAACTAAACGCCAGCTAGCGAATAGCCACTTGTACAGACACCAGGTGAGTGGGGATGCGAGAGAGGTAGATAATATCTGACTGTTAATATCTGTCTACCCTTTCGAGGATTAACAGACTTCAATATGTAACTACACTTTTTCAAAATACTAGCAAAAAAAAAATATAGATCTCAGTGATCGACTTAACATTTCTCGTTTGGTCCTGCCATAAAGCACAAGTTTATGTGATGTACGGGAGTTGTCTTATGCGAGCGAAGACTGAATTTTTATACGCCTCCACTCTCTGAATATAGAGTGCGTTACGAGTTAAGGGTACGAAATGTTGCGTTTGTTTTGATTTAGTAGCGGATCTTTATTTTTTTCGGGTTATGTTAAAAAAGTTTACGAATATGATTTGCAGTAGGTGCCTATTTACTAATATAAGAAGTACTTACTTGTATTGGAAGTTGATTGACATGTAATCTCTCGATCACAAGTCCCGTATCTTAGCCATTGCGGTCTAGGTGGGACTTCTCCAATGACGCGGACACGTGGTGTGAGTGTAGAGTTGCTCCACAGACCATAGCCCAGTTGCTAACTTGTGCTGCATACCCATCTATTTATACACCGAAGGATCTTATGAGCACTTCTGAAAACGCAATCCAGGGCCTTGATTCTGCTTTTATTTTTCCACGGCAAAACCACTGTGGTACCACAGACACTGTAACCAATACTATTTAACTTTACACTTTACTGCGTTACTGTTCAAGTCTAAAATTAAATGACAATCTTGTAGAGTGAATGAATAATGTTATAAACTCTTACTCTTTTCATTTTGGACTTTAAATTTCAGACATAAAAATCTAAAATTTAATGACATTTAATGCAATGTCAGCGATATGACAGTGGTTTTCTTATGTCATATAATTAGCAGAATTGAAGGCCAGGTAGAAGCACACTGGGAACATAGAATTTGAGAGCAGAGGTGCCCGAAGAAGAAGTATCCGTAATTACTAACAGTTAGGTACCTCAATCTACTTGTGTAAGTAGTGTGTTTACATCGGTAGTGCAATGGCCAGGTTTCGAACCTAGGTCCTCGTCTTCTCGAACGTAGAATTTTTCCGCCTAACATTATTCCCTTCCAAGTTTGGAAGTCTGTCAGCGATCTCCAGAAACCATAAAACGTATTTATAAACATGGTTACTGAAATTGTACACCCTTTTAGAATATATTGCTATAATCTAGTTGTTTAGAACAAGCTTAACATATGCTCAGCTGTTTTCTGCGAAGTCACGGACGTTGACGGTACTCAATTTACGGCGGAGTATAGAGTGTATGTGTATGGAGCAAAGCGGTTATGCTACAATGCTTTGATTCTGGTTGAGAGCGAAAACATACTTTGTGAGTATCTTATAAGGAGATTTGTATTAAAAAGGTATATTCAATGTACAGTGTCGCCAAAGGAGATACGGTTGCACCTTTAAATACGACTTTATATAAAAAGTGAGATCGTATCTTTTTTGCCGACTGTACATTAATTATTTACTTTGTGTAAACTAATAGGTATTGTACATTCGCTGATACCCGCAGCTTCACCAGCATAGATGTCGGCTATTGCAATTTTTTGTTCTATCTCCCGTTCTCTTTTTTAATTACTATGAAATTATGGTCCATTTTAAGCCTGAACGACACCTTTAATAAATTCGCATCAAAACTCGTTACTTTTTTTGCGTCCATTGTGAATAATAAATAGGCAAGAGTACAGCTTTCTGATACTGGTGTATTTTACTTAATAGAAGGTCACAACGATAGTAATATTGTTAAGTCTCGTTGTTTACAGAAATAAATTTCTCACTTTTAAGTCGAATCGTTAAATGACCTAAGTTTTTTTTAAATATCTCCTATGTTGACAGCAAATGAGATACGGTTGCAGTTTTTCATATAAAGTTGTATGTAAAGGTGCAACCGTATCTACTTTGTCCGACTGTACATGGACAAAATCTTCACATTTTCATATAAATTTATTATATATGCATAAATAATTTAGTCTTTTAGCGCTCTATAAGAACGAAATCTATTTAAATAAATATAACAAAACCTAATATTTATAAATACCTACTAATGAATCTCTAAATCGATTAAAAAAACCTCCAATATAATAGCCGTGTGTGTTCCAATTTCGAAACTAAATTCTCTTTATTAGAAGGGTCCTAATAAAGCCTATCCCAGCCAAAAATAGTGGTTGCCCACAACGGGCCCGAGGGACCCGGCGGTAATAGAATCCGACCCGCACGCATTAAAGGGTTAACAGTGTCCCCCATATATGTGGAATATATTTTGATTTGTAAATGGTCGTCACTTTCAATATGTTATGATATAAGTGACTGACGTATAGTCACCGGTAAAAGTTGTAAAAGTAAAAAATAAATACAACGATATTCTCATTGAAAAAAATTTGGTAGAGTCAGCATCAGAACGATATTGTCGAGCAAAGTAAATGAATAAATATTCCACAACATTTCAAACAACGCTATCTTGACCCCATGGTAAGCATAGCTTAACTAGCTTGTGTTATAGAATCTAGAATGCGGATAAACATACTTAGATACGTTTTTTTTTGTAAATACATACTTAATATACATTGAAACACCCAGACCAATGCAAATATACATATTCATGCATACAAATATCTGCACTGAGTATCTGCTTCTGCGTAGCGGCCGCGTTCGCTACCGCCACACCATGGAGGCTGTCTAAGTACTCAAAATGATCTAGATGCTTGGGTTTTCCTCGTCTTCTGTTGACTAATTCGAACAATAATACAATTTAAACCAATAAAATAGTTTGATTTGCTCTTAATACATTGGTATTTTGAGACTTTGTAGTCAAGATCGTTTTGACGCTGACTGTATATTATTACTATACTATACTTGACTATACTTGACAAGCTACGTGAGGATGCTCATAGCATTGACTGGAACCCACTGCTGTCGTCCGATTGTATTGATACCAAAGTCAATGTTCTGACTGAGAAAATAATAGAGCTCTATGATGTGCATGCACCAATCCGTGCCATCAAAATTAAGCATTTACCTGCACCTTGGCTCACACCTGATATTAAAGAGTTAATGTCGAAAAAGGCTGCAGCTAAGGTTAATCTGGAGAAGTATGTGGCCCTGAGAAATAAATGCAATAGGGTGTGTAGGAATGCACAACGCCAATATATCCATACCTCGGTAGAAAGCGGGGATCCGGAAAAGTCTGGAAATTTCTGAAGACATTGGGAGTTGGAAAGTCAGACCAAGACTCAATTCCTAAAAATTTAAACTTAGATAGACTTAATATACATTTTTCTTCTTCGTCCAATTTCAATGGGGCTACTAAAACCAATACACTGCAATATCTTTCAACTATTCCAACTCCTGATCATTCACCTTTCATCTTCAACCAATTGTCCGCTTGTGATGTTAAGAAGAGCATTTTGTCGATTTCATCGAATGCTGTCGGTAGCGATGCCGTGAGCCGTAATATGATTGTGCCAATTCTGGAGCAAATTCTTCCTATCCTATGTCACGTCTTTAACTACTCCATTTCTTGTGCTATTTTTCCATCCTCATGGAAAAATGCCCAGATAATCCCGTTACCCAAGAAATCTAAGCCATGTTCCTATTCTGACTATCGTCCTATATCTATTCTTCCTTTCCTATCTAAAGCTTTAGAGCGTCTCATTTATTCGCAACTCAGCTCCTTCCTAAATAAAAATACGTTACTAAACCCGCTACAATCCGGCTTCCGACCTGGCCACAGCACTGCGACAGCGTTGGTTAATTTCACGGAAGACATAAGACTAGGCATGGATGGCGGTAATCTCACGCTTTTATCCTTACTTGATTTTAGCAACGCCTTTAATACCGTGGATTTCGACATCTTGCTTGGTATACTCGGCTCTATTAACATATCTCCAACGGCTATTGAGTGGTTTCGTAGTTACCTGTTTGGTCGCCGGCCACGTATTCGCGTCGAAGAATCAAGCTCAAGCTCTTCCTGGTGCAATACGACCGCCGGTGTACCGCAGGGTGGCGTTTTATCTCCGTTACTCTTCGCCATATTTATAAATACAATCTCCGAAAAATTACTTTCATCCTACCACCTTTAAGCTGATGACCTACAAATTTACACCCCTAACTACTACCCCAAACAACTTGTCCAATGCATTTACTGTGCTCAATGAGGACTTGGATCGGATTTGCGAATGGAGCAAGAACCATGGACTCACTCTAAATTCTTCCAAGACACAAGTGATTGTTATTGGTAGTCCAAGGTTGACTCCAAAAATAGATTGGGCCCAGCTTCCTCGGATTACTATGGGTGGAGCCTTCGTGCCAGTTAGTAATAATGTCAAGAATTTAGGTATCTACATGGACAAAACATTTTCTTGGAATATTCAATTACAGGAAACGAGTCGAAAGCTTTTCGCGTCAGCGGGTGCCTTACGTAGGCTCCGAAACTTCCTCCCAATTGCCACTAAAACTGCGCTTGCACAATGGTTTCTTCTACCTGTTCTCGATTACGCCGATGTCAGCTATCCCGATCTCACAGAGGAGCAACTAGACAAACTTGAGCGACTTCAAATTTTTTGCATACGATTCATATTTGGTCTTCGCAAGTATGATCACGTGTCAGATTTTCGTAAACAACTCATGTGGCTCCCAATTCGGCTTCGCAGGAATACCCATATTCTATCAATGCTATATAATGTATTGTTTAATCCCACCACTCCCTCTTATCTCAAAGAACGATTCCAGTTCCTCCATGCCACACATACGAGATGCCTGAGGTCTTCCGAGAATTTGAGGCTGATAATGCCAATGCATTCCACTGACTTTGCTGATAAGTCTTTCACTGTTAAGGCTGTGCGCTTATGGAATGCATTACCATTAAATATCAGATCTGATATCGAAAGTACGTTACCTAATGAGTAAAATGACATCAATAACTTTTTTTTAAATCTAACGAGAGGTATCTATCATTTTGACATTAAACACTCCCATACATTTAGCATGAGATTAGTAGAAAGGTTTTAATTTCCTTATTTTAAGTGATCTAGTACCGATTTTACCTTAATCATATTTCATGATTACTTATAATATGACAATGATGATTTTCAAGTAGATACACGTGTAAATTATTTATCTTACCACTTCAAATTAGTAATAAACCGTGTTTCAATATCGCATTAAGTAATTTGAGCTAATTGAAAAGCAACACTACAAAAAAATAAGATACTCGTGTTTGTTCTAAATTCAAACTTTTATCTCATTGATTTTTTCATTTATTGATTGCAAAATGGCATATTCCAAAAGAGAAAAGAGAGATATGCTAAAAATTGACTACAAATATGATTGTAACAAAAGAGCGGCCATTATCGCCTTCAGAAGAGATTACCCAGATAGAGAAGTCCCTTCTGTGTACGTACCTAAAACCTTTCTACTAATCTCTTACTAAATGTATGGGAGTGTTTAATGTCAAAATGTTAGATACCTCTCGTTAGATTTTTTAAAAGTTATTGATGTCATTTTACTCATTAGGTAACGTACTTTCGATATCAGTTTAAAGTTCTTTGATATCTGTAATATTTACGGAATAATCGCCTGGACACACTTAACGATTACACCCTGTATATTACATTCATGTGTTAAAACTGTTTATATCTATTTATACCTTATTATACTTCACGTAAAGCCGTATATCTATTATTTCATTTTATTTGTACTTCTCTCTCGTACATTTTTGTTTTAGTTTAGTTTATTTGATAACTACACCATATCTTCTGTTTCTCTCACATTACTGTCCATCCCAAGGTTGCCTGGAAGAAATCGCTTCCAGCGATAAGGCCGCCCATTGTACATTAAACTGTATACATACCATCTACTTGTCCTAGTGTAAATTTATTGGTGTACAATAAAGAATTATCTATCTATCTATACTTACCTATCTATAAGTTAGTTGCGTTAGCTTGGTTTTTTTTTTTCGGATATATTGGTACCGATCTGCTAGTCTGAGTTATGGTTAGTGGTCTACCGCGGTCAGAGTTTTTCAGGTCTTGACATAACGATAATTGACAGCTGGGGCCTCCATTTAACGTTTCCTCCGAAGTACGGAAGCTTGATGTGCTCATAGTTATTTTTGTAATCTTCACCGGACTGACAATTTTTTTTTTAATATCGGGGTAGATTCATTTATGATAAAAACTGTACAGCTTATGAGTATTTTCAAATACATGCATTTATATTTATGTGATTTTCCGCATACAACTTTGACATGGCGACACTATTTATATTATACACACTTTATATAAAGTATTATACAAACCTAAACACTGGTACATATACATCTTTTAATTTAGTAATAAATCCTTCGTTGTTTAAACGTAATACACGCGAGAAACAACGACAGTACAACTGAAATAAGGGTGCATTACCACTGTACCTGTCTTTTTAATACTTCTTATAGATAAGTATATACCATTACTAACGTCAATTGTTAACCGCAAACAATTATCTAAATATTTTTACCATTAGATCGATCCTGGTAACAGGTCGGACACATCTAAGCTCAGGGGACACAGCACTCCCAGTTGTAAGCTACTCCACGCAGTAGCTTTACCAAGTATACAGAGAGCGTAAAGTCTCGCCGTACCCTGAGTAAATTGTACTCTACCATACCCAGTACAAAGAGTGTAGGGTACATTAACGGGTAAAATGGGTAAGCCCTATACAGCTTAAAGTACAGGTGATGTGTGAATTTATTTTGGACACGCTCCAACATCACGCTGTACTTCACTGCATGTGGGGACCATACGGCTGCTAAATGTTCTAGGTGACTACAAACTAGTGCGTCATATAACGCCCTTAGTGTGGTAACATTCGTGAACCCCTGTGATTGTCGTAGTACAAAACCCTGGTACCTGTACGCCTTCTTACATATTTGAATAATATGCTGTCAAAATGACAATGTTGTACCCCTAAATTATGCACCTGCGATGTCCGCTGCATGAGTGTTTCTTTTGCCTTATACTCGTACTCTATAGAGGTATGCACGAGAGAACGTCTTTAGCGAGCATTATGAGGCATTTAGAGTTTGTGTCTGCGTTTGAGTTTGAGTCTAGGCGCACCTTCTTACTAAGGACGAGCACGGTTGCGTGTAATTGTTAGCTTTGTAACCTATTGACTTTGTTGTTATATTATGATTAATTTACCTTTATAATAATTATATAATAATAGTATATTCTTAGCTGTTGCCCGCGGCTTCGGCTAAACTGATTTTATTTTAATCCGACTTCAAACAAAGGGGGGTGAATACGACGACTATATTCGTCGAAGTACGAGTAGAACGTTCATCAACGATATGTCCCTCGGTTTCTCCATCATTTGCACAGATTTTACTATTATACATTATGATGCTCCTTTTTGTTTTACAGCGAGCTAGTGCGTTGTTATCCTAAGTCTTAAGGCGTCCTATTATCAGAGTGTTTCTCGAACATTCGCTCGAAATAATTAAACTCGTCATGTGTTGTACTGGTGGGGTTTCGTGTTTGTGACATGTGAACGTTAGGACGGGGCCATGGTTGTGTTTTATAACATGTTTTTATAATTATTTTATATTTAACCTTAGTAATATTTTGAAAAACATCTCGTGTTTGAAGCGATATTTTGCACTTAGGGCCATAACGTATTATCAACTAAAACAGAGGCGAGCGGTCGGCAACTGTTAGAATTAATGACAGCTGACACTTTTTTTTATAACAATTCCAAACAAACTACCCAAAAATCGAATTCACAGAATTTCGTACTTCGGGTTTTTGTACATTCGGTATTTTGAACATTCGGTACGAACATTCGTAATTTTTAAATTCGGTCTTTCTTTGGGGCGACGATGGGAGCCATCTACCGATATATAATCAGTGCATTTACTTTTTCAAATCCAAATCGATTAGTTTTCGTTAAGTTCGCAATTTTATCAATAAATATAAATTTGTGTAGTTAGTACAGACGCAGCCTAAGGAAGGTTATCTCACAGGATGCAAGTGCATGACATCGGTGCACGCCGAGTCACTGCAATACAAACATTAATCTAACTCGCGTATAGTTTGTGTTGTCTCTGATTGTTAATGAACGATTCATAGCAGAAATTAATTAGCAAACAATGACGTTTGAAGTACAATGCTTCTGATTGTTATATTATTTGGGTCGCTAGTTGTTACAGCTTCCCGTTGGCATCACATATAGGAGAGTTCTATTTTTCAAATGGATTCCTCACGGATACCTCGAACCGCGCGCCCTCTCGAGTTACAAAATTCGAGGGGTGTAAAGTGCATTAAGGCATTTTACTGCGCTGCGCTGACTCTGGGCCAACTGCAGTCAAAATGGCCCCCTCTGGTTCTGTATTTCTAAAAAAAAAGTTGTATTTGATAAGATGGTTTGTAGCCGTCATACCACGGAACAGAAAATAACATTATGACAACTTTTTATAAGATAAATACACTCGAGAGCAATGAATCCGGGTCACTCAAAGAATCCAAAAAATCTCGGAAAGTAAGAATGCTAGGTTAATTCAATAAATTGTATTTAATAGACAATTTAATACTCCTTAAATGAAAGTTAAAAAAATATGAGTCACCATACATTTTATTTACACAAAATTACATAAAGAAAAAAAACTGCTGATCTCTCCTTAAAACAAAAATAGGAAACATGAAATTTTTGAACTTTATGACGATTTTCTTGAATTTCAATACTTCGTATTACCTCCTCGTGCTTCCATTACTGCGTTTACGCGGTTTGGCATGCTGTACACCAAGTTCCTTATACGATTTTGGGGAATATTCTCCCATTCCTCTGTGAGAGCAATTTTGAGCTCAGGAAGCGTGATTGGGGGAGGGTTTCGTTGTTTTACGCATCTCCCTAGCTCGTCCCAAGCATGCTCGATCGGGTTGATATCCGGGCTGCGCGCTGGCCACTCCATACAAGTAATGTTCATCTCTTGAAGGTAGTCATTCACAATCCTACCTGTATGAGGTCGGGCATTGTCATGCATAAATATAGCATCCTCACCCAAATTGACCATAAATGGACCAACGTGTTCGTTGAGGATTTCTTCCACATATCTTACGCTAGTTAAAGAGCCGTTTTCTATGATCACCAGCTCTGTGCGACTTTCAGAGGAAATTCCGGCCCACACAAGTACAGACCCACCACCGTAGGCTACTTTTTCTTCGATGCATGCTTGCTTGAATCTTTCCCCTGGTCTTCTATACACTCTGTGTCTTCCATCGTGCTTGTAGAGCATAAATTTTGATTCGTCGGAGAACATAACTTTCGACCAATCTTCAATACTCCAATTTACGTGGTTCTGGGCATATCTTAGTCTCGAAATACGATGGCCACGCTCCAGTTTAGGGCCGTTTGCAGGTCTAAGGGGTTTTAAGTTAGATTCAGCAAGCCGACGTCTTACTGTCCATGCACTTGGGTTACTTCCTCCGAGGCGTCGAAACTGATTTGTGAGTTCAGTTCCTGTGAGAAAGCGATTTCGAAGCATGGTGTTCACCAAGTATCGGTCTTCTCGTGCTGTGGTACACCTAGTTCTGCCCGTTCCTGGTCTGCGTAGGTTAGAACCAGTTTCTTCGTAACGTCGGAGAACTCTTTGTACTGTTGACAGCGACACACCGACAGTCCTGGCTGTATCGCGCTGACTCCGGCCGGTTTCCACCAATGTAAGTATTCTGGTGCATTCTTCAAGTGTAAGCGACATGATTTCAGCTTGAATAATGAATATTGAGCACTATCAACCTGGTTTATGTACCAACATAAATGACAGATTACAAACAAAAGCAAAAACAAATCCTGTAATTTCGTAGTTCCATCTTCGACAGTGTTCCCTTTTCAAATTTGATTTTTTTATGATATAACTTTACAATAACTAAGAAGTTTTAATACTTTCATTTAAGGAGTATTAAATTGTCTATTAAATACAATTTATTGCATTAACCTAGCATTCTTACTTTCCGAGATTTTTTGGATTCTTTGAGTGACCCGGATTCATTGCTCTCGAGTGTATATTGTGATAAAATACACAAACAATGTCAGAAAAATATAATGTAATACCTTCTAAGAAACTGAATTCTGTTTCTACTTCCAAAAAAACATTTTCTGTGCGTCATACAGATCTGGGGGCACAGTAGTGCCCCCGCCAAGACGAGTCAAGCAAAGCGAACTCTTACAGTATTACGAAAAGGTGCGATACCTATACAGATAGTGTCAAAATTCATTAGGTACCAGAAAAAATACAGGTTTAATTCCCGCCTCACCCAGAAACCGTGGCACATTTTTTGTTAAAAAAACTTTTCTAGTGGTAGTCATTCTGTCTCCATTAAAATATTAAAAAGGTAATAAAAACAAAAAACTGACCGCTCTGTACACGGTGCGTTGTAAAAGTTTAATATTGCCGGGTCTTAATGTACCCCGTTATTCACACTCAATGTTTCCGTTGAAGCTAGTGCTCATTTCCGTCAATCCAAGACTGGGGTCCGTTATGGCCTGGTACAATCAGTTTCATAAGTCACATAGTTCATCTATAGATAGATAATACGGCGTCGGTATGCTTGAGGTCACAAAACACAAAATTAGTACAATAATTGATTTTCCTCTTGATCTTTCTAGTCTAAATTGGCATGTAATTGTTCTGAGGCAATAAACCATGTTCTACTATAAGCCATGGGTCACCATTGTATAATAGTACCTATGCAGTGGCTCATGATGATCCTTTTTTGGCAAGCTTTAAAGTACTCGTTGCGTAGCGTACCATATGTAACGCTTTTTACAATGGCATATTATAAGCATCATTGTGTGAAAAGCTACGCGACTGTGGCCTACGGTGGCATTCTGGAGAGCATGGGCAATCAGTGTTACACGGCCTCAAAGGTTTGGGAACATTAATGTCGTATGCATTTGCAAAAAAATATATGTACAGTACACGCATTTCAGAACCTAAATACTTTTACAGTAGATCCAGATACCGCTTTATCGTATGTAGTAGTGTTATTAAAAATTGCCACAAGTTGATAAAATTTTAAACTATAATCACTATCGTATTACCAAGGCAATTCCATGTCCAACTTTTATAACAGGCTATTAACAGTACCATAAAAGTTGAGCTACATCAAAAATTATAGCGCTGGCTAAAACATGGAGTCGACGTAAAATTCTCGCGTTAACTAAATAGAATAACTAGCGTATAATGCTGAAAATTTTAGTGGCGTTTCAGGGTACCGTATAAAACAATAAGCAAGCTGAAGTGGCAATAGGCTGGCCACGTCTGTCGAAGGACCGATGGCCGTTGGAGCAGACGAGTCCTAGAGTGGAGACCGCGAGAAGGCAAACGAAGGGTAGGACGCCCCCTGGCCAGATAGACCGATGACCTGAAAAAGGTGGCTGGGACGAACTGGATGCGGAAGGCGGAGGATCGTACGAAACATTGGGAGAGGCCTATGTCCAGTAGTGAACTGCAGTGGGCTAATTGATATAAAAGGGGGTTATGACGGAATCTTATTACGAAAACTCTACCGTCCGTATATCTGTCTGTCACCACCGAGCTCCATTTCAAGAACCATGATAGCTTAACACTTAATATTTTCAGATGAGGTATTTGTTGCCACAAAATATCTTGGAGGGGGGAGGGGCCGGAGGTGGGACCTTCGTGGGCTAGTCCGACTCTCACTTGGACAGTATTTTTTCTATTGTTTCTTGTAAGAAACTCCAACCTCTTCTATCAGGTCTTTTATCATCGCATTGCTCGCAGGAAGAGAATTTATCCTCACACATTGCAACTGGAAATAGTGCGGGCAGTCAGATATGAAAGGAACTTGGTTCCCCGCCCCGCGGGGTTCTTTAAGAAGGGCGTGACGCCACGGTGACCGTTTTCCATCAGGCGTGATATCTAAGTCACGCCTGGAATTAAAAACGGTTATCTGCCAGCTAAGTAATATAAAAATCTGTCTCAACTTGGAAACTATGAAAAGCATACTTATTTTAACCAATTTTCGCCTAACCCTTTAATGATAGTAAACCTGTCAAGTGATTTAGAACCTAATTTCCGAAGACAAAAAGTATAAAATAAGTTGAACTACTTAGAAGACAATATTATCCGCACGTTTATCTCATATCGGACGAGGAAAAATATAAAAGATATTGTCGTGACAGGGCGAAAGGGAACGAGGCAGGACGAGGCTGAACGAGGCTAATGTCGCCTTATCGTGAATCCTTTGTCCCCACGTTAATGTTATTACAGATCCGATTTGCTGGCCGCTAGCCTTTGTTAATTGTTTTATTAAAACTGGTTTAGGTAATAATAGGCGTTATCGTAATTATGATGGCGAAGAGGCGATTTGGTTAGGTTTAATTAATAAATTTGAATATGATACAGGTGGAAGCGGGGACTTTTGCAAATAAGCAGCTTTTGGATTATGAGGGTAGTTAAATAGAATATCGGTAGACATACTCTACTGTCGCCTCAAATACAGATGTAGAAGGAAAAATTTTAATTGGTTAGGACAAGGTCTGGTAGCTTAGTGGTCAGAGCATTACTCCTGTAAGGCAAAGATCGCGGGTTCAAACCCCGCCTAGACCGATTAAGTTTTTTTATATTTAAATCGATTTGATTTGGCAAGAAAAATGCATAACAATTTAATTCAAAAATATATGAGGGTATTGATTAGATGAACAATAAACTCGTTTCCCGTATAGAGTAACGAAATAAAGTGGATGACTGTTTCTTTCGGAGTTGGAGGACCAATGATAGTCGAATAAATTGCAAATAGTTTAATAAACTAAAAAACACGCTTTGAGCACGCACTAAGAATTATGTCCGCCATATTGGATTTAAGTCAAGTGACTATTTTTTTTCGTTTTCCTGACAGAAAACCCTTTCATTTGATACCCATATCATGGGGGCGGATTTCAAACAGCCAGTCCGCCATCTTGGGGAGTCCGCCATATTGGGATTGTAATGACGTTTCTTAGCTAGTCATGTATTGTCATCAGAACTCAGAGCGTGTGTAAAATTTCATCCTAATCGAAGATCGGGAAGTTTGTCAAATTAAAATACCAAGATTTTCTTACATACATAGTTACAAGTGACGCTAATTAAAGCGTGTTAATATAAGGCGTTTAAACCTCAAGAGGACAAGAAGGATTAACTGGACCGCCGGAAACAATGTGAAGATGATGATGGTAAGCGCTAGGCTGTTGATAAAAATGACACTGCTCTAATAAATGCGCTAGATTATTAAGAGAGATATATTGACTAGTGACTTTTTAGCACTACTTTCGACCATTGGGGCGGTTACCGAACTCAGGCCGACTAATGCCGCACGCCATCTCAGGTGTCAATCATAAGTTTAACAAAAAAGGTATTTCCCTATCACAGCGACTCCCTGGAGGGAGTCCTTATCGAATCCAGGAAAGCCCTGTACGACAGAGAGGCTGTTGACTGGTACCTCTGACCTATCTTATTATATTTGTTAACGCTTAGTACATTTAGTTAAACTATATTAATAATTTCTGTTTAATTTTTAGTTGTGATTCTCAACTTGTTTTTAAACGCTTTCCACCTGTCATCATCTATTTTGAAACATGAACCAATTTATACTTAGCAATATTTCGATCACATTTAAAATTCACTCCAATCAGATAATGGAAGAATTACGTTTCATCTCTTATGAACTCAGGTAACAATGAAACTTTTTCGGTCAGTTTACCCTTTGCAGTTTTGATGTTTCAAGTCTCAACCCTCGCTGAGGCTCAATTTGCCTTGAATTTGTTTTGAAACTCGTTTCGGTATTCCGATATAACAATTCCTTTATATAATTTTGTTAAAACGTTAAACTAGGTTCCTTGGGAGCAACTATTTGATTGTTAATAATGATGAAAGACGGTATTGTGTCTTGGAAGCAGTTCGTGATAGTTACCTGCTTGTTTTGGAATTTCTTTTTAAAACAGTATGTGCGATGTGGATTCAAATAATATTAATACCCGTGTTGGAGTCGTTGTGTCGGGGAACACCTAACTGGTAAAGCAATCTCACATGTCCAAGGTCCCCCGGTACAACAACGCTAGAATCAAAATATAATGAGGTACCTAAATCAAATTTAAAAGACTAATAAACACTACTTTTCAAATTATTTTATGCTTTTTCAATTATTTCGTAACCCGTCGTGGGATATTCAAAAAAATTTGAATTTAGTTTTTTTTAGATTTGTTCTTGTTTATTTTAAGACAGTTTAGTTTTAACCATTCATTAATATATTCTTATGCCATTGGTATAATGTAATGAAAATACATTATTTAATATACAAAGTAAAACTAGAGCTTGGGAAAGGATATAAAAGCTACTTTATATCGCGAGAAAAGGGGTTAGGTTCAAAGGTCAAAATGCAAGTTTTTATGGAAGTTCGTCAGTTTTTAAAAAAGCTAGATGCAATTTAGCACACAGATAGATTAGAGCTTAAGAAAGGACATAAGCTATGTTTGGTTATGGTAACCGTAATCCACGCGGGCGAAGCCGCATAAACGCTTGCAATACCCTAAAGAAAATAAAAACTTTAGCCAGTAAACAGGATTGACAAAAATAACTTCCTTCAAAGTTATACCCAGTACAGCTGGGGATCATGTAAAGATTTTAACAATATCCCATACATGCAAAGCGTTTCGAGCCTTAAGAACTTGTGATCGAATACACAAACTCGCATACATTATGTATATTATATGAACCTTGAAATCATCACACACCTTTTTTTTGAGGAATAAGGAGAAAAAAACTAATTTTGTGTCGCACTGAGAGCGTTTTCACACTCATCCGATATCCGATATCGGAAGAAGTCAAATGTATGTATCTGTCTTTCACATTATCCGGCCCGATATCGGATATCGGAGTCAACAGCACTGTGTTGCTCCGATATCGGATCACAATAAGACTAAAACAGCGACTGCAAGCAGTTTTTACCTTAATGACATTTTCTTAGTTACGTGTTTTTTCGCGTTAATTGATGACGCTGATCACGAATATAAGAAAATAAACTAGATAGCATATCATGTCAATAAGGTCGAAAATTGCTTGCATTATTTTTTCTTTTTTTTATCGGATAAATATGAAAACAGCACAAGGCTATCGGATGTCGGTTATCGGCGTCCGACACCGATATCGGATATCGGATGAGTGTGAAAACGCTATTACACACGAGTGTTATGTACTATTAATTGGCCTAATCTTTCATAGCAGCAACAGAACAACACCATCTGTGAAAATTTCAATTGTTTACTATTTACTTTCACGGTTCTCGAGATTGAGATACAGTCTTGTGACACAAATAAACAGACGAACGTGACAGTAGAGTCTTAGGGCCATAGTAAAAATCACTTTGACCACTAGTTATGCTGACCATGCTTCAAGTACTAACCAATTGTTAAACCAAGATTTCGTTTTATAAACATAATTTAACTAATATTGCCCTTGTAATGAACACTGAAAAACCCCATATTTCATTAGGAAGTCTTTTTTTTGTGTCGCAACACTTCATATTCGTCTGTCAAATACTCAAATGTTACTTTGTTTGTCGTTGGAGCTTTTGAATCTTTTGACTGCACTGTCATTGAAAATTGTACTGTCATGTATAGAGCACGGCCATCTTGCGTTGAGCAGTCCGACTGGGGAAGTACCTGAACCCTACAGAATATCCTTTGTAATCCCAGCGGTGAGTAGGTTAGCCAGAGCTCACTGGTGAGTTTTTGTGCTGTCAGTGGGAAGACCAAAGGCTATTCCTACTTTGTCTTCTACACTGGTGTTTACAGGGTCGGCAGCACGCGATTGACTCCTGGTGTTGCACACGTCCATAGGTTACGGTAACCACTTTCCATTAGGTGGGCCGTGTGCTTGTCTGCCACCTTAGTGGTATATTTTTTTTACCACTTTTTATATTTCTGTAGTCATGATAGGCATTGCAATAAAGTCTCAGTAAGAGGGGTAAAACCACGGAACACAGTTTTTTCTGTTCTGTGGGTAAAACTGTATGATTTCTCGTAGTGGGCGTAAATAATATTCAATAATAATAATCACTAGAATGTAAACAGCTGCACCAACCAACAGTTACCTAGCCACCATCTTGATAATCTGTCGATGAAGCCGTGGTTAACTATTATGACCAATGGTTACATATTTAATTACAGGTTGTCTTAGCTATGACAACCTCTGTGGCATAGCAGTAGTGAATGCGGCCGCTACGCAGGAGGCGCGGATTCGATCCCCGCTCAGTGCAAATATTTGTATGCATGAATAAAGAATTTGCATTGGTCTGATCGTGCCTCGCAGAGCACGTTAAGCCATCGGTCCTGGTTGACATCTATGGCAGTCGTTACGGGTAGTTGGAGCCCTCAAAAACCAACAACTGGTCTAACTCCAATGCTTCGATATCGCCTTTGGGCTGTGGAAGTCAGATCGCAGACGCTTTACAGAAAATATCGAACTGCAGCGAAATCCGCAGTTTGACTGGTAAAGGGGACCCCAGACTCCAAGCTGAAAGCTTCAGATTCGATGAAGAAGAAGAAGTTATCCTAGCTCTGGAATTTAAAAAAAAGGTTATTTTTTATATAGGACACTTCAATTTGACTTTACCTCGCCTGATGGTAAGCTGAAGGCAAAGTCTCAGGAAAGAGGGCGACCATTATATACACGTGCCATGTTAACAACGGTGGCAATCAGCTTGACGGCCTCATCAGATTGCTTTTTCAGGCCTCGCTTAAAGGACCCGGGACTGTAGGAAGAGGGAAACACGTGAGCTGGTAAGGAATTCCAGGTCTTAATAGTGCGACAAAGGAAAGAGTCACCGAACCGCTTGGTTCTTAAACCATTTGTTACAATATTTAACCAATTGTATACTTAACTGCGGATCAAAAAACCGGCCCTTAGTAAGCCCTTTTTTACGGTTCCATTTTTACTTGTTAAATATGGGACCCTAAAAAGCAAAGAAATGTGTCAATATACGAAAACATACCAATTTTCCATGTTCAACGAAAGGTGGGAATCAGAATAAAACAATTTTAGCACTAACATGTCTCCACATATGACGTCACCCTCACTTTATATTATTCGGGCTTCGCTGTTTATTGAACACTTGACGTCACTTATAGCTACGTAAATATCTAGATCAATTCCGGAAGACTTTGCATCGAAAAGCCTGTAATAGGACTTCAGAAGTGAGATACGGATGAAGTAGAGATGAATGACACGATTTTGGCACGAAAAATGTTGTTTTTTTTTTATTTTACCGGTTCAACTGATAAGCTATATTTTTATGAGCCTTATTCTTGGAACCCGTACGAGTGTATATTCACGTGATTGCTGGAGTAGATCCAAAAAGATTTATAAGATATATAAATATTGTAGAACATGGTACAATACATGGTGAATAAGTGCTTATTTTCTTTTTTGTTTTCTTTATTGTGTGTACACAAACATTACATTTACACAAAATATTGATATGTTACAAAGGCCAGCTTAACTAAAAGTGTTCAAACCAGTTGTATGGGTTCTTAAATGTAGATAAATGAATATGCTTACTAAGATGCAATTTTTGACTTTCATAAGTCGATCCTTCTTCGTATTCGATCACTATTGACGAATTCATCAGTAAAAACAAAACATCGTGCAAATACCGATAAGGTTACCAGTTTTCTTAAGAGTAAAGGTAAAAATGATGAATACTGAATAGGTCTAAATATTTTCTGAAAGTTGACTGCAAAGGTGGTTTAGGCTCGGAGAACAAATGAGTATGGAGTGAAAGATACACAAGGTGTTTAAATGATAGGCCAATAAAAAGAGGTCAACCTACTGACCAGTTAATACAATTTTGAAATGGTAGTTTAGAAGTACACGAAACCGACAGGCTTACACAAAGCCTTCCTAATGATAGAGGGGAAAGCTCTTGAAGTATGTAAGTATAGAGCCAAATGAAAGGTAATTGTCTCTGCCTACCCTGTTAGGAAATATGCGTGACCATAATTATATATGTATGATTGTAGACGATAAAATTATCATAAAATGTAAGTAGTAAACTTATCCAAACTATATTGCTTTGTTTTGAATGTTTTCCAGCAATCGTTCGTAATAACAATTTAAATGTGTTAATATTTGTTTGTCTGTTTGACGTTTGACTGAACTTAAATACCGTGAATACCCTCCTGTAACATCATTGCCCAGGCAATCAAGCCAAAATCGCTTCCAATTCCTAACAGCCAAAAAAAAAGATTGCACAACGATACATTGGCTTACATTACGGCTTCAAGTACATCTCTAGTTTTGATCACGGCTTCAGTAGCATTTTATAAAATAAATAGAGGTGTTACTTGGACAAATGCTCGACGATTTAGCTACGGTGCATCGTTGGCACACAATATATGGCTGCAAGTCAGAGGATGCAGCGGCGGGTGCCTGAAATGTGGGTCATAAAAGAAAAATACATTTCAAAAGAAATTGCTGGTAATTTTCGTTTTATGGGCGTATTTTTAGACAAGCAAGTTGTATTTTGTGCATGTATTGTTTGTCCTTGCTTGTGCTATATGTTGCTTTTGGTTTGCAATTTCAGTATTTTTTTCTACTTGGCTATTCATTTTGCTATAGATTTGCAAATGCTTACATTTTCTGGTAGCTAGCTTATATTTAATTTAAAATTATGGCAACAATTGGGTTATTTTCTTTTTGTAATGTGTTTAATGTACCTTTTTTTTATAAAATCGAGTTTTCATTACTGACAATTTCATTTTTAAATAAGAAAAAGTAAAATTCGTGCTGGATAGACATTCAAGTTTAAAAAACTTTTTCTTTTGAAAGAATTATAATAAATCAATAAACTAAATTATTAATGTTCCCTAAACTAAATTACGTCGATAGTTTAATGGTCCGGATTCGAACCCGGTACCTCTCGATTATAAGGCTTACTCTTTAACTATTAAGTTTTAAACTCAAATTAGATTCTCTTTAATAATTATATTGTAAAATTTTATTTAATATCGGATCAACTCTAAACTTGCACCAACGAAAAACAGAGACATATTCGGCACTGGCAACATTCGAACGGTATGGATTGGCTCACTGAGTACGATTGGGGATGCTCCGCGATACTCGCCTGATGGTATGTCGATACGGCAGACACGGTCACCGTATTTAGGAGCGAATAGAGACTGCATAGATGGTAAACGCGTATGTCACGGACGAATTCACGATAGGTACGAGGATTTTATTCGACTTATCTGAGTGAGTCTTTTGCTATGAGATTGGTATTTGAGTGCCAATACTCGTAATAAAAATCTGTTCAAAATGAAGTAGCGATCTAATCCCAGTCACGGAAATGTTAGAAATGATTACGATGTCACAGTTATTGGGTTATGAGAATACCAATATAAGTTCTGCGAATCTATCAACAGGGGTTCTCCTTTGCACAAAAAAGGTATCCAAAACATCAAAAGAAATAATAATGAAAAGTATAAAGGACAGAAAAAATTCCGTCAACATCGGTCCAGCCATTTCAGAGATTAGATTAGATTTTAGTCGGTTCGAGTCCGACATAACCTCCCCCTCCGGCTCCGGAGGGGTGGGTATCTGTGGGGATTACCCGCACGTAAAAAAACAAAAAAAAAGCAAAGTCAACTACTACTGGGTAATTTCACGCATGCCTAATTTTTTGCTAATTTCGGTGTGATGTTGCACTTTCGGTGGAAGGTCTGCAAGCAGTTTTTTGTTTCCTTCTAAATATCTAGAATACTAATGTGTTCTAAAACAACATCATTAAATTTTTTCATCGGAAAACCTATGATTGAAAAATAGCACCGAAATTAGCAAAAAATTAGGCATGCGTGAAATTACCCTACTGAGGCAAGTGGAACAGTTAAAATCGTTACACAAGAATGCGTTGTTCCTGCTAGCATCTGACGTTAAATGTCGGAGTCCGGAGCCTGTTTATTCAATAATCAACATTTCAATATCAAGATTCGGTGTGACTTATATGGCTTTACAGGAGCGACCTCCAACCCGAAGAAGAAAGACCAGGGTATATTTGTATAAATTGGTATATATTTGTATTTATGTAGACAAAATCAATGTTTTATAATGATTGAAAACCCATTCATTGGTTCCGAAAGTTCGTAAGAATGTCGGTAGATGCTCCAACGTCGCCTCAAAGACGGATATAAAAGGAGAAATTGGGACTGGTAGCTTAGTGGTCAAAGCATTGCCTCTGTAAGAGCGTTTTCAGATTTTTCCGATATCCGATATCGATGTCGGACGCCGATAGCCGACATCCGATAGCCGACACCATTTGCTGTTTTCACATTTTTGTGATCCGATATCGGTCCAAAACAGTGGTGTTGGCTTGGATAACCAATATCAATATCAGGTGAAAGAAAGATACATATCTCATACATTTTCCTTCCTCCGATATCGGATATCGGATTTCGGATATCGGATATCGGATATCGGATATGGGATATCGGATGAATGTGAAAACGCTCTTAGGCAAAGATCGCGGGTTAAAACCCCGCCTAGACCAATTAATTTTTTTCTATTTAAATGGATTTAAATCTGTATATGCTCTTCTGTTTCATGACAAATGTACCAAATAAAACATCTATTCCTATTATAGATTTATATTAACGACTGTTGTTCCGTATAGTTTTGATATATCGGTTTTCAATTTTCAGCAGAGCTAGACAGTTTCCTTATAAATGTGAATATAATTCATCACATATATCTAATATTTTAGTGGAGAAATATTTATAAATATTGGCGCTTTTCAACAGATATGGACACGAGAATACTAAAGCTTAGCTGAAATAGTTGACTTATTGTTGATAGTGCTTATTATTATGGTGACAAGTTCTTGTCATGTTTTCGTCAAAACATTGAATTTATCTTTTTTTTACGTGCGGGAAATCCCTACTGATACCCACCCCTCCGGAGCCGGAGGGGGAGGTTATGTCGGATTCGAACCGACTAAACCGCACGCCCTCTCTGGGTCGTAGTGCTAGGCCGAAGGTGAGGTTGTCATGCGACATATCTCTCGCACCCCGGCTGACCCAGGGTCATCCCTCTCGGTCTGGCCCTCCTCGGGATGGGGAGACCACGCGGTCCCCGACTCAACCCTGGTGTGGGGGGGCGCGCATCGTCCTACGAGGCGCGCCGCCGCCGTGACCTGCTTCTGCTAGGCTGACGGGCGGCTCCAGGCCCACGCTCATGGGCACCCCATTTCTACTCTGGGCGCTCTTCGACGCCCGAGCCGCCTTCGAGCGCGTGCAGCGATGTCAGCGAGTCTTTCTCGCTCATCGCGCCGCGTCCGGACATTGAATTTATCAGTGCAATATCTCTATCTAGGCAAGTGGTCTTTATAAAGTACCCCAAGCATATACCGGCAGAAACAACATCTTTCTACTTTCTATAATTCTGTCATACGCGTTTCACATTTTCTGCCATAGGTAGGTACCACAATATTCGCTTAATACACTATTTCTTACATGGCCATCAAGGTTATTCCAGTTTGAATTAAGAAAAAAAAATACACAAACATTTTGATCTTAATTCCAGTTTCCAAAAACTATTGATTGCATGTTACAATACTCGCATTATTATAAAACACAAGTGTTGTAAGCCTGTCCAAACTGTCACGAAAATGGCTTATTATGAGCGAAATTGGATTTGCATTTGAATGTTATTTTACGCCATCAACATGAACACAATTATAAACAGAAATATCAGTGACATTGTGATTAATAACTTAGTCTTCATTTATCATACGCTTGCGTAGTCATATTTCTGCTGGTGTAACAATTGAATGACTTTTCGAAAGTTACTATATCTTGTGAAGTTACATAAGTTAAAGTCTGGGATAAGACTTAGTATTGCTACGCCCGGCGCTTGGCAACTTCAATATATGGCCACATTCCCATAGGAGTGAGCGAGACGTCAGGCTAGAAAGAGACACAAGACCCAATAGAACCTTCCAGAACGTTCCTGTCTTTTCCAGAACTTTCGCTACTCGGCCGCGCCCGATATAGAAGGCGAGCTAACAGCCTCTGCTCAGTCAGTCTACGACTAGTATTCGAAGCGATCATAGCGATAAAGTGTGCGAAGCGATACAGTGCGATTATACAAGTGACTGTGTATTGTGTAAGGAAGAGTCTTCGAATTTCTACGCGCTTTGTTGAATAAAATCTGTCTTCAACGGTTGTCCTCGCATTTTCTATTTAAACCGATCCCCACGCTCGTAACAGTATTACTAACTGATAGACACGGTTTCGCCCACGTGAAATTTTGACTCTGTTCCCGCTACCTAAGTGAACCTGTACCTGGGATAAACAGTAACCTGCGTGCGTTATTCCAGGTCAAAATCTATCTGTGTTTCAAATATCAGCCACATTCATTCATTCATTAGATTCATTCATTTCAAATCTTTGGCCTATTTACGTGTACAACACCAGGGGAGTCACACTCGTGCTGCCGACCCTGTAAACACAAAGGGTTTCAGTGCCGTTACTGTAGAAGACAAAGTAGGAATAGCCTTTGGTCATCCCACTAACAGCACAAAATCTCTTCAGTGAGCTCTAGCTACCCTACTCACCGCCGGGAACACAACACGAGGTTATTATGGCCGCGTTATTTTGTAGGGCGGAAGTACTTCCTCAGTCGGACTGCTCTATTGGAAGGAAATACCGTCGTGTCCTACCTCCTATGAATCTGTTCCCGCTACATATAATTATAATATTTTGGGGATATAGAGTATTACACAAACTTGGACGTGTGGTGTCCAAATAAGACCTTCGAAATCAAGCCAATCTTACCTACAAGCCGATAGAAATACCTGCTGTGTAATTGTCCTCGCGGAGTTGAGAGGTAGGTATATAACCTCTCCACCATATCTTATTAATATGTCTTACATACTAGCGCTATTAATAATCTTGTTTCCATCTTCAATGAAAATACTTGTACTATTCCACATTATTTTCATTGAAGATGTGTAGCAAGTTCCGCCAAGTGCTATCAATCAACAGTATAAGCAATCTTGTTTCCAATTCACCTCAGAGGAATTCAATATGGCATGACGATAGGCATACGATATCAAAGCGATAGCCACTATCAGCAGGAATATCTATCGCATATTATAATGATGGCAGGATATAACTGTGTTTAGATGCTAATTTGAAATAATTGTTGCGATTTGGTTATTTGAATTGAATAGGTTAATAACTATTCTTTTCAGATTTCCTTAAAAATGTAAGATCCAAGATAGCGTGCGATTTTAGTTAGTTCTAGTGCGACATAATAAGCAGGATTCCGATCGAGAAAAAAAACCGGTTATGAACAATCGAAATTAAACATGTCTTATACGAAATATACGAATAATATTCGAATTCGTAACGAAAACGTATCGAGAGAACGAAGGATTACAATTGGTCGCCTGCCTATTGTGAACCAGTCGCAATGCTCCATTCCTTCGATATCTTATGTTTAGTCTAGTTACGAATTCGAATGGTTTTCGTGCTCGGGGCACTAATCGTGCTACAGCTTACTATGGTTATAAGATACTTGCCGTCACAAGACGCGGTACGCACAACATTAATTGAGATGATCCATGAATTATCTACTGAAAAAGAACAAAATCCAAAGACATCAAAAACAAGTACTGAAAAACGAAGATAAAACAGATTTACAGATTTAATCTCACTTGCACTTTTCAGTTAGATAAACACACATAGAAGTCAGTATAGACGGGAAGTATATAACGTGGGTACACCAACACTAAACTAATGATGCTATTATTTTGAATGAAATTTGGTTAAGCTGAACAAATGACATCGGTGTTTAACCGTGCAGTAATTACAATCAGTATTTATTTACCACTATCAGGAAAGTAGCATATTTGAACGTAATGACTATTGATATTTCAATGTTAATCGCACTAATATTATAAAAATGTCTATGTAAGTCTGCCTGTAATGCTTTCACGAATCGACGACTGTACCAATTTTGATACAATTTTATACTGCGATGAACTATCGCTTATAGTATGCTATATAACCTCTAGTCCATCGCAGTGCCAAATTATATGACTTCATATACCTTCATTGCAAGCTGAAAGTGGTTTAATTTCTTGTCGCTAGATGGCGTTCACCATAACATAGTGTCATCACAATGTATTGTGACAGTGTAAGTGGAGAAATACAATCAAGATAAATAAGGGTAAAACTCAATCAAGTGTAAAAACACGAACCTTATGACAAACCTATTTAACTTACTATAGAGCTCAATCCAAAAGCTAAAGCAAGCGTATAAATTTAAAACAAAAACGATCATATATTGCAGACACAAACCCTTTGTGAAGCCCACGATTTAATATCATATTCACTAAAATGCTAAAAATAAAATAAAATAAAGTGCTCGCCCTAATGATGTTTATAAACCGCAGAAACAAACAAATTGACTAGCAAAACCTGTCGACCATTGTTTTAGAGAACAATAGCCTAAACATGAATAGCGGGCTGATTGTCGCGATGCCAACGAAATTTAATTTTATTTTGAAGTTCGGATGAAACGGGTGTCTGGTCTGGTATTGGTATTAATTGAATGCGTGAAAATGCCTCGATTATTTTTGTATATTGTCCGTAATGGAAAATGGTAATGGTCTTAGTACAAAAGGAATATTACAGAAGTCTAGTTTCATACAAGACTGGAAATGAAACACTGATATACAATTAGGGTTTTCGTTTTATCGTACAAGGAGTGCGAACTTACATAAACCGATTAGGATTTTCAAGTTCTAGTTACAGGTCGTGATTTTGATTCTTTCTCAGTGTATATATTTATGTGGAGGAACGAATATAAAATATAATATTTGGATATTCTGTGTGTTTTTGGGACTAGCTCATTGTCACTTTAGTTTGCTTATTCTACGAGTTATGTTGGTAACTCTAGTTTTCCAAGAGCAAAGTTAAATATGTGTCTCATCCAGTTTTGTACAGAATCAGTACGTGAGACAAACTTGCACTTAACTGATTTTTAAATACAAGCAAAATCCACATTTCAGAACCCATATTGTATGCTGTGTTTTGTTAGGATAATATTAAAGTGACCATTTTAACTGAATAATGCAGCTTTTATCGAGGAGTATCTAACCGTTTAACCAAATGTAGGGTAACGGCACAAATTCTCGGCACGTTTGTAAAGTGCCAGTTGTTGGCGCGCCGTTAGTTTAGCATGTCAAAGATACAGGAAGGCCGGTGTAGAAAATCACAAAAGTTAACTTCGAATATCTCGTCTGTTTAGTTTGTCAATGAGAGTGATGGTTGTGAGAATTCAGAGCATATTGGTATTTAGCAGGAAAATAAAGTTAACATGCAAATAGGAATACCTATTATATTATGTACAGTCGATAAAGGAAATGCGGTTGCACCTTTACGTATAACTCTATATGTAACAGTGCACCCGTTTTTCTTTTGTCGACTGTACAATCTACGAGAAAAGTTGATTAATACAAAAACCCCAAAGTTGATGTAAGAGTAGTGTTTCAGCGCCTACACAAATAGTGTGAGCAAATCCACGCGCAATATACTTAAATAGCATTAAGTTTAGTTTTTTGTATTACTCTCTGTTACCGTCATTGTACAGACACTTTTCAAAAATCCTTTCGTCTTTGCACACGTCTCATTCACGGCATTAAAATAAAACGTTAAAGCTTAACTTCAAGAAAGTCGTTTTATTGAAGAAAACCTCCGCATCGCACCCAACATATTGGTCCCACGAAGCCGGATTGATAAAATAATTCAAGAAGAAATAATTAATGAGTGGAATTGCTGATCGCTGAGAGGCGCTCATATACCGGCAACGTGTGTTAAAGTTGAGGATTTACTATAAGGACTTAAAACCCAACCTCGTTCAGGTATTTAGTATTAAGATATAAGTACTAAAAGGTTAGTAATACCTATTTTACTTGAAATTGTTTAGCATAGATACCTAAGTATAATATATTTTGTGGTGTGAATAGCTCAGTCTGTGTCCTCACTTATTTAGATGAATTATTACATCTAATCAATTATACGTACTCATACTAAGTATATTGCAGTACAGTAGTTATCAATTCTACATTTATAATTGTCTTAATAAGTGCAAATAAACTGTTCGCATTCATTAATGTACGCAGGTAGGTAGGTATTTGCTAACATTAAGTTGGTGTAAAGTAAAAAGCTCAAGTCTTGACTTTGTTAACTTTTAATTGAATGACAATCGTTAATCTAATAAATACTTCATTCCATTGTCAATTGTAGTACCTATTGTCCTGATAGTTCGAGTAATTACCTAGGCATTAATGTAAAGGGTATCCACTAATAGTTAAATTAAAGGCCAACAGTAAAAAAAGATTTGTATTTACATTATTTACAACATTACATTATATACTAGTCTTAACCTAATTAAATTAAACAGAAACACATAAAAACCTGTAATTGTAAGTGAAAATTAAACTACCTACACCTAAACTAAGAACTAAATTGTCTACACATATATATTCCAGGTCAACTGCACCCGATTCCCAGAATGTCCGAGGAGAAGGACCTTATTAAAAGACGAGGTAGTTACAAAGGTCGTCTAACTACTTTTATCAATTACCTAGACTCAATCACTGAGAAACAGTTAAACAGTTGTGATGTGAGGGAATCGCAATTGAGGATGGGAAAGATTGAGGTTTTGTACGAGCAATACGATGAGGTACAGTTGCTTCTAGAGTGTTTAGTAGCGGATGCTACACTGCAATATTCTGAACGTGCTGAGTTCGAAACTCAGTATTATAAAGCTTTATCTAGGTCGCAGGAGGTATTGGATAAGTACAATAACGATAGCAAATCAACAAGCAGTGATAAATGCACTCACGTTCATCAGAGAAAGCCCGTTAAGTTACCCACTATACAGCTACCTAAATTTAATGGGTGTTATAGCAATTGGCTTGAATTCCGAGACACTTTTGCCAGCCTCATTCACACAAACGATGAAATAGACCCAATTAATAAGTTTCATTATTTGCGAGCGTCACTGGGGGGCTCTGCTGCCGTGGTAATCCATGCCATTGATTTCTCTGCAGGCAATTATGACATCGCGTGGAAGCTAATTTGTGATCGATTTGACAATAAGAGGTTATTAGTTCAAAACCATATTTCATGTTTATTCAATATAAATACTATTGTTAAGGAGTCGTCTGTTGCCCTAAAAGGTCTTATTGACCTATTAAATAAAAATTTACGTGCCTTGGAATCTTTAGGTGAGCCTGTCAAGCACTGGGACACGCTATTAATATACATAATTACCCGTAAACTAGATCACAAAACTTATCGTGAGTGGGAGGAGTACAGAGGTCATGTTGACATCGATAGCATAATAACATTTGATTCATTTCTTAAATTCCTCAACACTCGTGCTAATCTGGTGGAAACACTAGAATTGTCTCGAACGAACGTAACTGCCACTCCCGTTAAGTCTATTCATACTGCTCAAAAAATAAAATCAATGGTGACGTCAAAAGATTGCGACAATGATCACACTAATACAGGTAAATTGTGTCCGCACTGCAAAGGTAATCATAGTTTGACGAATTGTCCACAGTTCCTTGCACTTAGCATTGACGCTCGTTTAAAGTTAATACCGAACTATAAAGTTTGTTATAATTGCTTGCACACAGGTCACTTTGCCAACCGCTGTAAAAAACCAGGGTGTAAATTGTGTAAACGCCGACATAACACTCTTATTCATTCGTCGGAATATCAAAGTGTTGCTGAGTCCCGCAATAATAACAACAACACCATATCACACGATTCTATGTCATCGCCCGCGGACGTCGTCGGTAGCAATGATTTAAATGCTAATACTTTAGCCTTAGCGGCGGATCTCGGTTCGTCCTGCGAGCGTAAACAAACCAGCCGCGGCATTCTATTGTCCACGGCGCTTATCAAGTTATGTGATCGTCATGATCGTCAGCATTTAGTGCGAGCCCTGCTTGATAGCGGTAGTACGTCAAGTTTTATATCGGAACGATTATGTAAACGTCTTAATTTAATTACTAATCAGGTAAATGGTTCGGTCTTTGGTATAAACAACGTGAGTTCTCGCGTAGGTAAAATGTGTCAGGTAAAAATGACGTCTTTAGACGACCATTATAATACCAAGTTTTATTGTTACGTTTTGCCATCATTAACAACTGAAATGCCACATCGGGAAGTCGATATTTCGAACCTTAATATTCCAGATTTTATTAGTTTAGCTGACCCCACCTTCTACAAACCTTCGGAAGTAGATGTTTTAATTGGTGCTGACTTATTTTGGGACCTGCTTGGTTCCCAAAGAATTAAGTTGGGAGAGGGGAAGCCAATATTATGTGACACTATATTAGGTTGGATCGTTTCTGGCCCTGTCACATACAATAATAATAAATCAATGTCGAATTATATTTCATGTAATTTCACTCAGTCTGATTCTTCTAACGAAACTAACGATAATTTAGATAAAATTAGAACCGATTTAGTTAAATTTTGGAATCTAGAAGAAATCAACTCACAATCACCTTGCTATTCTCTCGAAGAGAAAGCATGTGAGGAGCATTTTATGAAAAATACGACACGTTTAGAGAGCGGTCATTTTTGTGTTCGTATTCCGTTAAAGCACAGTCCGTCGGTTTTAGGCCAATCTTTCCAAAGAGCTTCTCAGTGCTTATATTCTCTGGAACGCAGACTGAAGTCTAAGCCTGACCTCAGTAAATTGTATCATGACTTTATGTCTGAGTACGAGGCATTAGGACATATGACCGAAAATAAAGTGAGCTGTGGCAGGCCCAGTGGATATTTCATCCCACACCACGGGGTGCTGCGCGAAAGCAGTACAACTACCAAACTAAGGGTAGTTTTTAACGCTAGTTGTGTTACGTCTTCAGGGGTATCTTTTAACGATGTCCAGATGGTTGGGCCTACAGTGCAGGACGATCTTATATCTATCCTTTTACGGTTTCGACAACACAGGTATGTATTATCTGCTGATGTCGAGAAAATGTATAGGTGTATATACGTTCACCCATCTGATAGGCACTTAACTACAACAAGTTTTATGGCGGGATAGCACCACTGATCCGGTGAAAAAATATAACCTGTGTACTGTCACATACGGCACAGCTAGTGCACCTTTTCTAGCTACGCGATGTCTTAATCAAATAGGCATTGATTATAAAAAAGACACCCAAAGTATGTTTTTTCAAAATAAGGGTGAGTCATACTGTAGGCGTAGAAATAAGGTTGCTGACGCCATCCTGCATGACTTCTACGTTGATGACCTGCTGACTGGCAGTGATGACTTAAATGAGGCACAGTTTATCCGTTCAGAGGTCACCAACGCACTACAGTCTGCTGGTATGCCACTCAGAAAATGGAGGTCAAACGCATCAGAATTAATCAATGAAAATTTTCAGTCGTCATTAGATCTAAACATGGGGTCTAATGAACCCAGCAAGTTGCTAGGGCTTGACTGGTTTGCTAATTCTGATGAGCTAGGGTTTTCATACTCGACGTTGCCTTCTAAAGATCATGTGACCAAGCGTGACATACTATCTGCGATAGCACGCATTTTTGACCCCTTAGGTTTGTTATCTCCCTGTGTAGTTTTAATGAAAATGTTATTGCAACGAATGTGGTTGGACAAACTGTCGTGGGACGAGCCATTAACCCCGGCACTTAACACTATCTGGCTTGCCATTGTTAAGGCATTGCCATTAATTAATAATATTCGGATTCCACGAATAGTAGTATGTAATTTTTATAATAATAATAATATTTTAGAATTGCATGTATTCACCGACGCATCGGAGCGTGCGTATGGTGCGTGTATCTATGTACGCAGTGCCAATAATCAGGGTGAATACGCTGTAAATTTGTTGGTAGCTAAGAGTCGAGTGGCGCCGATTAAACCAACCACGATTCCAAGATTGGAATTATGTGGCGCTGTAGTTGGAGCTCGATTATGTGAGAAGGTCGTGAATTCTTCACGATTAAAGTTCACCCACATTTTTTGCTGGACTGACTCCACTGTCGTGTTGGGATGGTTAAATATGTTGCCTTCTAAGCTTCAGCCCTTTGTACGCAACCGCGCCCTGCAGATCTGATTTCTCGTGGTGTGGAAGTTAGTACCCTGCAATCCTTGGACTTGTGGTGGAGTGGTCCCAATTTCTTAAAGCTCGATCAGTCGCAATGGCCTTCTCAACCTAAATCGTTAGCAATAAATGAGCTACCTGAAACTCGGCCTCATGTTTCATTTGGCGCTAATGTTCTGGATAACAGTCACTGTGACAAATTTGTAGATTTTAATAGATTCTCTAGTTATTTAAGACTTGTTCGTAGTGTAGCTACCGTTTTACGTTTTATTAAAAGGTGTAGGAAAATTCATTTTACTAATCATTTCTTCTCTGTAGCACGAGTTGCAAGATGCATTAAATATTATTGTCATTAGAAGCCAAATTGAGTCGTTCCCTGAATATCAATTGCTTATAAATGGTCAAAACATACCTAAAAAAAGCCCTCTGATTAAATTTAATGTATTCTTGGATGATAATAAAATAATGCGCGTAGGGGGACGTTTAGAAAATTCGAATTTCCCATATAATAAAAAACACCCTATTGTTTTACAGTCCACTCACAAATTCACAAGGTTACTTTTTGAATATGAGCACATTAAATTGATGCACGCAGGTCCACAATTGTTATTAGCTTCTATCCGTGAGTCATATTGGCCAATAGGCGGACAAAGGTTAGCTAAGAGTTGTTATCGTAATTGTGTGCGTTGTTGTCGCATGTCGGGTAAGACAGTTACCCCTATCATGGGCAACTTGCCTAGGCAGCGGCTCCTTCCAGGTAGTCATCCCTTTACCAGCACTGGTGTGGACTATGCTGGTCCCATCATTGCTGCTAATAGGCAAGGTCGTGGATGTAGGCTGGTAAAAATGTATATTGCAATTTTTGTCTGTTTCACTACTAAAGCCATACACTTGGAGCTGGTGAGTGACTTAACTAGCAGTAAATATTTGCTAGCCTTATACCGATTTATTTCACTTCGAGGAAAGCCCAATGATCTTTACTCCGACAACGGTACCTCATTCGTTGGTGCGTGCAACGAACTTTCAAGGTTTCTCAAAACCAATTGTGATTCCTTAGGCGAGCAATTGGCTAATGACGGAATTAACTTTAATTTCATACCTGCGTATGCTCCTCATTTCGGCGGACTCTGGGAAGCGGGTGTTAAGTCGACAAAATATCACCTGAAACGAGTGTTGGGTAATAGTCATCTTGCGTTCGAAGAGCTTAACACCACGTTAGTCCAAGTTGAAGCGATCCTGAACTCACGCCCATTGACACCGCTGTCCTCCGATTCAGCAGATTTTACGCCATTAACTCCCGGCCATTTTCTTGTTGGGCGGCCGTTGACGTCACTTCCGCAGCGAGACTTGCAAGACCATTCTGCTACTTCCTTGTCTCGGTATGAAAGAATCGAGCAGCTCCGCCAGCATTTTTGGGAGCGCTGGAGCAAGGAGTACGTGTCGGAGCTTCAACAAAGGAGTAAGTGGCAAACCAATCCAGACGAGTTGAAGCTGGGCACCTTAGTAGTCATAAAGGAGGACCATCTTCCTCCTCTCAAGTGGAGATTGGGCAGAGTCATTGCTGTTCATCCAGGATCGGATGGCATTGTACGTGTGGCAGATATTCAAACGTCCGCTGGAATAATAAGAAGAGCTTTCAATAGGATTTGCCCGCTGCCCGTTGATTCTTCGTGTGGTTGAAAGCGCACCTGTTGCTTCCAACGTCCGGGGGCATGTTTCAGCGCCTACACAAATAGTGTGAGCAAATCCACGCGCAATATACTTAATTAGCATTAAGTTTAGTTTTTTGTATTACTCTCTGTTACCGTCATTGTACAGACACTTTTCAAAAATCCTTTCGTCTTTGCACACGTCTCATTCACGGCATTAAAATAAAACGTTAAAGCTTAACTTCAAGAAAGTCGTTTTATTGAAGAAAACCTCCGCATCGCACCCAACAAGTAGTTTTATAATCCCCCGAGGACAAAGTTTATTATATTTCATGTTTTATTTATTAATTTATGGTCAGTTATGATGATCAGTATATATTAGAATTAGTTAAATTACTTTTGTGTGGAAAATGCATAAAGGCAATGAGTGAAACTAGCCTAAGGTGGCTGTTTAGTGTGTTTCTGCCTTTCCCTTCAGCGATATTAACAAAATAATGAAATTCTTTTATTTACAAAATCACCTTCAAAGCAAATAAGTTGTTTTTCATTATATTAAAGTCGCTATTTATGTTTGTTAAAGCCAGTTCCTCTTTGTTAAAAATATAATATTTCCAAGTCAATTTCATTGTTTCTTTTTGAAAATTAATCCGATTAACGTCTGCTTCATCGATACCTCTAAAAACAAGTTCAGAAAATGTATTTTCAATTATGATATATTATTTATTCTAGGGCAAGATACTTTGTTGGTTCAGTGTTATAATTTTACCTGCCGCGTGGTTCTGACAGAAAGCGGAGCCCAATTTTCTATCTTTGTTTCTTTCCATGACAAAGTGCTGTTACTACCTACAAATATATCTTGAAACCATGTCGCGAGAGTAACGAGGCCATGACGCACGTTAATTGGTTGATATAATCTATTATTGGTGGATTTCGCCTCCTCCACCGACGTATCACTCCGTAATATCGTCATAAGATATATACTTTATATATATTATAACTATAAATACTTTATTTTAACTCCTAGACTTAGTAGATTTTGTGCAGGTTTGGAGCCTGCAACCTCTTAATTGTAAGTCCAACTGAGGCGTTAGGCTTATAATTAGATATGCCGCAAGGCAACCTCACCTTCGGCCTAGCACCACGACCCCCAGACGGCGTGCGGTTTAGTCGGTTCGAGTCCGACATAACCCACCCCTCCGGCTCCGGAGGGGCGGGTATCCGTGGGGATTTCCCGCACGTAAAAAAAAAAAAAAAAAAAAAAAGGCTTATAATTAATCTCAATGGCCTCCTAGCCATTTCAATTATTATACCACAAAGGTGGAAAACAAATGTACGAATTGAATAAATATTTGATTGTAAATATTATGTGAGATAATGGATTCAGATAACCAAATAAAAGTGTATTTGTTCTTGTTATATACATACTCTTAATTATTGACAAACAGACACTAACGAAGGATGATGCCTACATAGAAATAAAATGCAAAGGAATCTATGAACTGAATTTGTCCCTTGTACAACTATTCTTAAAATCGTAGATAGCTAGTTTCCAATTTTGAGTGTTTCACGTCTTAACAGTATTTTTATATTTTCATTTTAATAATCATACAACGCATACGTCTACTACTACAGAAGTAAAAAAAACTATCAATATCGTTGAAAATTGTACAAACGTAAAATTCTAGATTGGAAAATAGCAGTAACATTGTAAGACACTGTAAAAGAAAATGAAACTCAAGATATTGAATGCAATGATTATGTTCATTCGATATCTTTTAATCAAAAGTATAGGTACTACTCCACTAAAAGGAATCCAAATCTAAAAGCAATAAACTTAGCTTTAAGCCTAAAAAACCTATCAATCCATTTATATTCAACAACTAAAGCAAGCACTAACTTCATCAATAATATTACATCGGGCTACTTACACGAGCTGAGGAGGCAACTCAATTTGCCAATTACGAGGGGAGGAGGTTTGCCCCAAGGCTCGTCACTCGGCCCGCTAACGACGTTATGTAAGGAAGAATTGCGTCGCGACTGCCAATATTTGGTGTTTCCATTTTAGTGGTGTAACAAAATAGTTTGGCAGAAATGGGAAATACAACCTATTTAAAAACCAAAACCAAATTAATACGTCACGAAAAGAAATGGGGTTATCGGTTTAAAGTAAATAACAAATACACTGAGTCCATCTTAGCTTTTGCTGACGACCTCGCAATACTGACGCGTAATCCAAATCAATGTCAGGAACTATTAAAGGAAATCGATGAGTTCTGTTCGTGGACAAATGAACTGAGAACGAAGCCCAGTAAGTGTCACTGTCTGTGTCTGGGTAGACGGGACACCAAATTTACCTCCTACGACCCGGGACTCTTCATAGGGGGTAAACCAGTTTCCATAGTCGCTGAATCGGTCCCATTTAAATTTCTTGGGAGAAAGATAGACCATCTAGGACGCACACCATCCTTAGATGAAGTTGTCAATATGTTTATAAACGACCTAAATAAGATAGATCAGCTATAACTGAATAATATCAAAAAAGCTTGGATATATGACAACTACCTAACATCACGTCTGACTTGGCCTTTTCTGGTATACGATTTCGGCAAAACCTTACTCGCGAAAATAGATGCAACTGTCATAAAATCACTAAAATCGTGGCTTGGACTAGCGCACTCTGCTGATCCCTCTGATTTATTTAGGGATCAGAATAATTTTGGGATAAAATTAAAGAAACCATCGGAGCTCTATAAACACCTTAGAGTTACCAAGGCCCACATCTTAGGTAAATCCCAAGATGACACAGTCAGGGCACTCCCGAAAGATAATAACGCGTCCGAGCTTGAATCTAGACTTATATTCCATAAACGATTTATGATAGGAGCCCAGTCGAACAAAGTGGGGTTGGGAGTACGAGAGCCAAAAAGGGACCAGGATATACTTAGGTCCTTTCTGAAGCAAGACGAAAATGATAAATATCGAGTGCACGCGATGAATTTGGAAATCCAAAACGAATGGTTGACAATGGGAGAGTTCTGCATACCGATGGCTTTAAAGTGGCGCACCTTGATCTATGAGTGGTCGCCGGCCCTGTTAAAATTCTATCTTAACGCCTTTCAGATGACCCTTCCAGACCAGAGTAATCTGGTAAGGTGGGGGAAGGCCACAGAAAAACAATGTTATACGTGTGGTGAGGCAATAGGGACGGCTAGGCACATATTAGTAGGATGTAGGGTGCTTCTCGATAGAGGCCAATACTCACGCCGCCACGATAAGGTGCTTTTCATCATACGCGAAGCAATGAGTCTGGCAGTAGCTAGAGCCCAAAAAGGATTGACTACTAACAGACGTCATATCAACTTTGTGTCTGAAGGTTCATCCATAAAATCCAGGAACAAACCTTATTCAATCTTAGATACTGCCCCAGATTGGACTCTCCTAATGGACACGTATGAAAAGCACTATAAAATTCCGGAGGATGTTGGGGTTTCGTCATCTAGACCAGACATATTTCTATACTCGAAAACGACTAAATATGTGGTCCTTGTGGAACTTACTGTACCGTGGGAAACAAATATACCGAAGGACCACACACTTAAGAAAAATAAATACTACGATCTCACAAACGAATTAATCAAAAACGGTTACGTGGTTAATTTGTATGCAGTAGAAGTGGGAGCTAGAGGTATACCAGCAAAATCTCTCTATAACCTACTTAAAGATCTAGGCCTATCGAGAGCTACAATAAGCTCATTACTAGGACGAATGTCTAAAGCGGCACTAGTAGGTTCGTATCAAATTTGGTTAGGCAGGGAGGGGAACTTGGGTAGTAAAGGTGAGTGTTGATGTACATCAACAAAAGGGGCCCCTTCTAAACCTACACTTGGGTCGCAAGTCCCAGGCACTGTCCCGAGTTCCCAACTCAGCAACGCGATGGTCCCGGCACCCGCACGGAGAATCCATGGATTGCTAAGAATATCGTCTCTCTCTGTAATTGTTTTAGTGGTCAGCTTGTAAGAGTACAATATCGAGAATTCTCTCACTACGGTTCTGTCTACGACAGGGAAGGTAGAGATGTTTTTTTAAATAAAAATTGAACTGTCCACTAATTTGGTACATATACATATTTATTTGTTAATTACTTGATATACCAAAGGTATTTGCCTGTCAATAGCCTATACTGAAAAAAAGTGTGATTCTTCAAAAAAAAATATTTATGAACAAACTTGCAACCATCACTACAGGATATAAGTACCTAATGCAATGGTAGAAGAACAGATTTTTAAAAAAACGCTTAATGCAACTTAAACTAATTAAATACACACAATTGAGTAAACATAGCCTTTGTGAATTCACCCGCCGAAAATGAAAATTAATCAACGTTTTGGGATACCGCGTTGAGCACACGCAACGTTCGGGTCAGCGGCGCTAGTTTTCAGAGGTCGGTAAGTGCACACGGCACCGAGAATAGTGGCGGTCGCCTCCGACGTCCTATGTAGTCGTCCGGGACATAAAGAGAGGACGTCTGCAGTACTGCCTGATTATCTATTAGCCCCCTCAGGACTTTCACCACATACGTGGCTAACGACACGTCTTGTCTCACCTCAAGGCTAGAGTATCCCACTATACCTAGAACAAATCAAATAGTAAAACTTTAGGTACAGGAACCTAATAAATTTGTTCTGTACGCTCCAGCATGACTTTATACTTATGCTCACGTGGGGATCAGATAGCAGAGCTACCTTCCAAATGGCTCCTGGCCTGAGCCTCAAAAAGTGCTTTTAACGCACCAATGTTTGTAAACTAACTGGCCTGTCGTAGCACAAAACCTAAGTAACGGTAAGCCCTTTAACAAACATTGGTAACGCTGCAACTGGATGCCTTCCATGTGGTACTGGTGTTGAGCTGGAATCGACTGCAGGTGAAGGTGAGAATGGAGCATTTCGTTGCATTAAAAAGAGCTTGTTGTTATGGCGCCATTGTAAAACCCTTTTTATATCCCGCTGAATATTATGATCATCATCTTGCTTGACCATTTACATCATTTTTAAATCATCAGCTAATAACAAGGGCGTTGATTCGTGGACTATATTAATCATTACAATAAATAGACGCGGGTCAAGGTTGCTGCCTTGGCGTAATGAAACCCCCCCACAGTCCACGTACTGGCATCTATCCCACAGGTAGGACACGACGGTATTTCCGTCCAGTTGAGCAGTCCGACCGTCGAAGTTCCTCCGCCTTACAGAATACTGCGGCCTTAATAACCTCGTGTTGTGTTCCCGGCGGTGAGTAGGGTAACTAGAGTTCACTGGAGAGCTGTGCTGTCAGTGGGAAGACCAATGGGTATTCCTGCTTTGTCTTCTACACTCACGGCTCAGAAACTCTCTTCGTTTACAGGGTCGACAGCGCTTGTATGACGCCCCTAGTGTTGCACACGTCCATAGGCCACGGTACCACTTTTTATCAGGTGGACCGTGTGCATGTCTGCCACCTAAGTGGTATGAAAAAAAAAAGGTAACTCGCGAAGAATGCTAGCGTGTGAGGAGTGCAGCCCACATCAGCTAGTTTCAAAAGAAGTATGTTGCTATCGACGGTGTCAAAAGCCTTCCGGAAATCAAGGTAGGCTACATCTACCTGCAAGACAGCTGCCACCGCCGGCACCAGATGGGTCATTAGATGTACAATATTCCCCGTTGTCCCCGGACTAGGACGGAAATCGTGCTGTGCGACAGAAAACCGGGCACTTACCAGCTTGTGCATGGGGCTCTGAATGGCAGCCTCGAACACTTTGGCAGGAGTGCTTAAAATCGCCGCTGGTCTGTAGTCACTAGGTGTTGTCCCTCCACGGCCCTTCGGTACTGGAATTACTCTCGTAAGTTACCAGCAATCCGGAAATGTAGCTATCTCGATACATGTATTAAAAATACACCTTCTCTCATTCTCTATAAGGAGAATGGTCTCTGTCTCTGATGAACCGTGATGTTATTCTATCAGGTCCCACACAGCTTTAAGGCAGCAATTGTGTAAGAGCACATTGAACGTCAGCGGGACTCAGCTTTGCTAAGTGAGCCCAAGTGTCCGGAATCGCTGCCGCACTCGCCGCCACACCATCTAATACGGCCGGTTTATCACCGTAGACAGAGTGAAAGAATCGGGCAAACTCATCAGTACATTCAGCATCTGTCAAGACTAGGCCGTCAGATATAAATTTGGCTTTACTCGAATCAGTTCTCCTAGATCTAATACTTCCAGAATGCTCGTGGATCCGTTTTTAGATGAATTTACACGCGATCCGTATATTGCTCGAGTGCCCGAGAAGTCTCTGCCTAGGCCACACCATGCGGGAGTTTCTCATGAAATTTCCTTTTTGGAATCTTCAATGACAATAGTTGTACTATTCCACATTATTTATTAAAATCCTGACCGGTTTCGCCTTCTGACATCTGATTTCCAAAAAAACATGTATCAACCTTTGATAATGCCGTAAGATATGCCGCCTGAAGATGTGTAGCAAGTTCCACCAAGTGCCATCAATCAACAGTATAAGCAGTTCTCTTTGGAATGTTGTCAAAAAATGGATGAAATATTGTCATACCGTTACTACACCATAGCACCTCAGTTCATTTACATTTGGCATTCCGATGATATTGGAAACGTAATAAGTTTTTAAATCTCGTTCTGTGTATTGACATTTACCAATTTAAATTTACATGAAAAAGTGAGTTGTTTTCAAAAGTTGTATAAGTTTATTTTTATATTTTATTACAAAGGACGTGTCGAGCTTCACGGTGTCAGGTGGTAGAAAGCTGTAAGCGAACATGTTAAATTTTACGGTGAGTGATATTAATCTCAAATCATACAGCTGTAAGTAAAGTATATCAAATGAACTACTATCATTCTCCTAGATTTCCCGGTTGCGTCAAAAGTTTGAACCTTGGAGCCTGGGCCACTCTTATTTGTTATCAGTATGTTGGCTTTCCCGGACCGACTTCCTCTGATCTCCCAACCCCAAAAGAAAGCCTATGCAAGAGTCTGATTCACTATTTAAAAGGAGCACTGGCAAGCAAATGAGGTTGATATTTGCCTCGGTATGGCCCTATACACTACTAAATAAAAATACTAAAATATTTTGTAGATACGCACAATATTCTTGACAGGAATATTTAATCAAATACACCACTGACTAAAACAGAAGACCAACAAATTCCCTTTCAATGTTTACAAACATTTTAATTATTGTTATGAGAATTTCCCACAGCAAAAATGTATGCCCGGGAAAATCGAATAGATCCACAACACAAGATATGAATGTTGCCGGATTCCGAGGCGCCTTTTTGACATCAGTGTTGAATGGGGACGCGTCCGGGATAACTTTTAGTTAGGCAATTTAGATTGGATTTTTATGATGCTTGTGGGGATGTATGGATATCGAAGAATTTGTGTATATATATTTTTTTCTAAACTTGGGTCGCCTTTTTGCGGGAATACTTTTCCATTTTCGTTTGAAATATCCAAATTGAAGATTTATCGTCGAATACCTTTTTTCTTTGTTTCTTTTCAAATGGGTACCATCTCGACAAGGTCAAACGGTATCTGTATATCGGACCTAAACCAAACTATTTTATCTATCCCTGTGGGTGTTATAGAAAGCAATTATGGAATATTACAGAGTACATAATTGCTTTATTCTTATTATAAGCTGAATGTGTACTGTCGGATAGAGATCCGACAGTACACATTCAGCTCATAATAATCTACCCACTTGGTGGTTATAGGCGTGTATTTTAATCTGAAATAGTTTCATTTCAATGTTTCCTATTCACGTAAACACCCAATCTTCGCTTATTTATATAGAAGTGAAGGTACATAAACTAGATACTAACAAGTTATGTCACTGACATGGGGTACACAATTTGTCGCGTCTTAGTAATCTTGAAGACTAATTGCTACATGTGGGAGAACTGGAGAAGCGACTCAATAAATAGCGAGCTGCGATTCCAGGGGATCTAATTGGTACAGTTTATTTTAGTTTCGAATCGAATGCTAGTTGCCGAAGTTAAATTTTCTTTCGGATAAATTTATAAAAGATTGAGACCTGAGTTTGGCAATAAATGAACTCCAGCTCCAGACAAGTGGCACAAGGATAATGACTCAATGGCAATGACATGTTTTTTTTTACATTTATGACAGTTGTAAACGTATGTCACTCCTAACCATTGACTTACTCTACATACATAGATTCACGCCTGTAAATTGCCGGAGGGTAGGCAGAGGTGTATTAACACCCACATTTCGTCAGCTATGATTTTAGATCCCCTGCAAGTGGGCGAGCTTATATTGCCATCAACCGGGTATTTTATTAGTTTATATCATGGAGAAGGAAATGATAGCGGAGATGTTGCAAGGGAATCGAGTCGCGAGCCTTCCATATGTCAAAACGACTCAATTGGTCTGTGACGTCACCATCCAGTTCTAGTGAAACGTCCTTGCGTTCGGTTTTCATTTTTGGTCAAAAGTTCAAGGATAAAAATAGCTTTAACCTGGTTTAAGAATGAAGTGTACAGTACAAGGATGTACAAAGTGTAAAAATAAACAATTTCAACATTTTAAGGGTATAACATTTCATCAGTAAGTCCACTATATTTAAATTTTAATTTTTCCGAAAAAAATGTCTTAACAGAACCATCTAGCGTAGAGAAGAAATAAGTAACCTAGTCTGGCATGTATACTAGTTGTAATAATAACTCAATTCATTTTATGAAAATGATCACAATAATCTCGCCCGACTTCATTAGCAATTTCAAAAATGTTATATTATTTATTAAATGGAATATTTTGCTAAAATTAAAAATTAAAGTAAAAAAAATTGGGCCATCTCTCGGTATAGGGCCAAATCATTTAGCCCCCTAAATGATTTTGCTATAATCCAAAAGATGGCCTTATTTTTGAAAATAATTTCCTTAAAATAGATTATTCTAGAATTCTGTGTAGCGCTTAGTGGCGAATAGTCAAACTATATAACAAAAATGACAAGGTCTGTTTCTGTTCGGTTTCGCTATGACGCACTAGATGGAGACGTGGACGAGGTATGACGTCATGCCCCCCGCGTCTCCCTTCCCACCCGCATTTGGTCACGCGTTTTTCTTAAGAGAAATTTGACTGTGGCATCTCCGCTACTTAATCATATTCTGTCCTCCGTGGTTTATATGTTTACTATCGGATCGTGAAAAGCCTTTAGTAGCCTTCTACGACAGCCACGAGAAGAGACAGGTTGGCCGTTTTCTACTTCACCAGGAACTAATACGTCGTAATAATTTTAGTTGGTATGGTAAAGTTTAGGCGGTGTAATCAAAGGCAATTTATAAAAAGATTGTAACATTATTCATTGTTTTCGAAAATTCGTACGAATATCGGTAGATGGCTCTCACCGTTGCCCAAAGACGGTTGCTTTTTTTATACCACTGAGGTGGCCAACACCAGGGGAGTTACACTCGTGCTGCCGGCCCTGTAAACACAGAGAGTTTCTGTGCCGTCAACGTAAAATACAAAGCAGGAATAGCCTTTGGTCTTACCACTGACAGCACAAAAACTCTCCAAGGAGCTCTGGCTTCTCTATTTACTGCCGGGAACACAACACGAGGTTATTATGGCCGCGGTATTCTGTAGAGCGGAGGTACTTCTCCAGTGGTCTCAATTGGACGGAAATATCGTAGTGTCCTATCTCCTACTAAAGTATAGGAGAATTTAGAATGCTTCTGGCGACTGCCGGTAGCTCAGTGGTCAGAGAATTCACTCTGTAAGGGACTGCACGCGGAATCAAGTCCCGCCTGAGCGATTCATTTTATCCATTCTTGATCGATTTGAATAGTTAGCACTCTAATTGCTTTAAATTGTTATTCAAAAATCTCTATAAATTGTATTCCTTCCTACAGTCCCGGGTCCTTTAAGCGGGACGTGAAAAAGCATTCAATGAGGCCGTCAAACTGAGTACCACCATTGTTAACATGGTACGTGTATGTAATGGTGACCCTCTTGCCTAAGACTTTGCCTTCAGCTTACCATCAGGAGAGGTGAAGTCAAACTGACGTATCCTATATTTAAAAAAACGCACAGGAAAAAGTATAGTAGTGCTCGCAACACAAAACTAAGCCTTCTATTTCCGAAAAAAAAAATGTAACAAGGAAAAGTAATTTATACTCCACATTACCCCGCCAATTTAACGGTGTGATAACAAAAAATAACACCATAATAATGTGTAACCTACCCTAAACAAACGTATTATAATGGTGGACGGCAGCCATGTTTGTTTTGGCAGCCGTGTCAAACACGACCAGGCCGGGATTATCCGAGTACTGAGGACCGGGAAAAAAATTGACCGGGTTATAATATATCGCCAACGATTTTCAATGGTTTTTGCATTCATTTTTATTGTACGTACATAATGGCTTGTTTGGATTTTTCTTTGGCGCTAAACCAATGACAAAAAAACGTTTGACTGTAGGTTTTCGAATATTCGGTGGGTAAACGTAACTAGTAAGCGGATTTGAGAAGGTTTTGCGTAATTTAAAAAGCGTGATATTTAGAATAAATACCGTGTTTAAAAATAAACCTATAATAAAGTCGTGCTTACATTAGATACGAGCTAGTTTGGCGCGGAATACAATTACAAAAATTAAAAATAAATAACAAATACGTAAATAACAAATACTAGTCAAATATCAATTAGTGGCCAATCATTTCTTCTCTTTTTTTAAATATATCGGACACGTCAATTTGACTTCAACTCGCCTGATGGTAAGCTAAAGGTAAAGTTTCAGGAAAGAGAGTCACCAATACATTCACGTACCATGTTACAAATGCACTGTTATGGTGGCACTTAGCTTGATGTCCATCAAAAGAAGATTGTCGTCGCAGCACCGCATGACACCAACCGGTCCCACTAGTACTGCGACCACAATCCCCCCTGCCCGTCTATGTATTTTCTGACCCCTGAATGCAATCCAACCGAGATTGGATCGCTATGGAGGGTCTTCGTAATCGCGCACGGTACCACACTTGGCCGAAATTTGTGACAAATTTGTGCCTTTTTTTTTACGTGCGGGAAATCCCCACGGATACCCACCCCTCCGGAGCCGGAGGGGGAGGTTATGTCGGACTCGAACCGACTAAACCGCACGCCGTCTCTGAGTCGTAGTGCTAGGCCGAAGGCGAGGTTGTCATGCGACATATCCCTCGCACCCCGGCTGACCCAGGGCCATCCCTCTCGGTCTGGCCCTCCTCGGGAAGGGAGGGACCACGCGGTCCCCGACTCAACCCCGGTGTGGGGAGGCGCGCATCGTCCTACGATGCGCGCCGCCGCCGTGGCCTGCTTCTGCTAGGGTGACGAGCGGCTCCACCCGTCACCCTCAGGCCCGCGCTCATGGGGGACGGAGGTCAGTTTGCGCCCTCCGACGCCCGAGCCGCCTTCGGGCGCGTGCAGCGATGTCAGCGAGCCATTCTCGCTCATCGCGCCGCGCCCGCTCTGCTGTCTCCTTCGCGAGCATGACCTGCTCGCAGAAAGAGGCGCTGGCCGCCCACGCATCCGCGCAGCGGACCATCGCCGCGAGCAGGGTGGAGAGCGTGAGCACTCTCACCCCCAGGGCCGCCACAAGCTCCCGCCACGGCGTCCCAAACGCCGGATACTCGGTGAGCGTGTGCAGCCCCGAGTCCACGCTCGCGTCGCACTGATGGCACTCGGGCGTTGGCTCTATACCCATCAGATGCAGATACCGCCCGAAGCTACCGTGCCCGGTGATGATCTGCGTCTGACGGTACGAGAGGCTACCGTGTTGCCTCTCTAGCCACTCCCCCATGATGGGTCTTACCGCCGCAATCACGGCGTGCCCTGCGCGTGGTTGCCCAAGTCGTCGCACTCACTCGGCCACCATGACCTGGTAGAGCCGGGATTTCTCGGCCCGAATATCCTCGGGCTCGGGATCGAATCCCCGCTCCTGCGCCTCCTTTCGGAACCGATATAGTGCCGAAAGGGCCCTCGCTTCCAGGATCCACGGCGGTGATCCGGCCAGGAGACTCGCCGCTTCGAAGGACATCGTGCGGTATCCCCTGATGGCCCTGGAGGCCATCGTGCTCTGTCTCGCCGTACGGAGCAGAGGCATGAATCTGGCCTCCAGGGTGTCCGCCCACACGGGGCACCCGTATAGGGCCATGGACCGCACGACACCCGCGTAAAGTCTCCTGCAGGAGGCCTCTGGGCCCATCAAGTTGGGCAACAACCGGCCCAAGGCATTCGCCGTGAGCACCAACTTGGGGCGCAGACTTCGGAAGTGCTGTCGGAAGTCCCATCGACCGTCAAGCACGAGCCCCAGGTATTTCAACCGGGGCTTGATGTCGATGGGAGTGCCTCCCACTGTAAGGCTGGCTCCCGGGCCTGGCCTGCGCCGAGGGCCATGAAAGAACATGGCCTCGGACTTGTGCAGAGCCACCTCGAGACCCAGCCGCCAGATCCTGTCGACGACCTGAGCAACCGCGGTCGTGGCCCTCAGGGTCGCTTCGCGGTGCGTAGCCCCGCTCACCGTCACTAGCGTGTCATCCGCGTAACACGTGACGGTGGCACCGTACGCGAAGTCACCGCGAAGCACCCAGTCGTAACCGATTTTCCACAGGAGCGGCCCCAGGACCGACCCCTGTGGAACACCGCACGACATCTCACGCCTACCGACTCCCGTCGAACTTGGGTAGATGACGGCTCTCTCCGTCGACAAATTTGTGCCATCGAATTTCTACCACCACTTTCTCTTTTACGATTTGGTTTATTTTGGCTATTACGGGAGTGACTGCCGTCTGGACTCCAAACCCTTGAGAAGAGCTTGCGTCAGTCTCATCCTTCAATCAGTAGCTGCACCGCCTTCAAGCGAGGTCGGCTTTGTTCCTGAAGAACTTAGTCGGGTTCTATACACACCTTATCTTCTTAACGTGATTCCCGTTGAGACCTCGGGGTCTATTAACTCCTATTACTTTAGAGAACACTCTCACATTCCTCTATTCCATAATTCCAAATTTCGGCCTCAAAAGTCTCGGTATAGGGACCCTAACATAGAAACATATTAAGATAGAAGGGCCATACGCAGTATTCACCTGCAAGTCGCGCGTTTCGACTTTTTCACTGTTAATAAATACTCACGAGAGATTAGAAATATCGTTAGTTTTCAAATATTCTTCTCCATTTTTATTCTAAAAATACTGTCAATATGACATATTGTGCTATTTCCAACTAAATAGCAGAATATGTCATTTTGACAGTATTTTAATTATATATTATATAACAGTGCTAGTATTCAATTCAATTCAATTCATTTATTTCTTAACAAACATAAGTCGTGTAGAAATGATAACAGTATAAATACATGGCAAACAATAAAAATGATAAAAATTTCGTGTCTCAAAGGTCAGAAATTAATTAAAAAAGTTACCATAAGTTTTCTGTTAACATAGTCGTTCTATCCTAAATATTTCTGTGCCCTCGTTTAACCAAAAACATGCCAGTAATAGTACAAAATGTAATTTCACATCAATATCCTGATTCACTTAAACCGAGCTCCGTCACTAACGGAAATTGAACCTAACATTTATTAATACTCACTCGAGAACTGAAAGACAAAACGGTCTTTTTAATTATTAATACGAAACAGATAAAGATCCACTATTTGGTCTGAGTAAAGCAATCAGCTCGGACCCTACTCTGTTACTGTCATGTGCAATCAAATGGTACTACTTCACAGGTACGGCTTCTATACTCATTTCGTACAGACAGCTGTGTCTCTATAGTCATAGAATTAGGGTTGATTTTCGTGTAATTGATCTGTAGATAACATAAAGCTATTTTTGTTATAACTGGCCGTTAGAAAACAAAAGAAAGTTGGCAGTAAGTTTGATAGACACGTTCTATTTCCGAGTTTTGTGCATAATAAAGTTTTATTTGAAAGTTCTACACTGAATAGGGACCGTCCAAAATGGGAGAGGGACCAAAGGGTTTTGATATTGATGAATATTCGATGTATCAAAATTGTAATCATTCTGAATGCCCAGTAACGGAAAATCAATTTACTGACTTCCTAGCGAAACCAAGTCTCCAACGCAATTGGAATTAACCTTGATGTGGTGATGAGAATCAAAGTGAAATAAAAACAATTAACTTCTTTTTTATACCACCTAAGTGGCAGACAAGATTAGCGGTCGATCTGATGGTAAGCGGTTACCGTGGCCAATGGACGTGTGCAGCACCAGAGGCCTCAAACTCGTAGTGGCGGCCCTTTAAAAACTTTCCAAGAAACTCCATATTGTAGTCACTCGGGTAAACCACAGAGAGAGATTAATCCTGACTGTGTGTGGGATGAAGCTCCTTTTACATAGCTACCGGTATATATCTTAATCCCAAGTTGTGAAAGAAACAAGGCCCTGACACACGAGGATTGGTTAGAAATTTGAATCGCCTCCGTTGCAACCCGTTCTATCGTCAAAAGACACCGAGAAAATATATAACATCTTGTGACGTTTTTAAACTCTCGCGTTCTATGATATATAATAAAAATAATGGGAATTAATGCGATCGTGGTATACTTAATTACATACCATTGATTGCCTGACATTTCGACCGGGTTATACCGGCCGTGGTCACAGGCTGACTGGCTTAGCGGTGGCTGTTCCTACTTATACCATGATCACGTTAATGCCCGTTATCTTCATTATATATCTTGTGATGGGTAGTCAATATATATGCTAATAACTATACCTCACTGTGCGTACAGTTTCTGGTTGCAACGTGTGGAGATTTCTCTACCTGTTGCGAGCGGTATGAAGCTAGAATGTCGCTATGGGCATCATGAATTCATCTGACATTTGTAGCAATGATATCAACATCTAAATTCTATTTATAAATATCTTACTTCTAAATAATCACTCAAACGTAGTAGCTACCACTGTTTTATAGTCATTTTACGAGTGTTATAAAGCGCCGCCAGGCTTCACTTGGCCTGATTGCTCTTAATAATTACAAAGTATTATTGAATTAGTTTGTCTTTCAATTATGTTGTTGATTACGTCATTGTGGTCATTACAATGGACATAGTATTCATTAACATTTCCTTTCTAAGTTCTAAGAATTGTTTGTACAGTTCCCCCAAAATTATCTTGTCTTAATATTGTCTTGTTTGATGAACAATTTACTATTCTTCGTTGCACGGAAACCTTTTAGAAAAGAATGAACTAAAAGATAAATATATAAAAACTAGCTGTCGCCCGCGGCTCCGCCCGCGTGGATGTCGGTTATCGCGAATCGGGGTATGAAAAATAGATGTTGGCCGATTCTCAGACCTACCCGATATGCCCACAAAATTTCATGAGAATCGGTCGAGCCGTTTCGGAGGAGTTTGGCAACGAAAACTGTGACACGAGAATTTTATATATTAGAGATAACCTCCCTTGTTATTTACTTGACTTTTTGTGACCCCTAGATGTGGCAGAAGGCGTCTACTGTTCATCGGCATAGCTGTAGTTTTAAGCTTCGCGTTTTGTTTCGCTCCAGGTATTTCCTAAGCCTTCATCCTCTGCATAGAACAGTATATAATTATACGGTGTATAGAGAGCCTACCTGTCAAATTACAATGTTGTAACTGTACGCCGTGAGAAAATTACCGTACGTAACTATATGATGTGATTTTGTGTGCTTTAAATTTTGTGTAGTATACACATTCTATTCATCCAAAGGTCCATCGCTGTTGGTGATAAGCCGCCCACTGTGCATTAAATATGTATAAAAGTTTATGGTGTACGATAAAGAATATCTTATCGTATCTCACTTCCCTTGCTCCCCTTTTATGATGATCGATCTCCAAGTCTAATTGTCTTCTTATCTGAGTCTAGTTATAAGCCTTTTGCAGTAACTAGACCGTTTCAAAGAGTTACAATATAATAAGTAGGGTACTATTAAAAATATAATTTATGAAGGCACGTACTAATTAATATTTTATTCTTCCTTCATTTTAGACTGCTAGCCTCTGTAGTAATCTACTTTTATTTAACCTAGGACTAGGAGCGTGTACGAACAAGATTAGAAATATGTAATTTTCTGTGTTTTTCGTCAAAAATGGTTCCACTCTAACAGGTTCATAATACGAGATTACAAATAATAAAAATCTACTATTCTACTTTTTGAGAATTTTAGCGACAAGAATCTAGCATTTAGATTTATAATTTTGAAATATTCATCCCATTCACGCTGGTGTAAAAAAGATGAATCTGACGACATTATCATTCATAGAAGTCGATTCAATCACTTTAGTTTTTAGTTGGCGTCATAGAGACCGATAGAAAAGTGATCGTTGGAACGAAAGTTAGATAATATTTTGTGTATTTTGTTCTCAGTTACATTTTGTTTTACAGAAAATTTGCTGTCATCCACGGATTTACCCGCATGGCAATACCATCCCGTTTCCGCAACCCATGAGATACATATTCCCGGGATAAAAATTAGATGGTATCCCAGATTCTAATCTATCCCTGTTCTAAATTTCAGCCATTTTCGATCCGCTCCCTGGAGATTTTTTATGCTGCTTTATCTTCTACACTAACGATACAGAAAGTATTTGCTCTAACAGGGTAGGCAGTGCGAGTGTGACGCACGTCGTGTTGCACACGTCCATAGGCCACGGTAACCACTTTCCATCAGGTGGGCCGTGTGCTTTTCTTTTTATGCCACCTAAGTTGTATAATAAAGCCATTGGAGTGTTAATTACATAAAACTGTCACATTCATAATATTAAGATACTAAAATCTGATAGGCAGTTTTCCCGTCAATTGTCTTAATTTATTGACTAATATAATCCGTTAAATAATAAAAACGTGTTCACGCACTTTTTTAATTCAGTAAAAACACTTTCCACAACAGCGAAAATAATTTTCATAGAAATCGACAACATAATTTATTATCTCAAAGAGTGTTGAGAAAAAAATACTCATATTTTTTACAATCACAATATCCCGTAAAAATTATTACATAGCGCCCTCATAAATAGGAGCCATGTGAGTACAAAACTCATTAAAAGTAGTGCTTTAGGTGCTTTCGTGCGAATTTATCGCACGTCTCGTGACTCCGATGAGTTTATTGTTAGCAATTATGACAGTACTGTCTTCCGAGTTACGATTTAATAGATCTGTGGCGTGACGGTAGTGAACACAGCGACTGCTCGCAGGTGGCGCGGATTCGATTCCCGCTCAGTAAAAATATTTGTAGAAATGAATATATCTATTTCCATTGGTCTGGGTGTTTCCATGCCTCGGAGAGCATGTTAAACTTTTGGTGCATTATGGCACCGGTTTTGCAGAAGGACGTAAGAAATCGAAGCACGTCAGCCGATACTAGTTAAAAGTTTTAATTGCACACAACACATAATTTAAAAACACGTACAGTTTAAGATAAAGTTAATCAATACACAGACATATTACATACTAGAGCTCACAGTTCTTAAATACAATTCGTTTCCGGGCTGTCTCGCGACGACCATGGAGTACGTGTTCGCGTTGAGACGGTCTGGCTGGGACTGAGTGAGTAGGCCGGCTAACGCAGGCGCGGGCGCCACAAGGTCAGGTGAGTAGGGAGTGTAAGTAGTAGGTACAGCAGGGTATCTATGTGTTGTATTGTATGTGAGTTGGTGATCGTACTTCAGTCACATCAGAGTTAGACTGGAAAGCCAACCACAACAGAATAGGGAACAGGTTCAGAGTGGCAGATAGGCACATTGATGGAAAGTGGTTACCGTGAAATACCGTCGTGTCCTACATCCTACATATTATCGGAAATCCTGAGGTCACGAGTACCCTCGAGTCTCTGCAGATGCGTAGAGATGTTGCTTCCTTGGCAGTTTTTTACCGTCTCTACCATGGTGAATGTTCTGAAGAGCTATTCCAATTAGTCCCACCCTCCCCCTTCCTATACAGGACGACACGTGCAGGACTTAGATGTCACCCCTATACGGTGCAGAACATTCCTTCAAGAACCAAGCGGTTCGGTAACTATTTCCTTTGTCGCACCATTAAGACCTGGAATTCCTTGCCAGCTCACGTGTTTCCCTCTTCCTACAGTCCCGGGTCCTTTAAGCGGGGCGTGAAAAAGCATCTGATGAGGCCGTCAAGCTGAGTGCCACCATTGTTAACATGGCACGTGTATATAATGGTGGCCCTCTTTCTTGAGACTTTACCTTCAGCTTACCATCAGGCGAGGTAAAGTCAAATTGACGTGTCCTATTTATAAAAAAAAAAATACCATAAAATGATGTTGAGATATGAGATTCTACTACACCAACAGCTCTTTCAAACTCCAGTCTATATCTGTAATAAATTTTATTAAAATTGATTTATATTTATTATGGATAGTAAAGATCTTAGCGTTATTCGCGATTCCATCCAAAGCTTGTACCTTTTTTTAAATAATATTCGCAACCAAAATTATCGAAATTACTAATATTCCCTCTAACCCCTCGGGTTCACGTCGATAGTGTAATGGCCAGTATTCGAACCCGGGACCGCTCGATCGTAAGGCTGACGCCTTAACCACTAAGCTACCTCCAAGTTACGCTCTCCTACTCTTTCTGTTGTTTTATCTGTTCTGTCCTGTTTCTTTCTTTCTTTCTATTTCTGTGTGTGATTTTGTGGTAACGACTGAAATCAGACTTCCCAACCTCGAAAGGTAAGCTCTCGCCAGAACCATTGGGATATAAGTAGCAAAACAATTTTGCGGAAATTTGAACAACTTATAAACTCTCGTGCGTAAAAAAATACTATCCCATAATCGCGTTAATTCTTGTTCTTATACCCGTATTTATTGTTTATAAAAATGATGTTAATAAAAATAACCTTCTGATAACTTGGCGTAAATTTGATTCAGGTAATTCTTATACTCTCCGTGAACATCAAAACTTTAATATCCGTAAAACATAATTATTGAAAACATGAAATATAAATTACGGACATCCGTTTAGAGATGAAAACTGTTTTAGGTCGAGGTTTAACAATCTAATTTCTCATGACAGCGTGTGCTTCTAAATATAACATTTATTAGGTACCTACATATCGCTGGGCTAGTTCAATAGTGAGATATATTGAAAAGGTATGTTTTTGAGTTATGCTCGATTCAAGTTTTTGCTAGGTTTTTACATACTATTACGCGAAATCTTGTTTATGCACACACATACAACACTATGGAAGTTTTGTTTAATGCGTTTAAGATATCTGTAAATTGTATTTATATATGATATTTTTAATTTTAAGGCTTTTAATGGCAAGATAACCTTTTATTGTCCTCAAAATTTTATATGAATTAAATTATATTTTGATGTTGTCTCTAAATTGGTTAAGTATAATTTCTATCTCTACTGTAACACTTATAGTGATACAAAATACTGTTTTGTACAACAAAACTATAGATAATACTAAACAAACCTTCAAAATTGGGAAAATTAGACAGATTTAGACAAGATTGTATGATGTCTTAGTGTTGCACAGGATACAATTAGTAAATTGTAAATTGTGCCACTATATCAACAGCAATGGTTAGTATAGGATGATGGAAAATACTGAAAGATTTATTTATAATTAATAACATTTATTACCAAATATTACCAATGCCTCAAATCAGTCTTTTAAAAATTATAATCAATCGTTAATCAGTCAAAAGCAAGCTTGAGCAAATGAGTTAAACTTTCTAACGTTCGTTTCTAACTTATTCACAGTCGCTATCGTGTTCATATTCCTCGTTGCTGGTGGAGGATATTATTAGCGACTCGTAAAAACTGTGTTAAGATTGTGGAATTAAATTTGCCCTACAAAGTGACAGTAAATCTGTTTTTTTACGATTTGATATGGCTGGTGGTCCAGAATAAGCTTTTTCCAAAGTTAACGAAGTATTTTCTTGTACGAGTATATAGCTCCTTTGTTTCCTGCTTGTGTTAACAACTGTAAAACCATCATCCGCAAATGAAGTTTTATAAGCAAATGTATACAGATTATCTTTTTTATTTGAACACTTTTTTTTTCTTTTTTTTTATGCCACTTAGGCGGCAGACAAGCACACGGCCCACCTGATGGGAAGTGGTTACCGTGGCCTATGGACGTTTGCAACACCAGGGGCGTCACAATCGTGCTACCGACCCTGTAGATACCTTCTAATACCCTTCTTGAAGAACCCCATATTGTAGTCACTTGGGAAAACCACGGCAGGAAGTTCATTCCTCAACCTGAGCGTGCGTGGGATGAAGTTCCTTTCAAAACGCACGGTGCGTACCATTTCCGGTCGCAGTGTGTGAGGATGAATTCCCTGCCCTGTGGTGCGATGATAGAATGCAGCGGTGGGCATCATGTCAAACAATTCATCTGAGCACAAACCATTGTATAGGCGGTAGAACACACACAGCGAGGCAAAGTCTCTTCTGAGGCTGAGAGGTTCCACATCGCCTGTGAGTATGGGATTGTCGACGAGCCTCAACGCCCGTCTTTGCAATGAGTCGAAGGGGCCAAGATGGTATGCAGGCGCTTCGGCAAAAAGGTGACAGCAGTACTCCATGTGGGGCCGAATTTGTGCCTTATAAAGCAGAAGTCGTTGCCCCGCAGTGAAGTACTGCTTCGCCCTGTTGGGCACTCCAAGTTTCTTTGAGGCCAGCTTGACCTTGTCCTCCAAATGGTTGCGGAACTGAACGTCGCTTGAGATGTCGACACCTAGGATCCCAATACTCGAAGAGATGGAAAGTGGTGTGCACAGGAATTGCGGCGCTACAATAAATGGGGTTTTCTTAGCGGTGAATACACATACTTGTGTCTTAGTGGGGTTAAATTGGACTAGGTTAAGTCGACCCCAATCGGATACTCCCGAGAGAGTAGTCTCGATTTCAGACACAAGTTGTTCGCGTCTCTTCTCCACCTCGAATTGAGGGATATTTGCACGACCCGTGTAACACGTATCCCCGGTACTGTCGTCCGCATAGCAATGAATAGATCCATCAGACAGCATGTCATTGATATGCAGCAGAAACAGCGTCGGGGACAACACGGAGCCTTGTGGGACACCAGCGTTTATGTCCACGCGGTCCGAGCAGCTGCCATCGACGACGGCTTGGATACTTCTGTTGGACAAAAAGCTGGCAATCCATTCGCAAAGTCCCTCGGGGAGTCCGTAGCGTGGCAACTTCGAAAGAAGACCTCTGTGCCAGACCCGGTCCAAGGCCTTTGCTATATCGAGGCTGACCGCTAGTGCCTCGCCCCGACTCTCGATAGCTTGCGCCCATCGGTGTGTGAGATACACTCACCCCATACAATTTTTTGTCCATTTTCGTCTATGTTGAAGTTTTTCCCTATATCTAGAGACAGTTTCTTCAGGTCATAATACTGAGATATTTGAAATTGTCCTAATATTGAAATCAGTTATTATTTTCATCTTTAGGACATCTTCAGATATCTCTGTAGAGCACTAAAAAAACTAAACCTTTGATCCTACGCATTAGATATCTTCAGATGTCTGAATCTTGCCCATTGCTGGATAAAAGATTGCTTAAAATGTCATGCTACGACATTAAAGTATTTAGGACTAGGTTGCGTTTTCAAGATGACCGCTTATTTTACAAGGTTAAGTACCTTTTTTTATACATGACTCAATATTTATCTCATTTTGATTATTTTTTAAGATGTCCTACTATTGAACTAGGGCAGCGATATTAAGTTGGCTTTTGCTACGAAAATAATCAACATCTTCATAAACTATTATTATTATTATTATAATATCGTCCAATGCTTTTGGAGCTGGAGATCCGCTTATTCACTTGGTAGGTACGTATACCGACATTTCTAAGAGCAACTACTGTCTGAGCGCCTAAGGCCGGCCTATAAGCCTATCACCGGAATTCAAGAAAATGGTCCTGTTCACCAATAAAGATGTAGAAGAATACAATTGACATAAATGTATAAAAACTAAAAACACCTTTAACCGATAGCAATGATCGAATCCCAATTGTCATATTGTAACTGTTACCTGATTGTCATATACAAAGTTACAAATCGATACAACAATTTAGAAGTTTAGTTAATAATTTCGCCTTCCAAGAAGTAATCGATTCTTTTTTTATACCACTTAGTTGGCAGACAAGCACACGGCCCATCTGGTGGAATGGAAAGTACTTACCGTGGCCTATAGACGTATGCAACACCAGGGGCGTTAAATTCGCGCTGCCGACCCTGAAGAAACCTTCCAATGCCCTTATTGAAGAATGACGAAGCACACGGCCTACCTGATGGAATGTGGTTACCGTGACCTATAGACGTGTGCAACACCAGGGGCGTCACACTCGCGCTACCGACTCTGTTAGAACAGACAGTTTCTGTGCTGTCAGTGAAGAAGATAAAGCAGGACTTAGGTCTTCCTACTGACAGCAGAAAAACTCTCCAGTGAGTTCTGGCTACCCTACTCACCGTCGGGAACACAACACGAGGTTATTATGACCGCAGTATTCTGTATCCCGTGATATCCTCAATAGACACCCAAAATACGCGTACTGCGCATTTATAGAGTATATTTTATGACGAGACTGGAGTAAAGTTATATACCGGGAACTAATATTTCTCTTGGCCAGCATACTGTACTCATACAATACTAAAAAAATAATTTAAATATTCTCATTCTTAACACTTGATAGTTGCAGTTTTTATCTGCTACGTTTGCATCACTTTATATTCCTGGCGGCGTAAGAGGAAGTAGGAGGTGTCAGAACTGCGATATATTATCGGGACATCGGAAACCATATACTCGTATATATAGAGACGTTGCCTCCTAATGTCGTGTTTTGGATATATTTTCAGAAATGTGTCTTGTCTTTAAGAGTGCGGCCGTAATATTCTTGTTTGTTTTTCAAGTTCTGCAAGAAGAAATAGTATCAATAGTGTGGCATCGTTATCGTTTTATTTTTTTTGTTGCAACTATTTTAAATATCAATATTTCAATGTTTATATGTTTAGTTCAGAAAAAAATGATAATAATATGTTATTCGTTATGTTAATGTGGATTTTTTTATGTAAATGAAGCTGCTCTAAGTACATACCAAGTCGTTTATTGTTTTTTTTTGAGAGTGTCGATGCCTTTGACACAAATTTATGTGGAATCGAAATTAAAAAAGAGGACCTTGCCGGCCTAGGCCTGCAAGGTTTGTATGAAATTCCATTAACGACCTCTGGTCCAAGCCGCGCCTGAAACGCCATACTTCAACCTATTATGAGGAACATAGCGTCAATATTTTATTGCATGTTAGAGAGAATCTTATTACTGCTTCATTCAGACTGTATATAATTATCAATATGACGCATCACCTTCTGAGCCCTTTTCTAACACAGTTGGGATCCGTATTCAGGCCAATTACGATACTGACCGTGCTTACTTTTACTGAACTTCGAATTTCTATATTTTGCGTGAAGCCTGACCTCCTGCCTTCGTAGAGTAATAAATCTTGGCAATATCTGGGTTCTATGGTTAGATCGAATTGTCAGATTTGTTAGGGCTCACACTACCCGTAATAAATGCCACAGATGTTCGTATAGCTACCGGGACTGCTGGCTTTATTAAAGTACATCTTTATGGCCTACTATATAAAGGCCTACTAAGGCTTATAATATTAAAGCATATCTGCAAACTAGTACATGAAGCTCAGGTGTGTTAGGTGGGAACGGCTCCAGATAAAGTAAAAATACATTAATACCCTGGACCCCAAAGTGCAAGTTTTTAATGAAACCAGAATTAACCTGATTATGATTATTGACTTTTAATTTGAAATGCCCATTTAAACAGAGTTCACAAAAGCTTATTAATTATTCGTAAATTAAATAAAGTCAAAATCGACCTAAAGTATTTATCTAATTAAGCTGATCAAGAGCTTTGGATTTTCTTTGTGATGAAAGAAAGAAACAAACGTTGCAAGTAATTTAAGTATTAACGAACTGAATTTTACATCTTCTTTTGATGTTTTTTTTCCTAAGTAGAATTAGATTCGTATCTTAGAGTAAGCACAGTCCTAAATCTCGATCTGTAACTACATCTAGGACAGATTGTATTTTAAATGACCATTCTAATGTCATAGTGAGAGTCGATTCACTAATGAACGCTGCTCTGGAATACAGGCCTCAGAGTTAGTATCAGTTATTACTAAAGTTTAGTTTGGGTTCAAGTCTTGTTCTGACTGTTCACTATCACCTGCTTGTTATTATAAGATACCTGAGTCTTTTGTTATTTGTTACCTTAATAAGTGGGTTTTTTTTTACGTGCGGGACATCCCCACGGATACCCCCCCTTCGGAGCCGAAGGGGGAGGTTATGTCGGACTCGAACTGACTAAACCGCACGCCGACTGTGGGTCGATGTACTAGGCCGAAGGTGAGGTTGTCTTGTGACATATCCCTCGCACCCCGGCTGACCCAGGGCCATTCCTTTCGGTCTGGCCCTCCTCGGGACCTTAATAGGTAGGTAACGTTATCAATATTAGATTTATCCTGAAACTTCTACCGATATCGTAAGTTTTAACAATTTATTTCCAGATGAATAGATAATAATATATTGTACATCAATAGATTACAGTAGAGACAAGTATTTCGCATATAAAATGTACAATGGCTACCTTATCGCTGGAAGCGATTTCTTCTAGGCAAATATTAGGAGCCTTATCAATCAATTTTCAATAAATTTCTAACGTTGTTTTTATTACCTGATCAATAAGTTTCATTACATGTACCTACATAAACAAACAATTAAAATTTTATCTTTATATCTTCGTAAGACGATTGAAAATACTTTGACGAAACCTAATAATTATAGTGCTACTATACTTTAAACCTTATTTCGAAGAGGAAAGGTATAATTTCGAATGGCAGTGAACTGCCACACGTATGGTCAGTAAATTTGTACGGGACTCTTCCTGGCCGGATCAGCTATTGCAATGAAATACGGATAATATTGATAACACTAAGAGCATAAGGGTCTCGATGTTACTTTGCAGTTGGAACTGGTCCAACAATGTCAGGTTTTGTGCAAAGTGTATATGGTGTGAAAATTTTAAAGTAGCAAATATTTTATCACGTGGAATAATCTTACTATATGGTTGTAAGAGTTTGGATGTTTGGAAGGATAGATGAATGTTTCAAAGATAGAACAAGGTTGCCTTCAAATTAGAAGCGCGAAGAAGCGCTGCAGAGGCGCGGTATGGCCCCACTTCATTTAATTTTCAAAAGCACCACTCCGCGCCACAGGCATATGATAGGCACAGTATAAGCGGTTCGGTGACTCTTTTCTTTGTCGCACCATTAATACCTGGAATTCCTTTCCAGCTCACGTGTTTCCCTCTTCCTAAAGTCCCGGGTCCTTTTAGCGGGGCGTGAAAAAGCATCTGATGAGGCCGTCAAGCTAAGTTAACATGGCACGTGTATATAATGGTGGCCCTCTTTCCTGTGACTTTGCCTTCAGCTTACCATCAGGCGAGGTAAAGTCAAATTGGCGTGTACTATATATTAAAAAAAATAAGGGAGCCGTAGAAGAGGGTTTCGGGATGGATATTTGATAGTCCATCCTTTCTTAAACAGAAATAGTGTTTACGAAAGCCGTTCTCGACGTATATAACTTTCTATAAGTTGTAGTAACTTTGTGAAATGGTTTCTGGTCATTCAAAATATTTTTGGAACGTATCTGGTACTGGTATTTTAATCGTAACAGATGATCAGATTTGTCCGCTCCGAACCGCCGTACCAAGTTCGGTAGTTGGGCGGTCCGAGGAGACATACGCAATAGACGACCGAAAAACGCATCACACGGTCCAATGCCACAGACTACATAAGAATGCTTCTTAACCAGCCATAGATTTTTGGAGGTTATTTGTACGGGGCCTCCACCCGAAGGGTTGCTTCGTAGTAAATAATGCACTAGTGTCTTGTGTCTTACACGAATGTTTATTAGGCCACAATACAATGTATACACGATACAATATAATTAGGTACGACCTATGTTAGGGATCACAAACTGATTACAAGATTGGTACCTAAGAACGAGCGGCAGAGAACAATGTTATTAGCGCGGGAGTCGACGCGAGAGAGAGAGTGAGTAGTTGTCGGTGTTGCCACTAGTTTTAGGGTGCGTTCGGAACACCTAATCGGGTGCGTTCAGAACGCCACACCACCACCCCACGTAGAAAGGAAGGTTAATCAAAGGTTTGATTCTAACGCGCCTACCAGAACGTATTGTATATGGCTGCTTGGACGTATCTGTTGAAGCAGTCGGTACCGGGGCAGGCATCCGTGGTACTGGAGGAGTAGAAATGGGCAAAGGAGCTGTAACAGGTGTAGGTGTGGTAAGTGTCGGGTCAGATAGGTTAGGAGACGTCGGAGAACTATCTAAACGCTCAACATATGCGGGTTTGAGACGATCAACGCTCACCACTACAGATTTACCTCTAACCTCGATGTTGAAAGTTTTGCCATCGCTTGATCGGTCCAAAATGGGATGAGGACCCGTATAAGGTGGCTGTAAGGTACGACGGACTGTATCGTCTCGCAGAAAAACGTGGGAAACCGTAGCCAAGTCTTTAAAAATGAAGACTGACTTCTCAGCATGATGAGAGGCTGGTACAGGGCGAATGTTGGACATTCGTCGTCGCAATTCGACTAAGAAATCAGCCGGATCATCGACCTTATTAGCCGAAACTGGAACAAGCAACTCTCCTGGGAGACGCAACGATTCACCGTAAACTAATTCAGCAACCGTTGCTTTTAAATCCTCTTTAAAGGAAGATCTCATTCCTAATAAGACAAATGGAAGGGCAGAGACCCACGAACCACCGTGACACATTAGGGACGCCTTGAGTTGGCGATGGACTCGTTCCACCATCCCGTTAGCACAGGGATGGTAAGCCGTTGTGCGAATGCGTTTGGTGGCAAAACAGCACATTAAACGTCGAAACAGATCGGACTCAAATTGAGTGCCTCGATCAGTCGTTATGACTGACGGTACGCCGAAACGTGAAATCCATTCTTTAGTGAAAGTGTCACAAACTTCTTCTGCGGTAATTGTACGCATGGGCCATACTTCGGGCCATCTGGTCCCTCTGTCGATAGCCGTAAGGCAGTAGCGGAATTCGTTACAAACAGGCAACGGTCCAACTATATCGATGTGGACATGCTTGAAACGGCCAGATGGTGATTCAAAGGTACCCGGTGGAGTGGAAACATGTCTCGTAACCTTGCTGCGCTGGCACGCCTCACAGGCGAGACACCACTCCTTACAGTCTTTTCTGACTGAAGGCCAGACATACCTGTCCGTCACAAGTCGAGTAGTAGCTCGACAACCAGGGTGACTTAAACTATGCAGTCTATTGAACACCTTGCGTCGAAGGTCTCGAGTGACGAACGGACGAGGTTTGCCAGTGGAAACGTCGCAAGTCAAGGAGATATCTGTACCAGGAATAGTGACCTTAGTCAACTGTAGGCTGGAATTGTTGAGTAGCAGATTTGCTAGCTCTTCATCCGACTTTTGCGACTTGGCTAGAACCTCGTATTCCTGCTCTAACGAGATAGCGTCTACGCGTGACATAGCGTCCGCAACGACGTTATCTTCTCCTTTGATATATTTTATATCAGTCGTAAATTGGCTGATAAAGGACAGCTGATTGAGCTGTGAAGAAGGAAGTTTCTCTCGACGCTGTACGAAAGCGTACAGCAGTGGTTTATGATCGGTAAATATGGTGGCGTGCTGAACCTCGAGAATGTAGCGAAAGTGCTGTACGCTTTCGTACACCGCTAAAAGTTCTCGGTAGTATGCAGGCCACTCGGCTTGTTTAGATGTCAGCTTTTTACTAAAAAATGCTAGCGGACACCATCGACCTTCAATCTCTTGCTGTAAGCAAGCACCAATGTGTACGCTAGACGCGTCCGTGAACAATCCTAACGGAGCGTTGCTCACGGGGTGGTGGAGAAGTGTGGCGTCAGTAAGACTTTGTTTACAAGTCTCAAAAGCCTGATGAAGTTCGGGTGTCCATGGGAATGGAGCAGCACCTTTACTTTTAGACGCAACGACAGCATCGATCAATGGGGCATGAGACTTAGCCGCGTGTGGGATGAAACGACGATAATAGTTGAGTACTCCCAAGAATCTCGTCATCCCTTGGACTGTATCTGACGGACGGTAGTCCATTAGGGCTTGCACCCTGTCCTGAGGAGGACGGACTCCATCTGCAGTGATTGAATGGCCAAGGAATACAACTTCGCTAGAGCCCAGAACGCACTTAGATGGGTTAACCACAACGCCGTAATCTTGGAAACGCTTGAAAAGCGTGCGAAGATGCTCCTGATGGGTAGCCTCATCTACAGAGAAGACGAGCACGTCGTCGATATAGGGAAAACAGAAATCGAGACCCCTTGTGACGTCGTCGATAAACCGCTGGAAAGTTTGTCCAGCGTTACGGAGGCCAAATGGCATGAAAGGGTATTCGAAGAGGCCAAATAGGGTAGCAATGGCAGTCTTCGGAATATCTCCTTGAACAACGGGAATCTGATGGTAAGCTTTCACTGAATCGAGAGTGCTGTATACCTTCGCACCAGCGAGACTATGAGTGAAATCGTTGATATGGCGTACGGGGTATCTGTCGGGAACAGTCCGAGCATTTACAGCACGATAGTCGCCCGTAGGACGCCACTGACCATCCTTCTTTGGGACCATATGCAAAGGAGACGCCCAAGGACTTTTAGAAGGTCTAACAATCCCATCTTGCATCATTTGCTCAAATTCCTTTTTGGCTGCTGCCAGTTTGTTAGGAGCTAAACGACGTGGGCGACATGATACCGGAGGTCCTTCAGTTGTTTTTATGTAATGCACAGTGTTGTGCTTTATAAGCCTAGGCAGACCGGGAGGACGTGTAACGTCAGGAAATTCAGCAAGCACCTTGGAAAAACTTGAGTTCCCAATAGAAATAGCCTTGACACTGGTCTGTGACGTGTCAGACACAGAAACAGGTAAGGACAGATCCGTGTTTCCATCCACCAGGCGCTGTCGTCGACAGTCGGGCAAAAGGTTGTAGTAGCTCAAGAAACCAATGATCGGCAGGCTAACATCAGCAACTACAAAATTCCAGCGAAAGTCGCGACGCAATCCTAAATTGAGGTGCATGGTCATGGTACCATAGGTTTTGATGGAACTGCCATTAGCGGCACTTAAATCGTAACCACTGTTCGAATACCTACCCTTTAACAGACGCCGAGGGAAACAAGAAAGATCCGAACCCGTATCTATAAGATACTGGTATTTGGACTTCTGGTCGGTCACGAAAATTCGGCGGCCAGGGTGAGAACATTCATGAACAATCAACTACTGATTGTTGTTCGAGTTTTCCTGTTTAGGTGGGACCCAGGAGCACGGGCTGGTACACTTGGAAGCCTTGCTCTTCCATTTCTTGTGATACCAGCACAAACCAGGCTTCCCAGCAGGTGTGGCTGAGCGCGGTTGCGTAGAATTCGAGCGAGTCTGTGAACGAGAGGGACGTGCCCGACTAGGATTATTGGCAGAAAGAGATGCAACTTGTTTGCCTAACTCTTCTACTTTCTGTAGTAAAGAATCCAGAACTGTAGCACCACTGGATGAAGCACCTGAGAAAGATGTATTACTACAGGAAAATACCTGGTTAGGAGTCGCAACTTCCATCACCTTATCGGCCAGCTCTGCAATTTTGTCAAGGGCAAGATCAGACTGTGAAGCTAGAATTGCCTGGACCTGTGGGGGAAGTCGGCGTAACCACAGTTGACGCAAAATGTTGTCATCTGACAAAGCTGCTCCGGCTAATGAACGGAGATGGCGTAGGAACTGCGAGGGTTTTCTATCACCCAATTTGTCCTCGCTGATGAGCTGCCGGACACGTTGTTCCTCGGACATAGAGAACCGTCGGATCAACTCCTCTTTTAATCTCTGGTACTGCTGAACTTTGACTGGAGGCTTGGTAATAAGGTCTTCAACCTCGGTAGCCAACTTGTGATCCAACTGAGCGATGACATAATTGAACATGGTGTTGTCCGATGTAATACCAGCAATCTGAAACTGAGCGTCTACTTGACCAAACCATACTGCTGGGTTGTCTTTCCAAAATGGAGGCAATTTAACTGACACTTTACAAACCTCTGAACGTTGAGACAGGTCATGGAGGCGGGTCTAAAGCAAGCTATTTTGAACTTGTAAGTTTTCAATCAGTTTCTGTAAATCTTCAGCCATATCTATTACCAACCAATGTACCACCCGGGTTAAAATTTAAAAGCAAATTAACACTTGGAATGGGGTTAATATGGCAACACCAACACCTATGTTAAAATAACTAAGCTATGTTAAATTAGCTAACAGTTAGGCAGATAAGTTAATTAATCCACAACCAAAAAGTATCAGTATTGACATACAAATATTTAAATTAGGCTGTGCAACCATAAATTAGTAATAGCAACGGGTTACAGAAAATCACACAAATGAAAAAATGTCATATCTTAATTTTAACACCTGTGTACAAAGATCAGTAAACACACAATACAAAACTAACAGCAGAACATCAGAAATTGGGGTTAAAATATAACCTAGTGTTTAGTAATAACTCAAGATTCTTGCACAAATATTTTGTAAAACACAGTATACATGCAAACAATTATTAGTAGTAGCCAGCAATATGCTATTATTAACAGTCAAACATTTACAACAAAGCTTCCCAGGTTATTTGTTATTGTTAATATACAGAGATTTTGCGGAAAACAATTGTAAAACTTACCATGAAAATAGGTAGTATAGATAGATATCTTAATCAAAAAAAGTTCAGATTTGGTAAACTTACACTAAAATTGTCCAAACTGCAATGTTTATTTACATTCCTGGTCGATCACCTGACCGAATGACGTATTTTGTATTTGGCACTGAACTATAGGGATGTGGTACCGAACGACGATTTCCGAACGATCGATTTTATTGGTAAATCAGTGAACGAACGAAATGCACTATTGACCTGAAAAACCACTGAATTGTCACACCACTATTCGAGTAGTAGAACGAGAAAGTTCCTCTTCTAGACGAAAGATGGCGCTCCAAGTACCGAATTGGAGAATATTCTTGAAAGTTCGCGAAACTAGGACAGGAATCGACTGGAAAACGATGCCACGAACTGCACTTTCTGTCTTTTGTATGCGCAATAGGAGTTTTTAGGTACTGAGCACACAACACAGGGCTTCCTGATGCGCGAAAAAGTAGACTTGCAGGCTGCGCGACAGACCGTCTCTTGCTGTTCGCCGAGCTAAGGGTTGTCGAACCGACTGGCGAAAAACGATGAAATTCCCGGTGGGTGCAATGATGTAGGGCTTCCCGCGGAATCCAGGGTTTGCACGCTGTTGCTATGCTGCCGAATGTCAGTGGGCACGGAGCAGTAGGTGCAAAAATGGAGCGTGCGGGCGGCGGGTGGTCGATTATCCGACGAGGGAAGTCGATGATGATGGATCACGCCCGGAGACGTGGTGCCGTGGCGTTGGCCTGTGTAGGCAAGCACGGCAGATGAAAGCGCGTTGCGTAGATCTTGCGTACGGGGTCACCAGTTTGGAGGTTATTTTTTCGGGGCCTCCACCCGAAGGGTTGCTTCGTAGTAAATAATGCACTAGTGTCTTGTGTCTTACACGAATGTTTATTAGGCCACAATGCAATGTATACACGATACAATATAATTAGGTACGATCTATGTTAGGGATCACAAACTGATTACAAGATAGGTACCTAAGAACGAGCGGCAGAGAACAATGTTGTTAGCGCGGGAGTCGACGCGAGAGAGATAGTGAGTAGTTGTCCGTGTTGCCACTAGTTTTAGGGTGCGTTCGGAACACCTAATCGGGTGCGTTCAGAACGCCACAGATTAATAAATTCTACAATTTAAAAGACAAAAACTTAAGAACATTTAACACTAAGAAGAAGCGCCGGTAGCTTAGTGGTTAAGATGTCGGCCTAACGATCGAGAGGTCCCGGGTTTCGGATCCTGACCATTGCACTACCGACGTGAACCCACTCCTAGCACAAGAAATTTAGCTTAGTTGGAGGGGTTAGAGGGAATATTAGCAATGTCGATTGCTAATATACTTAAAAAAAATCTATACCAAAACTTTTTTCACGCGGAAATCTCTTGTTTCATCTCACAGAAGGTAACTTATTGGTTTGTTAGGTAGGACTCGAACTGACTACAAGTTACACACAGAGACTAAGAGCAGAAAAAACGATTTTCGACCTTAATGACATTTTCTTAATTACATGTCTTTCACATTAATACATGGTGCTGATGAATATGTAGGTAGGTTGTGATACGCCCTGTGGCGGCTATGCTACTACATGTATTAGGGTATCATATTGCAATATAGAATACAAGCATGTGTAAAGGACGCTGTCTATTTCTTTCTAAGCCCCGAATACTTATTATGGTTTGAGCTAAGGTTGTCAATAAAAGGTGCTTGATCCAATAGTTCCCTTGCGGACTGCCGAGAGCCTGAAACATTTAATCAGCTTTAAACTAAATTATGTAGTATTGCACCCATTTATACGCTACATTTGGCGGTGAAATCCTGTAGGTAAAACATAATTTCATTTAGAAAAAAATAGCTTTTTCATAGCAACAGTAGAAATATTCACCATTATAGGACTTGCTCATGAAAAAACTAAGCCTACAAACAACGAGACAATAGGCGGTAAAATTGATTCTCGCGTCAGACGGGACCGCGAGACTAATGTCGACATTACGGGAACAAATCAGCAACGATTCGTCGGCGACGATCGTGTGTTACTCGCGGGCGAATTAGTAGTAATGAATGTACTGATCATTGATTCGGTTGAATGCCGTTTAGATGTCGTGTTTATAGAACAAACGATGCCGTAACAAGACGGCAACTTTGTTTGGTTGGAAGATATTTGAATCGAAAAGTTTCTAGACTGTGAAAAAATAGTACCTAGTTTTGGTATCTTTTTTTATATCACTTTGGTGGCAGACACGAACACGACCCACCTAACGGAAAGTGGTTCCCGTGGCCTATGGATATGTGAAAAAGTCATGCTGTCGATCCTGGGGGAACTTTCTTAAACCAACCCCAAGAGCAAAGCCTGCGGTAGAGCCTCGATCTTTAGTCAACAGGTGTGCCAGTTACTATTAAGTTTTCAGATAGACGGTTGACCTGAAAATGGCTGCCGGCATGGACTGAATGCACATTCACAAGGTGGAGGATCGTCTACGTCCGGCAATGGACCGCAATAGGCTAATTAATTGACTGTCACTCGAACCGTTACCGATAAAACTGTAATTTTTTATATAAATTTATTTTTCTGTGCACAAATCGCCATAGAATCCACCCCCGCCAGCTGGGAGAAGTTACATTGGACTCGAACCAACTAAAACTCCACGCTGTCTTGAGATCCCAATTACTAAGGTATAAGGTGACCAAACAAGGCAATTCCCTAGCGCCCCGGTTACCTAATGTACAATCGCCAAGAGTAAACCATGATTCGGTTTCTATTTAAAACTTGGTGATTGAATCAAACATCTCAAAATTCTCCAAAAGTATTTAAGTTTTCCTTAAAGATGAAAACTTTTAATAGTTTTTTCTCTGTATCGAACTTCGACCGGCTCACATACTTTTGGGGCAAATTTTGCCTTTGTCTTTTACCTAAATTAACTTACGAACTTTTCGAATAACATAAAACAATTTCGTCTTTGCGAGAATCTTTATGAGTGTTAATTCAATTTTACATCCAAGATTTTGTAATTTACTTGTAAAATATAACATAAGTTTGTTAATTTTACTGTAAGTTACAAAATTTATCGTCTTTAACACACATCTCTAGTTAAACCATCTCGATACAGCTAAAAATGTTTGAATTAAGAGAGGATATTGTTTTTTTTGCGATAAATATTGAAATAAAGGGCAGATCAAAAGCACTCGGCTTGAATGAAATGTTCTCGTGGTTGCTCGTGAAATGTTTAAGGACAGAAGCAAATGGTGTGCTATTGCCTCTGTCTATCCCAGAGGAAAAAGGTGTAAGTATATGTTATATGTATGGGGATATTGGGGTATATGGGGAGTAGGGAATATGATCTTCTTCGAATCAATGCCAGCCATTGGGATCTAGTGACAAGATTTTTAAATGTTGTCAGCCCAAAATTTTCTAAAGCAATAGCGATTTTGTTGCTTTACAAAAGTCTTCGATAATACAGGGACGGAGAAAAGAAGACCATATATAGTAGATGATGCCCTCATTGATTTGAAATCTGTGAAAGAGGTACTGAAACGAGAGAAAAGCCGTACATTTTGTAAACAGTACATTACATGAGTTTATGAACAGACAGTCAGTGCTAAAGAGGGTACGGTAGGCCGTCTATAACAACCCTAACGTATAAAAGCAAGAATTGGGTGTAGCAGAAATGACTTTAAGTAGTTCGAGCAATTATATTGAGATTGAATCACACAGAAAATGTGAAGTAAGATTAAGAGAGATAAGAAGAGAAATAGAAATTGCCAAAACAGAAAAGTTAATTGATAATAATACAATAGTGATGAGAGTTGAACAATATATGCCTATTGAGCATGGTTATATTAGGTCATCATCAACCAAAAGACAATCCCAGTTTTATCCAAAGTTTCCAATTCAGAGACCGATATTTGGTTTGGTTACTTCTTGTCAAATCAAATCAAATTTTATTAAAATTTTCATAAAAATATGGTAAAGATGAGAGCAATCTTTAAGTTTAGTAATCATAGGTTTACAATATTGAGCATACATATTTTGCCTTATTGCAATATTTTTCTTGCAATTCCTCAATGCTACAGAAGCTATTGAAGTTACTGCTGTCTGACTTCCCAACCCTTCCAATGGTTTGCAAGTGAGACTCCATAAACTCTATGGTTGTGGCAGGTGGTTCTCACTATTATTGAGAAGACACAACATAATCAGGTAATTCCTAAATGTAAAGATAGCTAAATATCCTACTTTAGCCAAATCCGCAGTTGGATTGATAATAGCGGACACCAGACTCCAAGTTGATAGCTTCGGATACGACTGGGATTAACGCTAGGAAGAAAAATAATCAGGTAATTCCTGGCGAGGATCCATAAATATTACAAATCCATAGATCCGATATTCCAAACACACAATCACGGTCTGTCGTGACAATTCAGATATAAAAGGTAAGATACGAAAGTTTGTGTTAGAACCTCGTCTGTTAGTCAATAGATCTATCAGCTTGCAGGCGCGTTTGGCTAGACCTTACAGTGTTGGAGGTCCCTCGGTTTTAAGACACACTTAAGATACTACGCTGACAGCTGTCACACAGTTTTAACTAGTACGGCCGTCAACGTTCGATATAGGTATCAAATTTAGTTGTAATACAAAAACCAGTACATTTGTTTGTATTAATACATACATACATATAATCACGCCTTTATCCCCGGAGGGTTAGGTTAGCATGTAGAATATACTGCTTCCGGGCTGGTTGGCCGTGGTCCATGTGAAACTTGCGTTCCAGACGTTTCGTCGATCACTGCGGTCGACATCTTCAGTGGCGCAGGGCCGGGCGACGACAACTTCGGAGACCTTGCCTCGCCGGCGGCTGACGTGCGAGTGGCGCGATGGCTTGAGTCACGGCTGTATTTATAGGCACGGTCGGAGCGGGGAATCGACTCACTTGATTCTGATTGGCCAAGCGCTGTGGCACGGACGTTCTCGATCCTGATTGGTTGTTTGCACTGTGATACCGAGTGGCTCTCAGTGCTGGGTACCAATCTTTTTGGAGCTGAAATCCCTCGTTTTTTCGGTTAAAGTTGTTGGGATGCTTGAATATTTCGATGGCTTCTCGAAGCATACGTGGGAAAAAATGTGTTGTGGTAGCTAGAACTTTCGTGTTCTGAAATTCGATGGTATGATTCCCATCCTCTTGGGTGTGTTCTGCAACCGCTGACTTGTCGAAGTGGCAGAGGCGGCAATTACGTTCATGTTCCGACAGGCGGGTCTTAATGCTTCTTTGGGTGGTGCCCACGTATACCGAGCCACATGAGCAGGGGATTCTGTAAACTCCAGCTGACGATAGTGGATCACGTGGGTCCTTGACCGAACGGTGAAAATTCCGTAGCTGCGTCGTGGGCTTGAATATCGGCTTGATGTTACAAGCTTCTAGCAGTCTTCCGATACGATCCGTAATGCCACGAATGTATGGCAAGAAAGCCTTCCCTATCGGAGCTGGTTTTTCCTCATCCTGGTTTGTCTGCGAAGCTTTCTTTGGGTGAAGAGCTCTCCGTATCTCATGTGCAGAGAATCCATTAGCTTGGAAGGCCGAGTCCAAGTGGCGTAACTCGTTTTGTAGGTGTTGAGGTATAGGAATATTCAAGCATCCCAACAACTTTAACCGAAAAAACGAGGGATTTCAGCTCCAAAAAGATTGGTACCCAGCACTGAGAGCCACTCGGTATCACAGTGCAAACAACCAATCAGGATCGAGAACGTCCGCGCCACAGCGCTTGGCCAATCAGAATCAAGTGAGTCGATTCCCCGCTCCGACCGTGCCTATAAATACAGCCGTGACTCAAGCCATCGTGCCACTCGCACGTCAGCCGAGGGCGAGGCAAGGTCTCCGAAGTTGTCGTCGCCCGGCCCTGCGCCACTGAAGATGTCGACCGCAGTGATCGACGAAACGTCTGGAACGCAAGTTTCACATGGACCACGGCCAACCAGCCCGGAAGCAGTATATTCTACATGCAACGCCGGCCGTGAAAGCCTGAAGACTTATATGGTTAGGTTAGCGTTTGTATTAATGTAATGATGTTATTTTAATAATTGTGATTGAACCAATACATATTATCTTACCTTATTTTATATACACATACATGCACATATTCACGCCTGTAAGTCTTCCACGCGGGTTGGTAGAGGTGAGTATAGAAACCTATATTTTGCCAATATGATTTTCGGTCCCACGTAATAACGAGTTCATTACCGTCAAGCGGATACTTTGTCATGGCCTATAAGATTACTGTTTGACGGAGAACAACGTAATCCCTTAGCCACCTTCTACGACACCCTCGGGTAGAGGCTAGATGGCCCTATTTTGCTCCAACAAGAACCAACACGGCAATATCTTAATATATAAAATTCTCGTGTCACAGTTTTCGTTGCCATACTCCTCCGAAACGGCTTGACCGATTTTGATGAAATTTTGTGGGCATATCGGGTAGGTCTGAGAATCGGCCAACATCTATTTTTCATACCCCGATTCGCGATAACCGAAATCCACGCTGGCGGAGCCGCGGGCGACGGCTAGTATTTACTATAGCTGTTGCCCGCAGTCGGGGTATGAAAAATAGATAGTAGCCGATTCTTAGACCGACACGATTTTATTTTTTTACGTGCGGGAAATCCCTACGGATACTCACCCCTCCGGAGCCGGTGGTTAATTATGTCGGACTCTAACCGACTAAACCACACGCCGTCTCTGGGTCGTAGTGCTAGGCCGAAGGTGAGGTTGGTGACTTATCCCTCGCAAGACGTACACGATATACACACAAAATTTCATAAGAATCGGTCGAGCCGTTCCCGAGGAGTATGGGAACGAACATTGTGACACGAGAATTTTATATATTAGAAGATACTTACTAAGATATAGATTACAATAAAAGTTTACATCATATTGTGAGTAAGGTTATATTATACGGAGGAAGCAAAATAAAAGTGTATCCCTTCAGTGAGACGATATTAGGATCCTCGCACATAGCCGACATGCGTGCGGAATTTCTATTAGGCACCTAACATAGCGTTTTGCTTTATGTTTTGTTCGTGGCAGCATACGGGTGGATATTTGAGCGAGCTTTATGAAAAATATGGGGTAAAAATGTAATCTAAGCGTTTGGAATTTTAAACTTTGTAGATTCAAATTCAAATATTTTTTATTGATTTAGGTTAGAAATGTTACATTTATGAACGCTGCAGCTAACGCTAATATTAGTGAACGTCATGAGTAACATGCAACACATATGAATGTCAATTATATTAACCTGAAGTAAAAGGTGTTTTTTTTTCTAGTTTTAGATATAGGTACATGGGGATAAATCAGGTATGATGCTCCTTCGAACTGGGGGAGGATATTTCTGATAAGGCTAGGCGATTACATCATACGCGTGAGAATTTTCAAATACCGTGATACAGAATTAGTAACTCTTAATGTGAGAGTTTTAAAATCTTTCGTTAGTAAGTGATAAAATCGGCATGTATGTATGACGCCATAATATAAATAACTTCAATGAAAACATTTTTACTATTCCACATTACATATTTATTAAATTCCTGAATGGTTTCGCCTTACGGCATTATCAAAGGTTGATACATGTTTTTTGGGGTATCAGATGAAAATATGTATCAACCTTTGATAATGCCGTAAGGCGAAACCGGTCAGGAATTTAATAAATATGTAATGTGGAATAGTACAAGTGTTTTCATTGAAGATGTGTAGCAAGTTCCACCAAGTGCCATCAATCAACAGTATAAGCAATATAAATAACTTTTTGTAAAATCTTATTAAATATTATTTAACAAAAAGTATTAAAATTTATTCTGAATATAATATAAAAAATATGCTATACATAAAACTGTAATATACTGATGCTAGGAACTATAACGATCCCCATGTTTACATTATAGACTCTCACCCTAGATCACGGTGAGCCATGGACAACGCAATATCAGATGAAAGGGATTGTATCACCGTACGCGATAAAAATAATACAAATAGCGATTCTACAAACCGTTTATAGATACATAAACATATGTTGACATATTTGACATTATTTATGGAAGCAATGTAAAAAAAAATAGAATTCATTCTTCTTCATCCTGGCGTTAATCGCAGTTGCATTTGAAGCTTTTCAACTTGGAGTCTGGGGTCCGCTTTTTACCAGTCTAACTGCGGATTTGGCTAACCTTGGATATTTTCAGTGAAGCGACTGCCACCTGACCTCCACAACCCAAAGGCGATATCGAAGCATTGCAGCTAGACCAGTTGTTGGATTTTTGAGGGCTCGAACTACCCGTACCGACTGCCATAGATGTTTGTATGACAACCGGGACCGACATGCTTGGAGCGGGGCCAGTTTCCGAAGATGTGGAGGACGGGGAAGTTGGTCCTCATCCGCAAGATGGGGCGCCCGGTGGACGAGCCTTACGGGTACCGGCCCATAGTGCTGCTCGACGAGGTGGGCAAGCTCTTTGAAAGAGTCATTGCCAAGCTCCTCGTCGAGCATCTCTCTAGAGTGGGGCCGGACCTGGCGAATACCCAGTTCGGGTTCCGCCGGTGTCGTTCCACTGTGGATGCCATCATGCGTGTGAGGACTCTGGCGGAGGATGCGGTCGCTCGGGGTGAGGTGATGTTAGCGGTGTCGTTGGACATTTCCACTGCCTTTAAAACCTTGCCCTGGAGTTGCATCAGAGAGGCGCTCGTGTACCACGATGTGCCTCTCTACCTCCGCCGCATAGTCGGGGCGTACCTGACGGGGAGAGCTGTCGTCTACCCGAGTTCGACCGGAGTCGGTAGGCGTGAGATGTCGTGCGGTGTTCCACAGGGATCGGTCCTGGGGCCGCTGCTGTGGAACATCGGTTACGACTGGGTGCTTCGCGGTGACTTCGCATACGGTGCCACCGTCACTTGTTACGCGGACGTCGCGCTGGTGACGGTGGGCGGGGCTACACACCGCGAGGCGACCCTGAGGGCCACGACCGCGGTTGCTCAAGTCGTGGAACGGATCCGGCGGCTGGGTCTCGAGGTGGCTCTGCACAAGTCCGAGGCCATGTTCTTTCATGGCCCTCGGCGCAGGCCAGACCCGGGAGCCAGCCTTACAGTGGGAGGCACTCCCATCGACATCAAGCCCCGGTTGAAATACCTGGGGCTCGTGCTTGACGGTTGATGGGACTTCGGAGAACATTTCCGAAGTCTGCGCCCCAAGTTGGTGACAACGGCGAATGCCTTGGGCAGGCTGTTGCACAACTTGAGGGGCGAGGGGCCCAGAGGACTCCTATGGGAGACTCTACGCGGGTGTCGTGCGGTCCATGGCCCTATATGGGTGCCCCGTATGGGCGGACACCCTGGAGGCCAGATTCCTGCCTCTGCTCCACGCGGCGCAGAGGACGATGGCCTCCAGGGCCATCAGGGGGTACCACACGATATCCTTTGAAGCGGCGAGTCTCCTGACCGGATCGCCACCGTGGATCCTGGAAGCGAGGACCCTTTTGGCACTCTATCGGTTCCGAAAGGAGGCGCGGGAGCGGGGATTCGATCCCGAGCCCGAAGAAATTCGGGCCGAGAAATCCCGGCTCCACAGGGCCATGGTGACCCAGTGGGAGCTACGACTTGAGCAACCACGCGCAGGGTACGCCGTGATTGCGGCGGTAAGACCCATCATGGGGAAGTGGCTAGAGAGGCCACACGGTGGCCTCTCATACCGTCAGACGCAGGTCATTACCGGACACGGTAACTTCGGGCGGTACCTGCATCTGATGGGCATAGAGCCAACGCCCGAGTGCCATCACTGCGACGCGAGCGTGGACTCGGGGCTGCACCCGCTCACCGAGTGTCCGGCGTTTGAAGCGCCGAGGCGGGAGCTTGTGACGGCCCTGGGGGTGAGAGTGCTCACGCTCTCCACCCTGCTCGCGGCGATGGTCCGCTGCGCGGATGTGTGGGCGGCCAGCGCCTCCTTCTGCGAGCAGGTCATGCTCGTGAAGGAGACAGCAGAGCGGGCGCGGCGCAGCGAGCGAGAAAGACTCGCGGACATCGCTGGCCGCGTTCGAAGGCGGCTCGGGCGTAAACCGACCTCCGCCCCCCATGAGCGCGGGCTGAAGGTGACGGGTAGTCGTCACTCTAGCAGAAGCAGGCCACGGCGGCGGCGCGCATCGTAGTACGATGCGCGCCCCCCCCCCCCCCCCATACCGGGGGCAAGTCGGGGACCGCGTGGTCACAAGACAACCTCACCTTCGGCCTAGCACATCGACCCACAGACGGCGTGCGGTTTAGGCGGTTCGAGTCCGACATAACCTCCCCCTTCTACTCCGAAGGGGGGGTAACCGTGGAGATTTACCGCACGTAAAAAAAACCATATTCATGCATACAATATTTGCATTGAGCGGGGATCGAACCCGCGCCTCCTGCGTAGCGGCTGCGTTCGCTACCGCTACGCCACGGAGGCTGTCGACTCCTTCATCAACGCCAATCCCTGTCGCATTCAAAGTTCGCAATTTGGAGCCCAGGGCCCACTTTGGATCCCAGAATGTTCCCACTTTTACAGGTTTGTTTTGAGTCTAGTTTCACGAGCGTCGAACAGTAGGTGTAACTGCTAGCACATGAGGTTGTCTTGGGCTCCAAAGATTTTGATGGAACCTCTTAACTAATTGCTATAGGTACCAATATTCACTAACAATACAAAACACTGAAGTGGCTATAACTAAATTAAAAGAAACATTCTGCAATAATTACTCACACCGGCAGAATTAGCGGAATGAAAAAAGCAGAGTATGAAATAGTGAGTTTTATTTTAAAACAAATAATAAATAAACATGAAACAACAGTTAAATTAACATGTTTTGACATTAATTTGCAACATACATATTCAAAGTTTAATAAACAAAAACCTGACTAAACAAAATGCATTTTTCTCAGATTTCGTAGTGACAGAGAAATAGTTGCTTTTTATTTTATTTTATGAAGGTTTAAAATTAATTAAATTAATGTTTAAAAACGAGTGTTTCACCCTCATCAATTTAGGTTTCCATTCATCTGGGCATGCTGCGAAAAATCTATATAAATGCATTTTGTTAAGTTTTTTTTGTTATTAAACTTTAAGTATGGTTAATGTTGCAAATTAATGTCAAACATATTAATTTAATTGTTGTTTCTTGTTTAATCATTATTTGTTTAACAATAAAGCTAACTATTTTATACTCTCCTTTTTGTGTTTCGCAAATTCTGCCAATGTATGTATTTTCACAAATAATTGAATTTATCTTCAGACTACATAAGTGCCAGATTAAAATGGATTTTACAAACCAATATACATGTGCACGGACAAAAGCTGATGAAATTCATCACTTTCCAATTAACCTGGGTCCACCGATCCGTTTGTTTGAAATAGATTATTCCCGATTCAGTTGGCAAAGCCGAAAAACTCCAATTTCATTGATTACTATCTGTAGCGGCGTATTGTTGAAGTGCTTGTGAATGCAGTTGTCGGAAATGAAAACGTTTTGCTTGTCACCAAATTGATAGAAATGTAGTGGTGCAATTTGCTATTCCGTTTCTGAGTATGTGTTTGTGCAAAATTCCAATATAATGTTATAAATGCGGAAGTTTGTGAGTAAGACATCATCCTAATATAGCCTAGCATTCCGGCTCGTCCTAATCCAGTTCGAACGATCTTGGGCGTCCGTGGTAATGAGGTTATTGGCGCGTATGTCACCGTCCACGACGTCAAGCCAAGGACTTCTTGAGCCTACCCAATCAACCTAGAACCGGCGGGGCGCCATTGCCAGGCACTCGTTTCGCACGTAGCCTGGTGGTTGCCGCAAGACGTGGCTACACCAGCAAAGGTGATTCTGAAAGTTTGTGAGTGAGTGTGTGTCAGAATACGTAGGTGCGTGTGTGGGTTGGTGTGCTTGTAACTTATTTACACTGAAATTTTACGTGTGTGTATGTGTGTTCATATTTTGTTTGTTACATTTACATACAGAATTTTTAATTCTAGAGGTGAAAATCAATATGTAATCGGGTTTTAAGTGTTTTCATCTATCACATTTGTTAATATTTGAGACAGAAAGTCAACATATTCAATATTACTATACTAAATGTAATCGTCTGTATTGCATAGCGTAACTTTGAATTATAGTATTCATTTCTGAAATATTTATTCTAATATCTCATACTCGTTTATTCCCTAAGAGTGGCACAAAGTTATACATACAACCACATTTTAGCCCATCGTTTTAAAACAAAAAATATAATCGTTATCAATTAGTGCCTTTTATCGCCACTGTACTGCTAGATAATACTACCTAACCAGCAATCTCAACAAAACTTTGCTCAGGAGTCCAACTCAGAATTTTTACACGGTAATCACTTTTATTTTTATCGCAATCTTCTAAATCTCAATCTACCGTAGTCTCATCTCCCAGGTCATGTACAACTTCAGGTGTAATAACTTTAAGTTACAAGTACTTATAAGTTTCAGGACGGTAATTACGTTTAAAACTTAAGACTAACTGAGATTTTACTCGTAGTAAAATGCTAAGGTTTATGTTCTGAACATTAACTAGAATAAAGAACTTGTGAAGATTCATTTAGAACAAAACGAATCATTAGAAGTTTCGCTTTACTTTAATTTATGGCAATTTATGTTTCAAATCTGAGCTAAGCACGAAATCATCAGCCAGGGTCCGAATAATCCCGACTAGTCTCAAAATGATCTTAAAATTTTGGAATCATTTGTAAATGAAACTGTTTTTTTTATTTAAATTGTAGATATTATTGTTCGAACTAAAGGTGTGTATATGAAACGTCGGTAGCTTAGTAGTTAAGGGGTCGTCTTTACGATCGAGAGGTCCCGGATTCAAATTACACTACCGACGTGAACCCACTCCTAGCACAAGCAATTTAGCATAGTTTGAGGGGTTAGAGGGAATATTAGTAATTTCGATAATTTCGGTTGCTTATATTCTTTTTTTTTTAAATCAAATTAAAAAAAACAGGCCAAGTGTTCCGTACCAGAAAAAAGGCCATGAAAAAGGGCAAAAATATCACGTTTTTCGTATGGGAGCCCCCCTTTATCAATTATTATTATTATTTTGTTTTTAGTATTTTTTGTTATAGCGGCAACAGAAATACACAATATGTATAATTGTCAACGGTCTAGCTATTACGATTCTTGAGAAACAGCCTGGTGATAGACGGACGGACGGACAGCGAAGTCTTAGTAATAGGGTCCCGTTTTGAACCCTAAAAAAAGAATCAGTCAACAGGAAGGTATTAAGATAATTTTGGGTACTTTGATCGTCAAGATGGATCTGATAATGACTGTACCCTGTTGCAAGACCTGCGGGTGGATCTGTTGGCTTGGTCTCAACGGTCTTAGTGGGCCACATACGCCCTGGTAGGGTTCTATTCCATCACACAGAGTCACTCACACATACACACAGATACATACTCTCCCACACACACTTCCGTAATATGGCAGTACCCCTAAATTACGTTAGTCGACAAAGAAGATACGGTTGCACCTATACATACAACTTTTAATGAAAAGTGTATGTGTGTGTCTGTTTATTTGTCCGCCTTTCACGCCTAAACCACTGAACCGATTTTGATGAAATTTGGTATAGGGGTAGATTAGACCTTGAGAAAGGACACAGGCTATATTTGGTTGCGATAACCGACATCCATGTGGGCGAAGCAGCGGGTAAAAGTCAGTGTAAAATATTTTGGAACTTCAGGCAAGGTGACATACTGCGGTAGCATTCCTTCAACTAATCTTTTTGCCTTGAGTAATATCCACATTTCTTCTCAATATTGCTATTGAGTGACGGCAGTAATAATTTTACGATCTCTTGAGATTCGCTCCATTTTATGTTTACGTGTGAGGACTGGTTACGATTCCAGGTTGTCGAAGTCTATCTTTTTATTGTTGATGGAATGACTTCGTGGACTTTGACTGTTATGTTTGGCTCGGTGGCGTATTTTTCATTTGTGGCGGTACCTTTCGAAATAAAAATGTTAAAAAAATATATATAAAAAACATAAAATAAAACTTTAAATAAATATGAATTTTGTTTTAGCAGCAAGCTATTAAATATCCATTTATTGACGTCAGATACAATTTTAATATATATTTTGTATTTATTTTCATTGAATCCCAATGCAAGACCTTTAATTTCTAGTAAGAAATTAAATTAACTGAAAAAATAACTGACAATAAACAGCAAAATAAAATTACCCTTATGACCTTTTTTATTAATTGTGTATCATCTTGTTTCCATATATTACCTTCTATATTGACATGCAACACCAAACTTAATCTTCACAAAAAAAAAAATCCTTTCTACGCTATAGAAAAATATAAAAAATATACTAGCCAGTGCACCAATATGCGCACTGAATAACTTAGAGCCCTTCTAACAAGTACATCGCAACCATCAGTTAGAGCTAACTAAATTTCACGGTCGAGTGGCCAACTTCATTTTGTAAAGGCTTCGCTATACAGAACACTGGAGTTGTTTTGTTTCGCTTCGGTTTATAGAGCTTTATCAGGCCCTCTATACCTGTGACATAAAAAAGTTGTACTGAAAATTGTTTGCGTTAGTTTATTCGAACATTAAATTTGTGGACGGAACAATTACAATGTTTGTAAAACAAAAAAATTGTCTTGGTACCAAAAGCATTTATGGGGTTCGTTAAAGTTATGTCTTTTTTTATAACACTGAGGTGGCAGGACAAACACACGGCCTGCCTGAAGGAAAGTGGCTACCGTGGCCTTCAGGCGTGTGCAACACCAGGGGAGTCACAATCGTGCTGCCGACCCAGCTAACACAGACGGATCAACTAAAATTCCTCTTTGCGTCTAAATTACTGCGTCAGAAGTTGACCAAATTAGACAATTCCCTTGCATGTCGGCTATCCCCGGGTCATTTACGTTTTTGAGATGATCTTCTCACGTATGGAAATCACGGTATCCTCATCTTTAAACTTCAGGCCTGCGCTATGAAAACCTACCCGCTCCCTGGCATGCTTCCCTACGCGCGATCCGCTGACCAGAGGGATAAGTGGCATGCTGCCGAGCAACCCTCAACAGGGCCGCTTCTGCCTCAGTCAGAGTTGACCATAGGCAGCAACGTTTCCCGACTTTGGGAAGATATAAGCATATCTACACATGTGCTAACTATAACATAGTCCTTAATTTTCGAAACTGCATTTCAGTTTATTTCAATGTTCTATTATACTCGAAACACATCACATCTATCGTTCTTTGATTCACTATCACTGTTAGATCTACTATCTTAGCTTAACGTCTCTAACACTGTAGCGTTATCCTAAGCCTGCGGTAACGGCCGCAGAAACTCAGTCAAAGTTAGTGAGTTACCATTTTAGATGGTTGTATTTAATTTTACTGGTGAAATTTGAATGGAAATTGTGTATTGCTCGCATTCGCCACAATTTGAGGTAGGCAGAACTTTAAAGGGTTCTCGTAAGTTTGACTCTGTATTAGACTATGCTTACTATTTTGATCTAAAATTAAATTCTTTTCATCATTGAATGGTACCTGTAGAAATTAATTTGGCTTGTATGGCCCTTCTTTGAAAAGTTGTTAATGAATTATATTACGGATAACAAATTAAATTATTGGACGATAATCTGTTATCTTCTTGATATATTGTAAATATTAATATTTTCCCTAATTGAAGAGGCAATTAATTAAATTTCTGTCTAAAGTGAGTACTGTTATTGTAAGTTATTAGTTTATTACTGTAATTTTACAGGTATATTGATAAACGGTAATTACTAAGGCGTGGTTTTCTTTTAGTTGTTTTCTTTTCTTTTTTAAAGGTTCGATAACAGAAGCTTTTATTTCAGACTGTTGTGAATTCCAAAAAGCATTTTTATACAGTAATTTTACCTTCAACACTACATAATTCTGCGCAACTTCTTTGTACACTACATAAGCATAGTAAAAAACGAGACCTCATTAAAACAAACCATTTTTTTATACACACTCTAATTCCAGCAGTATCAGCCATAATTCAGTAAGATAAAGTGCTGCTCGTGAAGTAGCTGAGATAAAAACCAACAATCCCTAGCATAGAGCTACTAATTGCGGGATATTGCCGACTTCTCGCAACAAACAAGGGGGAACTAATAATTAATAGAGAACACGCCACTTCAAGTCAGGTGCTTCAGAGAATGTTCTAGTTATCATTGCGGTGTGTTTGTATACGGATTATGTTTGTTTTGTGGGTTTGGAATAGTGTTAGAAAAAGACTGATTTCTATCTATGACTAATAGACGACGAACTCCCACGACGTTTGTTGCAAGAAAATACTTCATTAAGCTTAACTTCTATAGCTAATCCATACTAATATTATAAATGCGAAAGTAACTCTGTCTGTCTGTCTGTCTGTCTGTATGTTACGTTTTCACGCCTAAACCACTGATTGGTATAGTGGTAGATTAGACCTTGAGAAAGGACATAGGCTATGTTTGGTCGCGATAACCGACATCCACGCGGGCGGAGCCGCGGGCAACAGCTAGTATGATATAAAATAGTCGTGTCTGGTTGTCTTTCAATTCAGAATTCAGAGAATTCAATACATCATCATATTGATGATGGATCTAGTAACATAATTGAGTAAAAAAATCACAACTGCAAATTCTAATAAACCTGTAATAGTCGAATACCGGCACCACTTTCCAATGCTATCTACATCGATCAAATTGAGAACTTAAGTTCTACAACATTAGGCAGCCAAATTTAACAGCCACTGACCAGCTGCAGTAGGGAACAAAGTTAGGCCTTTATAAAGTTTCCCCGCTCGCCCGGTGAGTTGAGTTCGCAGCTAAAAGCTAGGCGATTGCTAGTAGTTATGATTGTTAGAATGAATTTGGGCTTGACGCCTATCCGGATCTACAGCGCCGCTATGAAGTTGAAACTTGTACAAGAGGCTTTTACGTTGTTGATTGGATGTAGCTTTTTGGTTTAGTGTGCAGTTTGATTTATATCTTTACGCTTCAAAAAATGAATCTGTATTTTATTTTTACAGGCAGATTTCGTTATGATAACTATTTTTTCTATTAAATACTTACATCTGCACATCTATTCTAATCAGAGGTATTATTTACATTCACTTTTTGTCTAGGTTTTTTTAGGCTTATGTAACAAAGTTAATCTCTTGCCGTCACTGTTATATCAGAAAGTTCAATAAAACTTTAGCCTGACTAGATTCTTCATCCTAGCGTTAATCCCTGTCGCATCCGAAGCTTTTCAACTTGGAGTCTGGGGTCCGCTTTCTACCAATCTAACTGCGGATTTGGGTAAACCTGGATATTTTCCATGAAGCGACTGCCGTCTGACCTCCACAACCCAAAGGCGATATCGAAGCATTGCAGCTAGACCAGTTGTTTGGATTTTTGAGGGCTCCAACTCCCCGTAACGACTGCCATAGATGTTTGTATGACAACCGGGACCTACGGCTTAACGTACTTTCCAAATACCCATATTCATGCATACAAATATTTGCACTGAGCAGGGATCGAATCCGCGCCTCCTGCGTAGCGGCTGCGTTCACTACCGCTACGCCACGGAGGGCCTGACTATATAAGAGACGGAATATTCCTACCCCGGTCTGTCAATAACAAGCCTTCTTTTTCCATCCCTACTTCGATATCATAAGAGCCATTTTCCCGGATATGTTCCCCATAGTTGGAACGTGTTTGTTTTAATAGTTCGTAGGACATACAAAAGCAACACATTGGCTGTTTGTATGACGTTTGTTGACGACATGTAGGTTATAGGTATTATAGGTACCATACTGTATAGACTTGGTAAATACCTAGATAATGTTGCAAGGTAAAAGAAATAATTTCATAAGAAGTTATTTACCAATACCAAAAACAAACCATACCAAATAAATTGAAATAGTATGGGGATGTTCACTGCGCTTTTATCCCTACAGAGGGCGCATCGTCGCAATGGCCAATGTCAGCTGTCATCTACGTAGATTTCATTGTTGGTCTGACAATTTTTTATGAATATACTACATCATGCCGCTTTGTTTAGTATCAAGATTTAATGTTAGTGAAATGCAGTTATTTCCTCCAAATGCTAAGCTAAAAAAATAGTGCGAGACAGTTATGCGACGAACGAATTTTGTGGCTACAGAAAATTCTAGCTTAGGTCCATTTAAGTAGAAGATTCAGTTACAACATGACCGAAATTAAAATTACGGTCATAGGACTATTATCTGGAATTAGTAAGGCTCACTGTTAAAATATAGGAACTGAACTTGATACTGAGGCAGTACATACTTCATATTCGCAAATTGTTGTAAGCGGTCTCCAACCCACAATTAGTTGGATAGATACAGTGTTTTTGTTGCTTAAAGAGTTAAATAACACAATATCTTTTGGCAAACAGTAAAATTTAAAGATTCTCTTGATCTCATTTTCTCATCGGTTATCTTTCTTTCCAGTTAAAGTTGCACCTCTTTTGCTCAATTCTGCTTTGAGTTTTTGCATATTTCAAGTTGAATACATACTGTAGCAAGTCCAGATCAGAAAAAAATACAAAAAAACAATAGTCAACAAAAGACCAGTCGGTTCAAATCTGACAGCTATGAGTTTGTTATTGTTGTTTGGTCATTGCGCCCTTGCTGCCAACTATAATTAGCTTTGCGTGGTCACCCCCTTTGGTAGAATCGTTAAAAGTAATTTTAACACAGTGGTTTACGACATTGTAACGGTGAAAAATTTGTTTATTTTGTTCGAATTTCTCTGTAAATTTTATAAATAATTAAGGTAAAAGCAACAATAGGCCCGAAACTTTAAGGACAAATCAAATGTAACGCATCATTTTTTTAGAGCATGGCCATTACGTTCTTTTTTAATTGTTACAACAACATTGAGACAAAATCTATCATATTTTTAATTTAAATACAATTATTATACACTTTGTCGTAACCAATAGACGACAACCACTCAAAACTGCTAAAAAATTTCGCCATAAATAAATACGGTGATGGTATAAGTGAGTCATCAATCTACATACTTAAAACATCCATCTACTATATAAAAATAAGTCGGGTTTTCCTTCCTGACGCCATAACTCCAGAACGCATGAACCGATTTCCACGGTTTTGCATTCGTTGGAAAGGTCTCGGGCTCCGTGAGGTTTATAGCACAGAAAATTCAGGAAAAATTTCAACAGAAAAGCGGGAAAGTGATAATCGACATCCACGCGAGCGGAGCCGCGGGCAACAGCTAGTATTAAATAAAATTAGTGATAACCATTATAACTAAATAAAAAAATATATCTATTAAAAATCAGTACCCTTACCAAAAATCTTAAGAAACTGCTGTCTATAGTTCAAAATTTACTTAATTCAGTGTTCTGGATTTTCTAACATGTCTGATCATGCCATTAGGCGATTTTAAGTAAATAGGTATGTAAATCAAATAGTTACTATTCTTAAAATAAAGGGTTTTTTTTCGAAAGTGTCCACTATGGGGTCAGTGTCATGGTGTCAGTGCCATTGGTGCTTTTACCTTAAAAATTTGAGAGTCGAATTCAATAAAAATAACAAACCTCCCAAAAAGAAATATTATAAAATACATAATATGAATACTATCAAACTCTTTTGACGTGGACCATCTTTATTATGCCTAGAAGACATTTTTTGAGGTAAAACTAATTTCACCTGTAATAAATAATGAATGACGTCAGCCATTTGCCTTCAAATGACTACAGAAACGGAGTGTTAATTTATTTTGGTCCTTTTGGATAAGAGTTATATATGAGAGAATTTAGAATTAGAATTATAGAAATTCATACACCCACGCTAGTAATATTTTATAACATACTACACTTAACTAAAGTTATTTCAACCGGAATTGAGGCTCTCGTGGCTACATATGTGGTTACTGAGCAGGTTAAAAAACATCGTATGGTTAAACAATATTAGCCAGATCAGGGTTTGGATGGGTGACAGTTTTGACAAATGGATGTCCCTCCATTGATCCCTGTTGCTATATGACTACAAGCGTTTTCACATCCATCCGATATCCGATATCGGTGTCGGACGTCGATAGCCGACATCCGATCAAATCGGTCCGATACGGCCATTTGCTCGAAAGCACAGACTAGTTAGGGATGCTAGGGATGAAAAAAAAGAAGTGCAAGCAATTTTCGACCTTATTGACATAACATGGTATCGATTTTTTTGTCATCAATTATTATTATATTAGGAGAATGTAATTAAGGTCGAAAATTGCTTGCAGTCGCTGTTTTACTCTCTGTGATCCGATGTCGAGCCAAAACAGTGGTTGAATGAAATTTTAAAGCAATTAGTTTGCTAATTTTTCAAATCGATTAATATAGGAAAACCCTCTGATCGGTGACTCAGTGATTAGAGCATTCCCCCTGTAAGGGAAAGATCGCGGGTTACAGTCCTGCCGAAGCGATACACTTTTTCCTATCCTAATCGATTCAAAACAGTGGTGTTGGTTCCGATAACCGATATCGGGCCGGACAATGTGAAAGGGAGATCCATATGTCATACATTTGACTTTCTCCGATATCGGATGTCTGATATCGGATATCGGATACCGGAAAATGTGAAAACGCTCTAACGTAGCATTAGTTCTGTAAACTTCGACATCACCAGTGGATTGTAGAAAGCTTATATTGGTCAGACAGCAGTCGTTTCACAAGAATATTGATATACGGGTGTTTGACTTACATGTTATTATAAAATTTCTCAACTCATTCATTCAAATTAAAAAGTGCATTAAATTCTAGGTAAAATTATGTATTGTCTACGCTTTAAAAAATAATCAATTTATTGACTATAATTGTTTTTCATTATCGGAACGACAATTCCGAAGCCACTCTCCTTCCATTACTCCTCTTTATTTATTTTTATATAGGACACATCTAAAGTCTCAGGAAAGAGGGCCACCATTATATACACGTGCCATGTTAACAATGGTGGTACTCAGTTTCACGACCTCATCAGATGCTTTTTCACGCCCCGCTTAAAGGACCCGGGACTGTAGGAAGAGGGAAACACGTGAGCTGGCAAAGAATTCCACGTCTTAATGATGCGATAAAGGAAAGAGTCACCGAACCGCTTGGTTTTTGAAGGAATGTTTTGCACCGTATGCGGATGACTTCTAAGTCCTGCACGTGTCGTCCCTTATAAGAAAGGAGAGGGTGTGACTTATTGGAACTTTTTTCTGTTTTACCTTGGGTTTTTATAATACTTAGCGGGCAGATAAGCACATGGCCCACCTAACGGAAAGCGGTTACTAAGTTCTATGGACGTATGCCACACTAGGAGAGACACACTTGTGCTGTAGACCCTGTAAGAATAAAGAGTTTCTTTACCGTAACTGCAGAAGACAAAGCAGAAAAAGCTTTTGGTTTTCCCACGCTCATTTTTTTTTAATCGCGCATCCCGCTCTAATTACAATTTTCTTCATCTTTTAGGTTTTACCTTGGCTTTTACGAGGCAGACTCATCTGAACCCCCGCACCATATAATCCGAGAGCTTGTACGATTGTTTTGAGAACATGACTGAGGTAAGCTGAAAACTTGTCACACACATCTTCTTCTATTATATCATGTTATCTATTGAAAGTAGGTTTAACTAAACATAATTTGTTAGATCACCTGGCAGGTAGAAAATCCCTACCAAATGACCTGTCTTTTTGAGAATCTTATTTTTTGCTCCTAACAATACCCTATTAAAATTTCTAGTAGCCTTAAATACATTTGTTTTATATATTTTTTGGAAAATAGGTACTTTTGAACGTTTCTGGCAACAGTAAAGCTCCGACCAAGTCGTCTCGAAAATTTTTTTATATTCTTTGAACATTAACCTATAACATTATAACAATTGCATTTTGCCTTAAACACGGTTTTTGGATGTTTTTATTAAAGATATTGAAAAACTTATACATTGATTTAGGTTACTCACCAGCCAGATCTGCACCTTCATGACATGTTAGGGTATAATAATAGGAGACGTGTGTGACAAGTTTTCAGCTTGTCTCAAGAATGTTCCTTAAAATCGTACCAGCTCTCGGACAAATATATCCACCGTTGTAACCACTATGAACTACGCAAAATATCAGGTTATCTGTTCCCACCGAATGCGTCACCTTAAAATGTAGAACGTCCTATCTATGGTGAAAATATATTGCGCATACAGGCTCAGTAAAAAGGTTCTGCTGAATCCACGCATATTTCTCACGTACATAATATTTATAACAAGACCTAAGTAAATATTCTTCGTTTACTTTGGACATGCGAAACGAGTTTTTATTATTTTATTTTTGTAAGAATATTTTTTTACGTGAATGTTAAGTAAGCAAAGTTAAAATAAAAATATCTATGTCAAATTTTTATTTTGAGTCAGCTGATCCTTCCTGCCCCATAGAGAAGTGACAATTTGTTAGCAGATATAATTATATTGGCCCTATATTATGTGGAACTGAAAGTCATAGTTTGTGAAATTAGCTCTAACCCAAAGGGGAATTACTAGTTTGAATATAATATGTAAGTTGATAAAATTTTATCGGATGACCAATGTGATAGTGTATAATTGCACAAAAGCACTGCTTGTATGCAATTATACTCACAAAATATTTTATATGAATAGGTGCTTCACTCGTGGTTCTTATCAGGCAGGTGGTTCTATTCTGTATTATAATTCACATAAATTAGAAAAGTTTTATCAAAACATCTGCGTATTCATTAATCAACAAGATTATAATGTTTTTCATAATTAATCAAATGTACCTGTAGCAAAGTTTTCGATATTTTGTAAAGAAACTTTGTTCCTATTGTCAAAGTATTGATCATTTTTTTGCCAGTAAGCAAAATAAATATAATGATTAAATAATAACGGGTTTAATTTTTCATAGTTACTTAACTTTACTTTTATTTTTTTTCTTGTCGCTAGCTTAGTAGTCCAGGAGTCTGTTTTTCGATTCAGAAATTTCGGGTTTCAATCCTAGCTATTACACTACTGACTCTGACAAAACAATTCATTCTAGAAAAAAGTGATATGCTTCCACGGGTGTCCATTGAACATCACTATGAATATGTTTTAATTAAACCAATATAAGTGTTAAGCCCAAAACTACGTTAAGTCATAAAAGGACAGATACAGCAAGGGACCACGAAAGGTAGGAGGGTCGCTCGTCTCTTGTGGCACGTAAAGAAGCTAGGCCAAAATCGCGATCCCCGAAAACTCCGCCTCACAACGTGGAACATCGGCACGTTGACTGGTCACGCGGGGGAGTTGGCTGCTGTAACGTAGCAGTGGCATTCCTGCAGGAGAATCGGTGGAGCGGCAGTAGCTCCAAACTTGCGGTCACGACTTGCGGCAACAGCCAGGCTGGTAACAAATACCTGGCAATGGCGCCCCCGCCGGCTCCCGTTAGAAGGGGTAGGCTCAAAAAGTTCTGGCTTGACGTCGTGTAGGGTGACATGCGTGCAAATGGTCTCACTACCAGGACGCCCAAGATCAAGCGAAGTGGAGGAGGACGAGACGGAAGGCGGACCCTGAACTTCGAGGGAATCTCGGCCTCGGATTCAATTAGGATAATGTGATGATGATGACTACATTTTCAAAGCACGAAATCAAAAAATCAAGCTCTTATACAACTTATTTTCTCTATAGAAATTCTCGAGATAATTATTTTACTCATAAGTGAGAGGCCCTTAAGAAAGTAACTTATCATAACTAATAGTTGATTAATGGATACGAAGGTAAAACTTCCAAGTATGTTATTTATGGACAAAATAATGAATGGGTATATGGAAAGGTGTGTAGAAAGCTAGAAACATTGGACATGATATGAGACGTGTAATGACGTAATCTTGCAAACAGGATTAAAGAAGGCATCAATGATGCCTTCGTCCACATTGCCGGACAACATAAGGTTAATTAGGGCCGTTAGCTCTTTCAAGAGTGCGTCGCCAGCTTCCCCGACGCTTACACCGGTAAGGTCCTTGAGATGTTGTGGAGTTAGGCCATCGAGGCCGCCGGCAGACCCACTCCGGAAAGAGCCAACGGCTGCTAACACGTCCTTGGCTGAAACACTGAGACATTCAGCGTCTGTCTCCAAAGGCTCAGGGAAGGAAAGGTTATCAGCAGGTGATGGGTGCTTGCTCTGCAAATCTGCCAGAGTATCTGGAGAGCAAGGCGCCATAACATCACTGCTGAATAAAAGCCTTGCAGCTCCTCTAATGTCACCTTCTCTTAACTTGGACTCTACATAGTGATAAATTGAATTTTTATGAAAAATTGTGAATTTTGGGTCAAAAGTATGAGACGAAGAGCAGTTTTCTTTTATTTGTGTTGTTAAAGTTTTTTTGGTCGCCTGATCTTTTGCAACATGTAGAATTCTGTAAGGGAAGGTGAGCAATTGTTCCCAAGCGTATTGAGAGTTCTCCCGGACTACCACGGCTATGCACCGGGTGAGATTCTGCGCTACTGATGGCCTAGCGCCTCGGGGAACTCTCTTCAAAATTGGAACTGAGTTTTTAAATTTTGATAATGTTTGCCAAAAAGGAATTTGGGTTGTAGAGGTAGGGGTTAGCGAATTTGTTTGGATCGAAAGTGCATTTTGGGACTTGTGTACTTTCCCAAAATGCACTTTCAGACCCCGCTTACCTTTAAAAAAACGCGCCTGGGAACAATCTGGGCACTGAACAAGTTGACTTGCACATGTATTTTCCACTTAGATAAATGTATAATGTTTCTATTGATACTTATGTATTTAGAAAGAAGTATCTATAATCGGCATAAAATCACTCTTCAACATATACTATTTATTTGGTATTATTTGTTTCATAAAAATTAAATAAAAAGCAATAATCTTAAATAAATCGCGGTAGAAGCCGTTTTGTTTACCTAACACATACAAGCTAGTTGAGCCATATTTACCAGATAGCGTTGTGCAGAATATCTTAGAAAAATAATTAACAATTTATACATATTTAGTATATTAATGTGTAAAACTTTTTTATTTTATTTTTTTATAAAAAGAATATTAGCAACCGAAATTATTGAAATTACTAATATTCCCTCTAACCCCTCCAACTAAGCTAAATTGCTTGTGCTAGGAGTGGGTTCACGTCGGTAGTGTAATGGCCAGGATTTGAATCCGGGACCTCTCGATCGTAAGGCCGACTCCTTAACCACTAAGCTACCGACGTGAGGTAATCGTGCAGAGAGGTGAATATTTTTAGAGCCGTATACCTGCTATCTCTGCGTTGCTAGTCGAGTAGAAAGAGACAGATATGATTTTCGCAAAATCAAAGTCGAAGGGCTAGCTAGGTTGATTATTTACGTGACCTTTGACGTATTGGTTACTTAGTATCTCGTCGGACACGCTGTACCTTGCTCGACAGAGAAGTTTCGAGGAATTTCAATTTGCAAACATCATCACTCTAGAAGCAAGCTTCACTGTAATGAATTCTGGCTATTATAAATAGTTTCAACACGTAACTTACTCAATAAAACATAACATATTTGTGTGTGCGATGTTTATTTGAAATATGTATTAAACTTTTTGAATGAAATTTTAAAGCATTTTGCACGCTAAATAATCAAATTTAATCGATTTAAGTATTAAACTTCAGGTGCAATTCGATCTCGTTCTTGGAATTTCGTAATTTGAATTTTATAAGAGAAAAATCATTAATGGTTTATTATACTGTTCGTTTGCCAATTTTTTTTGTGTTTTTAGAAAAATATTAGCAATCGAAATTTCTAATATTCCCTCTAACCCCTTCAACTAAGCTAAATCGCTTGTGCTAGGAGTGGGTTCACGTCGGTAGTGTAATAGCCAGGATTTGAACCCGGGACATCTCAATTGCAAGGCCGACTACTTAACCACTAAGCTATTACAATTCTTTTATTAAATTAAATTAAATTTGTATTTATTTCTGACCAAATTACAGAGTCCATATTATTTAAACGAACTTAGAAAAGAACAAGCAGTAAATTTTTGAACCTAACAGTATACTGAACGAATTTGTGATCACACATCAATGCCATGATCTGCCTGATCTTGTTCCATAAACGTGGGGTTATTTTCTCAAACGCCTTGCGTATCTGTCTGTAACATAGAAACTGTCCCAATAATTATTTGTAAAATTACACACGTGGAAAATTAAAACTAAGGAACCAATCGCTGACACGATTTTAACGTTCACAGGTGTTACTTTGTGGCATATATCCGTAGATTTAATTATAAAAATCAGTGTCAGGAAGTCAGCTGAATTGCACAAACAACGACACCCAAATTTGTATTATGATCACAGCAAAGCAATCACGACCGATTGCCTTACTCTGTTTTAATACGAAAATCTCACGATCTTTATTCCAGGCATGTCTGAAGGATCGGATCGTCCCTCTGAGCCTCGTCACCAATACCCTATGACAATAAAGTAATAAATCTCATACATTTTTATTACACAATTTCAAATAATTTTTATGGTTTATGTGATAGTTGTCTTTGAGATATTTTGATGTATGTTTTGGGTCTTATATCTTCGTCAATCATCTTAAACTTCATCATCATCATTTCAGCCGAAAGACGTCCACTGCTGGACAAAGGCCTCCCCCAAGGATTTCCACAGTGACCGGTCCTGCGCCTTCCGCATCCAAGCCCTTCCCGCGACCTTCACCAGGTCGTCGGTCCACCGTGTGGGAGGCCTGCCTACACTGCGTCTTCCGGCGCGTGGTCGCCACTCGAGAACTCTCTTGCCCCAACGGCCATCTGTTCTACGAGCTATGTGCCCCGCCCACTGCCACTTAAGTTTGGCGATTCTGTGTGCTATGTCGGTTACTTTAGTTCTCCTGTGGATCTCCTCATTTCTGATTCGATCACGCAGGGAAACTCCGAGCATAGCACGCTCCATCGCCCTTTGGGTGACCTTGAGCCTTCTTATGAGGCCCATAGTAAGGGACCAAGTCTCACTTCCGTAGGTCATCGCTGGCAACACACACTGATCGTAGACTTTCGTCTTGAGACACTGCGGTATTTTGGACGAGAAGATATTACGAAGCTTCCCGAACGCTGCCCAGCCGAGTTGGATTCGACGATTGACCTCTTTCTCAAAGTTGGACCTGCCTAACTGGACTGTCTGTCCCAGGTAAACATATTCGTCGACAACTTCGAGTGTAGAGTCTCCAACCTTTAAAGAAGAAGTGGGTGCGACATGGACATTTGACATAATTTTCGTCTTGTCCATGTTCATTTTGAGGCCCACTTGTTGGGAGGCTCTACTGAGGTCTTCGAGCATTGTGCCTAGGTCTTCCAAGGTCTCAGCCATGACTACGATATCGTCAGCGAATCGAAGGTGAGTGATGTACTCGCCGTTGATATTGATGCCGAGTCTTCTCCAGTCCAGGAGCTTGAAAACATCTTCCAGGCCGGCGGTGAACAGTTTCGGAGATATAACGTCTCCCTGTCTCACCCCTCGCTGCAACTGGATAGGTTTTGAGCTTTGATCTTGGAGGCGGACTGACATGGTGGCGTTTTCGTACAAACACTTCAGCGCTTCGATATATCGATAGTCAATTTGGCACCGTTGGAGAGACTGTAGCACAGCCCAGGTCTCGATCGAATCGAAGGCTTTCTCATAGTCCACAAACGCCAAGCAGAGTGGCTGATTATACTCCTCAGTCTTCTGTATAATCTGTCGCAGCGTATGTATGTGGTCTATGGTGCTAAAGCCTTTTCGGAAACCGGCTTGTTCGGGAGGCTGGAAGTCGTCGAACCTGCGAGCGAGACGATTCGTAATGACTCTCGAAAACAACTTGTAGACATGGCTCAGAAGCGAGATGGGTCTATAATTCTTCAACAAGGTTTTATCACCTTTTTTGAAGAAGAGTACCACCACACTTCTGTGCCATGCCTTAGGCGTTCGTCCCTCGAGTATGACGGAATCAAATAGCTTCTGAAGAGCTTTAAGTATCGGTGTTCCACCAGCTTTTAGAAGCTCAGCCGTGATCCCATCATCACCCGGTGCCTTATTGTTCTTTAGCTGTTTGAGAGCCATTCTAATCTCGTACAGGCTGACGTCCGGGATATCCTCGGTATAGTGTCGGGTCAATCTGGCTCTTGGGTCTTTGGCCAGATTATTAACAGATTGCCGTACACTCGTGTATAATTGTCCGTAGAACTTCTCGACCTCTTCCAACAGCTCCGGCTTTGACGAAATAATTCTGCCATCCTCCGCTTTCAGCTTATTCAGTTGGCTTTGACCAACAGACAGATCCCTTGCGAAAACCTTTGAGCCTTTGTTGCTCTCAATCGCCTCCTTAATACGAGTCGTATTAAATTGGCGTAGGTCGCGAGTCAAGGACTTGGAGATCTGTCTGTTTAAACTCCGATACTGAGTAGCATCTTCAGAGGACTGCAGAACCAAATTTCGTCTTTGTTCCATGAGTTTGTTGGTGAGGTCCGAAATCTTTTTGGTTCCTTTTGAACGACGGGCTTTGAAGATCTTAGACCCAGTCGTTTGGACAATTTCCACAAATCTGTCATTGTAATCATCCACATTTTCGCAATCTCCCAGGCATTCGAAGCGATTCTGCAACTCGAGCTGAAAGTGCTCAGGGTTCTGGAACTGGATAGGTGCTGGTCGGAGCGTAGACTTCATCAGTCGACATCTTTCGAGCTTTGTTCTAAGATTCAATGTGCCTCTTACCATCCGGTGATCGCTTCCTGTTTTTACTGAATTGATCACGGAGACATCATTGAATATGTGCCTCTTTGTCGACAAGATGAAATCAATCTCATTTTTTGTGACACCGTTAGGGTGTAGCCATGTCCACTTACGCTGTTCCGGCTTTCTGAAGAAGGAGTTCATCATAAAAAGGCCCTCCTTCTCCATGAAGCCGGCCAGCAGATGGCCACGTGCATTCCTCTTTCCATATCCAAATTGCCCCACTCTCAGCTCATTGTCGCTTCGTTTGCCCAGTTTCGCGTTAAAGTCCCCCATCACAACGGTATAGTGTGTTCGGGAGCTATGCATGGCTTTAGAGATATCCTCATACATAGTCTCCACCTCGTCGTCGGGGTGTTTCGAGGTCGGTGCGTGTACCTGTATGACCTTCAGCGAATACCGTTTGGTGATTCTGAGTATAAGGTACGCTACCCTCGTCGAAACACTCTCGATCTGGGCCACGTTGTTGACAAGGGACCTGTGGACGATAAACCCGACACCACCCTGGGACAGTATGTCACCCTCCCGGAAATAGAGCAGGTTACCGGATTTGAGGATCATGGTGTCCTGCCCCTATCTCCGGACTTCACACAATCCTACGATATCCCACCGTAACCTGCTCAATTCTTCCTCGAGTTCAGCGAGCTTCTCGTCGGTTCGCAGTGTGAGCGTGTTGTACGTTGCCAGGGCCAAAGGTCGTCGGGGTTGGTAGCCTGGCATCTGCCGGGGATTCTTCGCACCCCTTGCCCCGCCGTTACCATGGCCGCTACCATAGCCAGGAATAGCGGGGCCGCCGGGGACTAGGGGCCGTTTCTTATGTTTCCTCATCATGGGGGGTTATGCCGTAATCGCCACGCTTGGCAGGCGGGTTGGCGATCGCAGTTTGGTGGCTAGTACGCGGAAAGATGCTGCTGCCCATCCTCCGGTATTTGAATCCCTTAGTCGCCTCTTACGACACCCACGGGAGGAGATGGGGTGGTGCTATTCTAGGGCCACACCACAGGCGCAACTTGATTATATTACGGACTATACCTTTTGTTTGAAGTGAAAACTTCTTTAGATGGGTATAAAGTGTTAAACTCGCGTCAGGATCACTTGACCTTTGAACCATAACCGACGACTGACGTCATGCAACATTAGTTACAGATTGTTTATTTTGTTAGGTACGCTAAGAAGCTTCGTAGCTTAGCAGTAAGCGCTTCGACTGTAAGTCCTTGTGGTTTCAGATAGTACCGGGTTCGAACCTGGGCTTCTGACACTTTTTGTGATTATTTTTTCTTTTTGTAATTTATTAGATACTTTTTGTGATTAATGTTTCTTTTTGTAATTTGTTACTTTTTGTGATTATTTTTTCTTTTTATAATTCATTAATTTCTTCTTACAGAAAATTTGTGATCGGTTCTATGATTGGCGTTATATTATAGGTATGGTATGGTATGGTATGGTATGTTCTTTTTATCTTTTTCTCTGTATATAACGAAGAAAGAAAGAAAGAAAAAGTTTTCACTTCTGCTGGCACTCACGGAGTGCAACCCGTCTTTTTTTTAAATATTTATGTATGAGACTGTCACGATTGCTGCAAACTAAAAAGATACCCATGTTTGTTCTGTATGTATGTTGGTATGCCTGTCCCATTTTCAAGTGAACGGTTGAACCGGTTTCTATGAATAATAAGTAATAACATCGTTAGATTTATCATTTGCATGAATTATATATTTTTTCAGGAAGTACTGCAATTGAGGTTTGAATTAAAGTATTTTACTAGTAAGATTATAGAATTATCATTAATCTGAGTATACCTGTCAAATGTAAATGTAAGCAACCAGAAATGTATAGTTTAATATACATATAAAAATATGGCGTCAGTGTATATAGTTATGGCCTCAAAATAACACAGGCTATAATAACACATAGACTATGCAAGCAGAAATGTATAGGTTACCTATCTTAATCTCGAATTTTAATATTCCGAATATCATAATCCAGAAAACGTTTGGGCAATTTTTCATAATCCCGGGTTTTCAAATTCCGAAGTTTTATTTGCCATATAATTGCAACTCCAAATTTCATTTGCCCATTTATTCATTTGTACGACGTTTTATAATCCAGACGAACGAGTTCCAGGCACACGAAATCTAAATGCACAAAATCCAGATGACCGTAATCCATATGCACGAAATCTCAATTTTTAAAACACAATTTTTTTAAATGCAATTAATTGATATCCAGTTAATTGATATCCATACAAACAATACCCAGATTTTTAAACCTAAAACTAAACCTCATATGGCGTCTACTAACTACAACTGGAGACAAAACACAAGTTGCCTTAAAAAATATATGTATGCATGTAAGCAAACAAGCATGCATGTAGGCAAGCTGGCAATCAAACCGGCAAGCATGCAGGCATGCAGGCATGCATGCATGCAGGCAAGCATGCAGGCAAGCAGGCAAGCATGCAGGCAAGCAAGCAAGCATTAGTATTGCTCTACTCCGGCGCTGCGGGAAGTGCAGTCCTTCCGCCCTTGCGTAACAAAGTTCTGCCCTCCCTCCGCGCCTCCAGTTAAAAAATAACACTCGAGTGTAGGGCAGACAAGTACCACGGCGAGTCGGATCGGGCGTGGTACGCAGTGTTCTCAAGTGAACGTTAGATTTTTTGTTATTATATCAACCGTTACACACCTTTGGTACGAATTTGGTAATAGTTTATTTGGAAAATGGTACGATGGGAAACAAAAAAAAATATTCTGAGAATCTGGTATAACTATATTTGGATTATGACAATATGGGAAACAAAAAAATACTATTTGAAAATTTAGTTTTAGTACACCTGGAAATTGATTCATCTGGGAAACGAAAAACGGAATTATAGAAAGTTGTCATTCATTACATCTGTCTTTTAAAAGTTCTACCAACCGTTTTCGGGGTTTTAAGATTCGGGTAACATAAATTCGATTTTTCAATAGGTTACCAATGTATAACCTAATATACATAAAAAATTATAGCGTCTTTTTCAATGTAACGGAAATGTATACTCTACTATACAATAGGTCTAAAGAAAATTCAACTCTTTTAAATATGTAATTCTATGTATATTCTTCTTGTATACGAATCTTCTAATGTGTATCAAAGTAATTCAGTAACTTTTACGTTAGTTTTACTTGAAAACTATAAGAATAAAGTATTATTTAGGGCCACAAACCGCCAGCGCTCCATTTTTTGACACTTTACTGTCAAAGTGTCATTGATTTTTTAAATAATGACATCAATATTCTTTAACGTTGAAAGGAAATGTATTGCCATAATTATAATTTCAATAATACTACGAAATGTGTAGTTGCGCGTCAGTTACAATTTTGTAAATGTAACGTATAAAATGCTATACAACGTCGAATTAAGGATTAAACCTTACCGGCAGAAGTGAAAACTTGAATATTAACGTTGTGCAGTTTTGATGTTTTGGAATGGTTAGCGAATAATTTTGCACGACTTGCTTTAATATTTCCACATTTTAACTACTTTATATACACGAATTTTACGAATAGGTACACAGCAGTGTGGCCACTACACAGACGGTCGAGCCATCAGCTATCACCATCCATGGATGCGCGTGACACGCTGTAACATAAACACACACGAACATTTGCGCAAGCGCCCTGCGCCGCCGTCTTACGAATTTTCGATCAGGTCAAAAAAAGTGTACAACGCCGCTACAGATGTTTTCACTTCAAAAAACCTACGAATAAACCTCAAAAAGTCTATTCGAAAACTATTGATTTTCGCCTATACATATTGGGGGGAGGGAGGGGGGGGGATCGTAGCATTTTGGGTCCTTTAACACCCTCTGACAGGAATACGTTGACCTACCAGTAACCCTGTGTATTGATACTTTGATTTTGACACTCTAGCCAAGATGATAACCAAACGATTGTTAAGAGTTTTCAAAGCTTTTACCATTTAATCATAAGATAATGTTTTGTTATATTGTAAAATGTTTAACCCTTTTGCACTTAAACAAAAGATAATTATTCACTTTAAAATAATTTTCTCGACATTTCTACTCCCTATTTCAAAACGCTAAGTAAAATCTCCACAAGTATTATGAGGTCTACAAGTACGCCTACTAAATTTATATTTAACAAAATAAGAGAAAGGTGTACTGCCTTAAAAGCGTAAATGTTTAATAAAAGCAAAGTTGAGTTCGCATTGTTATATAATTTAACAAAAGAGTTGGAAACCCAAACCAATAGCAACTTCCAAGGACTTTGTAACAAACAGGTAAAGAATATAGTGTCTATAAAGTTGGAAATTCAAAGAACAAGTTTTGAAACTGCTTTTTAGTACAGTGAAATCATTTTATTAAAAATCAAGTGCTAAGTTACAGAGTCCGCAGAATGCAATAAAGAAATTTCGTAGTAATAGCTGGGAGTCAGAGATCTGTAGATGATAAAGTTGCGTAGAAAATAGCTGATAAATATGGGTGATTGATATGCTTTGGTACTTTTCGAAGACATTCAGGTTTGAGTAAATAAAAAAAAAACATCTTTATTGTTCGGACACCATAACGTGAAAAATGAAACAGTAAAATGTGAATGACTCGTGTTTAGGATATAATTGAAAAATGTTTAGGCCTATTTTAGAAGTGGAACATAACAAGCTAGATACAAAGTAGCATTTTAAGAATGTAACTCTGTTTTGTTATTCATTATTATGATATTAAATCATTTTATTCATCAATCATTCTTAACACGGTAAAATTACGAGTACCAATATTCATTTTTTCGCTGTCTTTACAAACACATAGTCAATCAAACGTTGACAATCAAATCGATATTTTTAGAAGCTCAAAAGCTAAATATTGAAATTTTCGGCTCAGCAAGGTGTTGTCAATGCAAATTATATTTACACTGGAAATGTTGTCAAGTCAGTCAACATTCTACGACAAATTCAAAGCGATGGCGAAATTATTTTCGACGTTTGGACAGTCACGAAATTTATTTTTTGTATTACTTAAGCGTAGTTGATTTTTCGTTAATTGAAAATAGAAGAGAATGTTATTAGGTTATTGAATAATTATTTAGGTTTTTTAACAACAAAGGAATCGACGTAAATTTAACAGTGATATTTGGTATGAGTCGTCATTATTTGAAGTTCTAAAGTGTTCAACAATGGAAGAGAATTATGTCCAACAGTGAACTGCAACAGGTTAACTGATTGATTGATTCAAAGTTCTGAGGAAATGATACTTAAAACCGCAACACATGATGCAGTATATTCTATGGATTCACAAAAAAATGTATAACATGATTTTTTATGACAACCATAGACTGAGACTATTAAGTTAACGACTACTATTATAGAATTATTGATATCTATAAAGGTGCATTTCATTGCTGAGATTTATCATCAGTGAAGTCAAGAGTCCAAGCAACCTTCTGATGGCATCCAATAATGTATTCTTAGCTTTCAGGAAAGCATACAATCTCCGGAACAGCTTTAAGTGCGTGATGACACGTCGATTCCTCAGAGAGTTTATAGTCCTCTTTCGCCAGCTTGCTTTAATACTGGCTAATGAGTTTTATCTCCCAAGAGCACAACATATCTCTTCATTCTGGTCTGCCTTAATTGATCGGTTAGAGCGAAGTAGCCAGAGCTGTTGTTTGTGTGGTAATTAAATATAAAATATGCGGTAGTCACACATGATACATTTGATGTCACCTGACGTCACTACTCTCGACACTCATAGCTGCTCATATCGGAATTGTTCCCTATCGCTTTCAGCCTCTGAGTCTTTTTCCTAACTTAGTTCAGGTCGGCTTTCATATGTGACTGTGATGCGGCTGTACTTTGATATTTTCCGTGAAGCGAATACCATTTGACCTCCACAGTCCACAGTAAACTGGCAATATCGAAATTCTGTAGTTAGACCGGTCGGACTTTTTAGGGCTCCAACTACCCGTAACGACAGCCATGTACTCTGTCACCAGTGAGCTTACAACATCCTCTCTATGTTAAAGTGCTCGTAAAAATACTTATATCAACTAAATGCTAACAGACTAGACATAAAAGTTGCAAATGCCCTGTTATATGCTAAAAATATGTAGTGAAAGTAATTAAACAAAAAAAATGCCAAAAACCCAATCTAAATATTGCACGTAGTAAGAGTGACATTTTGTCGAAAAACGGATTTTTGTGAACTGTGAACAAATAATTTCGTACCTATAACGTATTACTGAGACAACTAGTGCTTCTGCTTCTGTAAAGATAATCAAATTAAGATATTTTCTCTTCAAATAAAAAATCAAAACTTTTTGCTTCAAAAATTTAATAAATTCTCCCGAGAAAAATGTATGTACCTACGCACGCAAGCAATGCAATTTAAATTTTTAAGTAAAGCGCCATCTAGTAGACTGTACATTTGCTTGAACCATTACGACAGTATAGCCACAAGAGGGCGTAGTGTACCTTCAATAACTAATGTGAAAAAAAATAATACTAGAATTGTATTATTATCTATAGCCCAAATCAAATCTGTTTGACAATTGACATTTTTGACTTACTGAAAAATAGATTATTGACTTGTAAACAACTGTGTAAGCAACATTGTAAACACCCACATTGATATAAATTGAATTAGAAAGATCAGAATATTTAAATACGTAATAAAAATACAATGGAACAACTTACGTTAATGATTAGAAACCTACAACACAAATTCGAAGAGCAAACAAACAAAATTCGTGAAATGAAAAGACATATACAGCGCTTTGACAAATATATAAGGAGTAAAAAGGCTTTATTCTTTAGCATGACGGAAACAAAACAAAATTATTTTAACTCACATTGTAACATACTGTACATACTACATAAACAAAATTATGACCGTTTTCTTGCTGCAAAGAAAATATTGAAAAAGTGAGGTATACGGGAAAGAAAAGTACCAAACGTAGACCAATAGTTGTGATTTTAAATACTGTTATGATGAACATCGATATTTAAAAAAAAAAAACATTATTATACTATGTTAAAGAAGGCTTTACGCCTCAAGTTCTCGCAGAACGCAGGCAGCTGAGCGAAAAACTTACAGAGGAAAGAAACAAAAGGAAAATGGCCTTTCTGAGGTATGTACAATAAGTTAATAATACTAACGGAACACAACAATAGAGAACAACAATTTCAACAGACCGGTAATAGCAAAAATAAGAATCTGTCACAGTCACCGGAAATACAGGGAAATAATACATATGCAAGAGATCGATCGATTCGTAAAAAATCTGGGGATATATATGGACAGGAACCCTCAACTCCAAGAGATCAGCCGTAGAATATTTACCAGCGCGGGGTCCCTGCGTAGACTTCAAAATTTTCTTTCCATTGCCACGAAAACTGCGCTTGCACAAAGTCTTCTCCTTCCCATCCTTGATTATGCCGATGCCAGCTATCCAGATCGCACCGAAGACCAACTGAATAAACTTGAGAGACTCTAAAATCTTTGCATACGATTTATATTTTGTTTGGGCTAAAAGGACTAGGTTCCAAACAGGTTAGTTATAAGTTTCCATGACAGTTGAATGACAGTTGAGTGTCATCTAGTGTCAGTGGTGTCACTTTCTTGAAATAGTCTCGCGTGGCGGGCCGGGTTTTATCTAGGGAGATACATTTCATATTTAATTAGAATATTTGTTAATCAGTTTAATTTGGGGACATAATTATATACCATCCGCGAGGCGCAGTGGATATAAAACGGTTTCGGACAGAAATACGTCTAGTGACGTGATAACCGTGACCACGGGTGTTGCACATGCTGAAGATTGCTGGCGGCGCCGTTAAAGGGGGTTCAGCGGCGTGATCGGGCGGTGGAGCCCTCATCACCGTCAACGGGCAAGAAATACTACACATTTGACACTAAGCAATTACACACCACACATACAGACAGGCCTGAGAGGGTCTACCAGGGGCTGCAGTGAGGTGGTGTGCACGGACAGTTCGGTGAGTGAACCAAAACATTGTAGTTAGTAAGTAGGTAAGTAATATTTAAGCGCTGCGTTACTTGCAGCCAGTTTGGAGTAACAGGGGTGTTATTTCCATCATATTTGGACTTCGCAAATATGATCACATCTCCGAATATCGCGCTAAGCTTAAGTGGTTACCTATACACCTTCGCTGAAATGCTCATTTTCTTTATCTACTGTATAGTATTCTATTTCACCCTCTCACTCCCATCTACCTAAAAGATCGCTTTGACTTCTTATGCGACTCGCATTCTAGGGTCTTGAGGTCGTCAGAGAATCTGAGGCTGAAAATGCCAGCGCACTCCACGAGATTCATGGACAAATCTTATGCTGTCCAAGCTGTTCGATTGTGAAATGCCTTACCCGTTACCATTAGACGTGCACATCTCTGTCTTTCAAAAAAATGGTTTCAGCCTACTATTTGCAAGAGCGATAGTCACCTTCTATCTCTATAATTTATTTTATTATGTCTTTACTGTTTTTAGTATTTTATCTAAGTATATGTATTTCATGTAACTGATGATAGGTACTGTATCACTAGCTATGTATTATATATTATTTATAGTAAGTCATGTTAATAAAGTATTATAATATCTATTACCTGCATATAGTAATATCACTAGTATGGACCAAAATTTAAAAATAATTATTAGGAAACTGACCCCTTCTTTTATCTCTAGATCGACCTAAAATTTAGTGGTTATTTATTCTCTCTGAACTCCATCCCATGGTTGCGTGGAAGATATTGCCCTGCGCGATAAGGCTGCCAATTGTATGCTACTAAACTGTACATACCACTATATTGTAATGTGTTATTTCTTTCTTTGTGTACCATACAATAAAGAATATTTCATTCATTCATTCATTCATTCAACAAATATGAATGAAAAATACACAACAAATTCCAAATAAAGGGGGCAAAGGAAAAGTAGAGCCTAATTTAGATATCCTCATTGAACTTGAACCTCAACTCATTGAAAACGTTAAACGATGGCAAACTTTTGCAAGGGATTTTAAGAGAAAACATTGGAAATGCTACTATGATAGATTATGATGATGTTGAGACCTTTTATTCCTACATAAAGCATAATAAGACTATTGTGGAAAGTCTGAATACCATAAAAAATAGAAAAGCCCCAGGCCAACATAGTAAAAACATTCATAAGCATGTTAAAAACGAACACAAAAAATATAGGCTAAACATTTTGGAAAATCATTTAATAAACGCAGGAAGTATGAGAAAAGGTATTAAAGAGGATTCCTAACCTGAAAGAAAGTACCACTGGTAATAAAGTATTATATAAAGTAAAAGATAAATAACTAAGCAATAAAGGTAGGATGTCAGCTACTGGCTCAAGCACTAAATACATTGTTTAATAAAATTTTAGATTCCAGAAAAATACCTAGAGAATGGTGCAGTCTGACATTATATTATTATTTAAAAAGGGTGACCCATAAGATACAAACAATTACAGACTTATGAGCTTACAGCCAGTTCCCTACAAGCTGTTTGCCTCAATGCTAGAACAACAATTATCAAGATTTATAGAAGAATACGAACCAGTAGAACACAAAAGGTTTTCAACCACCGACCAAGTTATTGAGAAAAACATAGAATAAAACCAAACTCTAAATATTGCATTTATAGACTATGCGAAAGCTTTCAACTCTATGTCTCACTATAGTAGTCGGAAAGCTCTCCATGAATGCAATGTGCCGAATGAGACGATAGAGCTCATCAGGTTCATCTATGGGTAGTGTAAGCACGAGAAGAATAAAGCTTGAGAGAAAAGATTCAGAAATACCTATTTTAAAGGCGTAAGACCAGGAGACCGTCTATAACCAAGGTTTTTAACACTCTATAATAAAGGGTATAAGAGTACATGATCAAAACCTGAGCAATCAACGATTTATGGGCTCTTTATGTTCGTATAGTACTCGTAAGACCTACTACATGATTATATAATAATTATCTGAGATAATAATGATTATCTGTATTATTATTACGCTCACAAAAGACATTTCTGATCAATTCCCAAACTCTCCATGACCCAAATCTTTGGTTCACAAGATATCACAATCTATAAATAAACTAATTAAGCAAAACTTAGAGATAAGTCGGAAAGTTTCGAAGCAAAAACAGGAAGTGAAGAAAACAAATTTGTGTTCTAAGCTGATGCCTTGTCGTTTTAATGAACGATGTTTTTGCTGAGCTGGATGTAACACAGCACTTAATAGAGGGCGTACTTATTGCCGTTTACCGAACACTTTTGTATGTGATGATATTTTAAAGAATTCATTGACAGAAACTCTGCCAACACTTTACTTGACTTATCAGAATCTTCGGACTTAATATAGTACACACAATTTCATCTAAAAATAACATCACAAATCCAAGAGTTGAATAAGATCAGTTTTTCTGAAAATTTCTCAGTAGCTATATGGAATCTAGATTCGAGTAGGCAGCAATAAACTCACCATTTACGTGGTTGGATCTAAAAATACGATTATGGATCAATAATTTTGCTGTAACACTTCTGTCTCCACAATTACCTACAGGCGTTAGTAACGCATTGCTTTTTATCAAAACAAAAGATAAAAACAATTTTCAATCTGTAAATACGAATAACAGTCAATCATTAAGTTCTTCAAACAGAAGATACTGCTAATAAAAAAGTCACGATCTCTAGTAATTGGAGAATTTATGTAAAAATAAGAAATTAATAAAAATACTGGCACATTAATAATGTATAATCTAATTAAAATGAATTGAATTACGATCTTCAGATTAATAAATCAGACTATGAAATTATTTAAAAGGTCACCATAGTTTTAAGGACAATGAACTAATAAAAGAATGTATGTAATCTATGTATCGATTTAAATAGAAAAAAATCTATGTACCCATAATACACGAAAACTTTGAAGTGTAAAATAATTATAGATTTGGCATAGTTCAAATTTATATGGAGTAGAAGTGAAGAAACGTATTATTTGTAAATTTTACAAATAAAAATTTCTTCTTCTTCATCCTAGCGTTAATCCCAGTCGCATCCGAAGCTTTTCAACTTGGAGTCTGAGGTTCGCTTTTTACCAGTCTAACTGCGGATTTGGCTAAACTTCGATATTTTCCGTGAAGCGACTGCCATCTGCCCTCCACAACCCAAAGGCGATATCGAAGAATTGCAGCTAGACCAGTTGTTCGATTTTTGAGGGCTCCAACTACCCGTAACGACTGCCTTAGATGTTTGTATGACAACCGGGACCGACGCGGCGACGGCTTATCGTGCTCTCCGAGTCACGACCAGACCAATGCAAATACCCACTTTCATGCATACACATATTTGCACTGAGCGAGGATACTTACTATTCATTTATTACAAGGGGGTAAAATTTATGACGCTGTTAAGAGTATTCTCTGGATGTACATACTGAACCAATTTTGAAAATTCTTGTACCCTTATATGATGTGTTAAAACATTAAGATGTTCACTGTGGGTCTATGGGACCTAACAAGATCTTTGGGGCTCAAATCAACTTCACCTGAATGCTGAACACCTGCTGGTTAGTATAAACTTTCCTATCGGAATTGGAATATCAGATGACTCATTCAACACGCTTCAAAGACACTCTATGTCAAAGAATGTCAATAATGAGTTCAAGCTTAAAAATCCAATAAAGTACGGTCGAATTTCGATTCTAGTAATGGAACTTATTGGATCTAATACTAGTTCACTTGAATCAAACATCAGAAATACATTTTATTGTTCTCAACACGATAACAACAGCATCTCAACTTACCACTCATAGTTTCTACGTTATCACGTAACACAATTACACTTCGCAAATTCCATTGGCATCACTAACCTTATTTCTAGTTTGAGAGCAAGGAAATAAAAGATTCCCCTTACAAGGGTAATCCTAGAGCATGTGCCGCGAATGGTCAGCGAGATAAGGCAGCTAATTTATAGCGTTTCAATACCTTCTGGCCACAAAACTTTTGGTTACTGGATGTGGTATTTTAATTTCTTTATATTTAAGTTGGTTTACGTAAGAACATGGATGTACGGGAGAATGAAGGCATCATCAAGATCTTGGGATACCGAACAAACTACACCCACTTGCTAGCGTCAGTGATGGCAGTCTTCCTAGGCTTCTCATCAGGCAAACCGCGTACTTGTAAGATTTATAAAATAAAAGAATAGAGGCGTGAAACTGAAGGTGAAGCTGTGACTAGCTTTGTCATGGTAGCCGTGCCAACTTACCACCCGGTAAACAGTTATCATCGTCTATGATTACTCTGGTGGTAGATATTTTTCCAGTATATTTGGGGTCGAATCGGTCAAAAATCGATATTGAATGAAACCCTCCCGTTTCATTCAATATCGATTTTTGACCGATTCGTTCGATCGATCGGTTAGCGAGACTGCTGAATTTCTGCATTCGGGGAGGACCCTTTCTTTATTTTCCTCATTCACTTTCTCCTGATCCTTTCATGTCCACTGAACTATTTCAAGTACGCAGTATAAAAAAATTGTTGTCACAAAAGTTAGCGTCAATATGAATCTTAAGGGATCGGTTACCTCAAGTTAAATTCTTATTCGATGTTACTTCCAGCAGACACGTTTCTAAGATCCTAAGCCAGAGGTCAGCAGATGTTGAGAATTTAGTTGCGCTCACGTGTTATTCTTTCAGAAGTTATTTGTGTCTCGAGCTGTGAGACTTTTACTTGTTTCGATATTAAACTACTTGTTACTGAGCGCGAAATCGATAGCTTGAACGTTAACAGTATTTTTATGTTTGTTCGTAATGTTCTTGTGGGTCTTTTGAAAGAGATTAGATTCCCATTTGTTTTGTGCGTTTTTACGTTTTATCTGTGTTTAATAATCTTTTAAATAGAGAATAATCGTCCATAATAAATTTGAATTACAATAATAAAGAAGTACTAAAATGAAATTTTATTACATGTTCATTATCATATATTAAAATGATGTTAAGGGTGAATCTTGTAGATCGTCGTATTCAGTTGATTCCCTTCGTCCACAAAATAAATAAATTGATATAACTTCTAAATAACCAGTACTAGTGAAAATGATCCTATCTCAAAAGAAAGTTTGTAATTAAGTAAAGTTTAATACCTAATTGTACTTTCTTTTGTAAAAAATCTTTGAAAATAAAATATGTCAAGGGATTCACCCTTTTTCTTATGAATTATAGACATGGAGACTTAAAGATGTGTTAACACCTTTAGTCTGTATTCTCAGAAGAGCTTGTACTCAGAAGAGCTAAACAATAGATTGCACCTCATCTGTGCAAAGAAGCAAAAATTACAAATAATAGTGGAAGTAATGTTCCTCAAGTTAAGTCGTTCTAAATGTACGTAATATATTCAGGTTTTATCAAGCTCAAGAGATTTACGTTGAATGCAAAATTGCAGACTTTGAGAAATACTGCACGGTAGAAAATGTCATAACTTGTCAATTTTCATAATTATGTACAGTCAGAGAGACCGATTGTTAAGATAGTTAGACCACTCTGGATAATTACAACTATTTGAGTACTCTAATAACCAATATAAAATTGGGATTTTGGTATTTGGATTATTTTGAGTACTTTTATTAGGTACATTTTAATGATGCTGACTGTACACGGTTAAATGATTTTAAATCTAAACGTTAAGATTATTATAAATATATCAAAATTTTATATAATACGAAATTCAATAACTCTCTTAGATCTATTTGATCTCTTTCGATATGATTCAACTAATCGTGTCGTGCTTACTGAATCTCGAGCAATCAAAGGTAAATATCCCATATTTGAATTATATCTACCATCATTATTTACACGTGTTTGAATGAAAAAATAAAAAAAAATATTCTTGGTGACAAACCGTTTCGTAACTATGTGCGTTCGAAAAGACCAACATATTTAAATCGGTCTAGTTTTATGCCAGTTCTTTTTTCTTTGTCTATCAAATGTACTCCACTGGGTTCTCACGTTACGACTGCGTTTGAAACTCGATTTCACTTCGAATATTCATCAATAATCACTATTAACAAACAACAACATTCGCCTATTAGACACAATCTACTTAGCACATTAGAGGGAATCTATTCAAATAGGAAGGGCCTGCATCAATCAACAAATAAAGCTTAGGATATTTGCAACCATGTACTGCCTGTCACAGCCTGTTAATTTACCAACTGTTCTCTCGAATCCGCTTCTATTTCAATGTCTAAACACTAAATAATAAACTTAGAAGCTCACGGAATAGAGTTCAAGATTGATTAAATAAGGTAACATCGTTTCCGGATAAGAGCAATTACAATGGTTTTAAGTACGTTAGAGAAATTATGTTGAATTTCATAGGAAATTCAAATGAACGCAATCGTTTTTAGCTTTTTAGAGGATTAATGGATTTTTAAATTTAGTTTTAAAATCATCACTAGCCATTTTCGTTGAATACGTTGTAATATTACCAAGTGGTTAAATTGAATTGAATATTTTCGTGACTTTTATCACAAATGTATTTTTGATTTCGCAATAGTTGGTTTGCTTCCTATCCTAACTAGAATGATCCATTCATATTTAATATTATACATATGTATTGTACATTTTTAATACCTGTATCTCTCAACTATTTAAAATGCTTAAAGTTTAGATGGATGACTGATTGTTTATTAGTCAAATACGCCAGAACGACTGATGTAAATGAAATGTGGCCCAGGGATAGATTATAATGTGAAATACCTTTAAATAGCTTTAAAATAGTTTGCTAAACCGCCGGTAATAGCTGGCAAAACAAAACGTTTTACTCCACTTATTTATAACAAGAACATTACATCTTACAGCATTACAGTAAACTGGAGAACTGCAAACTACATTCTGCCAACATTATAAAAATAAAGCAACTATACATCATGTCGCTGACCGTAATCTTTATGACCTAAACGCCAGAGTGCGGGATTAGTGCTAAATTTATTATACCTCAAGCTTACTTTGTTCGCGAGCTTAGCAACCTTTAGCAATGGATTACACTCAGCTACGGTCGTCAACCATAAAATATATATTGATATGGAAGATGAAGTATTAGGTGAGGCCATAAAAAGGCTTAGTGCGTGTTGTGAAACTAATATAAATAGTAGTCTGAAACATTACAGCTTCTGAAGTGTAGGATTAAATTTGGTGACGTATATGTGGCCCAACCAAGAACTTTGGAGAACAAGGCAACCTCATCGACAAGCCAATACCCCTTCAAGAGATGGTAATTTTTGTATCCCGGTCCCTCTATCGGGCCCGGCTATCGAGCAGTTAAAAATTAAGGGTTATTTGTTGAACCAGCATACATGTTTAAATATAATATGTTCAAACCTAATCAATGTTCCTTGGTTTTCATTTAAGTAGGTACTGGACCGATTTTGACGAATAGTCATATCTTAACTTTAGTTTTTATTGCACACAGTATATTACATATGGGGTAGGTTTTTGGCAATAGCCATCATAGCATTTCTACTTTTTGCAATTATTGCTTTTTGTAATCGGATATTAAATGTTTACATGGTAACTAAATTACAAAGTTCACTGCTGTTCAAAAATTTTAAAGTTCAAAAATTATATTGAAAAACTTTTACTTCAAGCAAATTTAATCTAATTTTTCACGTTATTGCCATCCCTTAAAGAAATAATAACTTTGAACGTTATTATTCTTTTAAGGGATGGATCATAAGAACACGAAAAAGAAATTACAACGAGAATCGAGAGTCATAAAGTCCCGAACACTTTCGAACGAAAATATTCCAATGACGAGGTCAAATTTATTGAGCTAGCACACTAAGTAGGCCCATATTATCTCTGCCAGGGTTACCTACAGAATGTATACAGTGAATCGATAATGCAAATTTTATGTAAAGAGACTGCGAGAGGGCGAAATTCTGTAGGGGAGCACCGAGCCGATCCAATCAGTGAATCTTAATAATATGTATCGAATGTTTAGTTTTCGCAGGTTTACATTTGCCCTTACCACTGTTATTGACGATTATGAAAATATTAGATTAAATTATTAATAACAGAATACGTAAAATATAAAAAAAACTACATTTGATGTGATGAAAAATGTTCTTTTTTTTTCTAATGGTATGTTGTTAAGCTAACTTAGTTAACTTAAGTATACAATAGGCTAGGCAGATGATTTAATTATCTTTTATATGAATGCCAAGCAGTATCTCCACCAATTTTGTAATCAATTCTAATTTGATTTTATCATCCATGCTACTAATTACTATGTTAAACACTAGAGGAGTTAATATCAATTAATCACCTATAGGTGGCAAGGAAGAGGGAGTAGAAGAAAGTGATAAAAATGAAAGCAAAGAAGTTAGTGCCTACGACACTTTTGCACTTAGAGCGGACATTAGTAGACAGAATGATCTTCTATAGATTTATATACGAGTACTTTGAAGTAGATAATAAAATAACGAATGTTTTATATTAATCGCATTTTCTTCTTATATACAAATAATGCTAGCTTTAATAGCAATTTGTTGCGATAAAGGTTAAAGTATAAACGTATCTTATAACCATTATCCCGGCAAATTGCTATTTTCTAAAATAAATAGTACCTTGTGTTCTTCTGATTATAAATAACGAATATAATCTGCAGTCTAGACTTGAACAAGTAATAGACAGACAATATACATTTATAATATTAGTAAGGATAGAAAGTTTTAAAAACAAATATCTGTAAGACATAAAAGAGAATGAGTTGCAAGATTTATTATAACTTATAATAAATCTTATATATATAAAATAAACAGTGAGTTGATAACCATCAACCCTAACCCTAGCAGCGAAAACATAGACGATGAGAATTCCCAACGAGACACCATAGTAACTCGGGCCGTTAATATATGTAAACGTGGGCGTAACACGTTGAATAATGTTTGTGTACGTTTGTTTTGAAGCCATACCTATCAATATCCTTCGTCAGCCCTTTGGCATAGTTCGCTTAGCTGAGGGGTCAGGTCAAGTCCCTTCATTAACTCCAACATTTAGCACGTTCTAGTTGCGGTCATGAAACTTAACTCATTTTTCTACGGGATTGTTTAATTATGAGTTATTAGTAGTAGTGACTGCTTATATTAAAATACTAACTATGCCGAATTAAAAATTTAAATGATCATTAAATTTTTAGTAGCAGTAGAGAGTATATTTTTCATAAATTGAACGCCTCTGGAAGGTTTGCGCAGTATATAGGTGACCACTCAGGTTTTAAAGACTGGGATGAATCGTCTTACTTTTCATTGGCTATTGATCAGAGAGACAGAGAGAAAGTCACGTTGTTCATTATTTTAATAACTTTCGCACTTCGTCCACCGTGTTAACACAAGTTTACACCAATTAACGGTTGTCTGTATAGAAATCTATGCATGACTAAAATGAGTGTTATTCTTAATATTAAATATATCTTATGTCTTAATCTAGTTGAGTGGCTATTGCATGATCGAGTAATGAAACACCAAAAATTTACATTAACATTAGAATTCATACTAACATTAGAAGAATTTGTATAAGTCCTTTGTTAAAACCCCTTATAGTTATTATACAAGTAGTTTCAGAACCGGTTTATTTACTCATTTCAAAGTAACTTAAGTTATATCAATGGAATCTTAGTTATAACTTTGCAACACATAACTGTGTATTATTGGGTTAAGGCGTGTCAAATTGGCATCTAACTCTGGCCAAGCTTGTGACTTCGCATTTGACAGAAGTGAATTTGTAACTTCACTCGCCCCTTGAGGATAAGTTGTGAATGTGGGTTGATTGTAGCTTCGTAAGTTCAGACTTTGGATTTGATGGATTCCGCACGCTATAATATTTTAAGACTTAAAATTGTATGAGTTACTCATTAAAAAATCAATGCTTAGTGAAAGTCCAATTAAGGGCACCGCATTTGAAGTCACTATAAAAAACTTTTTCATTGAAAGGCTGGAACTTTTAAGTGCTCTTTGACAGTTAACTAGAATCGTCTCCAATGGTTCTGATCGTGTTTAGATATTTAATATAGAGCGCAGGTTTTGCTGCCTGAATCAAAATCGCCCAACTTATAACCGTTACGAACAAAATTGGTTCCATCCATTATTCACAAGGACCCCCAAAATATTCTAACACGATATCCATATTTAGGGAATACAAGAGGCGTCTGATTCCGCCACAGAGTAACTTCTCGATTTAATTTATACTCTTGTTTGGTTTTACTCTTATCGAATGCGGAGACCAAGTTTGTGGGAATCAGGAGAAATTACCAACGCCATTGTGAGATCTCACACGGAAAAGTTTTGGACTTGGAATGATCAAGTTTTGAATAGATTTGTATTTTAGATATTCGATATTCCGATACTATAGGAATATTTGTTGTAGAAACTATTGATATGGGACAACTTCGTAAGTACCTGCATTATTTTATATTTTGTTGAAGCAATAATCAAAATTAAACACAATATCGCAATTTACTCATGTACTTACTAATGAAGAGGTATTCAAAAGAAGCCGTGGTGAAAATGGAGATAAGTATTCTAAGGATTATGTAAAGGTAAACCCTTATGGCCTTAATCATGATTCTGTTACCTGGGATTAAATGCAAATAATTACAAACTTTATATATTTTTCTGTTCTTAGGAAGTTCATAGATGTCACACTGAAATATTGTAGGTTCCGATAAACTATCTATATTTCCATGATTATTATTTGGATCATTATGCACAACACTCAAAATTGCAAATGTAAAACCCGAAACTGTTTATTAAATAGTTTCCGATAGAACTTTACTTTAAACCAAACTCAAAACGATCCTGTTTAGCATCAAAGTAGAAATCCAAAATCCCTTAAGCCGTGTTAGCGATGTACAAACTTGTTTATATGAATTATATTGTTCTAAATTGACACTTACTTTGCTTAAATTAAGGTCGATAATGATGGTAGACTTAACGTTGTTTTGGAGTAGATGTGAGCGAATCCAACTGGCAACTTTATTTTCAAAGCGACAATTGCCCAACTAGGTTTTGCCAACTAATTGTTGAGATTACGGTTCACTTCGCTTACCAAGTTGCCGCTTAGATATTTGAATTTAATCTTATTTAGGCCTTATACTGAGTCAGTTTTAAGGTAGATTACATCACTGTTAGCAATTTTAATTTATTTTAAGTCAATCTGGAGCAAAATATAGCTATATTTAAATTTGAATTAAATTTTTAATCATTTTTCATGCTAAATATTCAAATCGATTTAAATAAGAAAAATGCATCGGTCTAGGCAGGGTCCGATAGTTCGTACGAATATTGGCAGACACTTCCCACTGTTGTCGCCTCAAAGACAGATATAGAAGGAGAAATTTGAATTGGTTAGGGCGAGGTCTGGTAGGTTGGTGGTCAAAGCATTGCCCCTGTAAAATCGCGGGTTCTAACCCTGCCTAGACCAATACAATTTTTTTGAAGTGAAAACTTCTTTAGCGGCGTTGGATGGGTGAAAACTATTAAACTCGCGCGTCAGGATCACTTGACCTTTGAACCGTAACCGACGACTGACGTCATACAACATTAACAGACTGTTTATTTTGCAAGATACGACAAGAAGCTTCGTAGTTTAACGGTGAACGCTTCGACTGTAAGTCCTTACGGTTCCATATATAGTGCCGGGTTCGAACCTGAGCATCTGACACTTTTTGTGATTATTTTTCTTTTTGTAATTTATTGATTTCTTCTGACAGAAAATTAGTGATAGATTCTATGATTGTGCTGTATTATAGGTATGGTATAGTATGTATGTATTTTTTTATCTTCTCTGTATATAACGAAGAAAGAAAGAAAGAAAAAGTTTTCACTTCTGCCGGCACTCCCGGAGTGCAACCCGTGTTTTTTTTTGTTATTAAATCGATTTGTATGTTAAAATTGTTGCTTGATAGTTTTAAAACGGCACAATGTACAAATTGATACAAATTTGAGGTGTTGTCTATTTTTTTATATACCACTTAGGTGGCAATTAAGCGCACGGCCCACCTAGTGGGTAGCGATTACCGTGGCTTATGAACGTCTGCACCACATTCACGCCATCAACCTTGTAAGTACCTTCTGATGCCCTTCTCAAAAAACCCAATACTTAGGTAATGTAAATACAAGTAAATACACGATAAGCTTACAAAATGCCTGACGCGTAGCTGTACATGATAAGATTAATTTTTTAAACCTCCTCATATTCATCCGTTATTATTCATTCAAAATAACATACTGATGTTTTATCACTCTCACAAACACACTATTTCTATTAAGATAATACAACACGGGAGCCAGGCGTTAATAAGTTGATGGTGCAAAATAAATTAAAGTGCGTTCTTGCTGTATTCATAAATAACAGTAGCATTGGGGAAAAGGATAAACGCTGAGTACTTTTTTATTAGTTCTACTTTATTTTTATCATTTCTTTTTTCTGTAATATGTATGATCGGTCAAAACAAAACCTACCTACTTTTTAGTGAAGTTACGGAATATAATATTATTTTCATTAGTTTCTGAGACATTACTTTTATAACGTGTGTTAAGTTAAGTAAAAAGGTATTCTTCTTTTCAAAATGTAGTTTTACTGAATCGCCAATTAAAACAGGTTAATGGACATGGAGCCTACGCTAGTACGTGGGACAATCTGTGGGATACCTCCATATTCATACTCCACTTGCCTAAGAAGTTCCCTCTAAAGCAGTTACTTCTTTCATCTCTGCTACAGCCAACCCGAGTTTGCTATTTATATCACAAATGGTAAGTGCTATACTACAAGTATGATAGGTACTTGTTAGAATTAACAACGTATACGTGTTTGCTTTAAGGAGCTTACATTAGTAGAGCCAGTCTCATCGTGTACTCGACATAACGTCGCGATACCATCAACACTTACGCGACATGCAAGCTCTAGCTAGGGACGGGATTAGGTCGACAATTTATTTAAATTTAGTTAAAATGTTACAAAGGTAAGGCTTTTTACCAAGTTTTTTGACTTGCCGTGTTAGTTTGAACCATCAAATGTCTGTTGAGAACAAAAATTAATTCATGGTTTGAAGGTTAATGCGGAAATGGGATGGGGTACAGGACGCAATGTGTATTCAAACTCAATTCATCAAAATGGTTATAAAAGTTATGACGATTTATCAATAAATTTCTATTGCCTGACGTTTTGACCAAATTGCATTGGCTGTGGTCATAGATATATGATACCTTGTATCGTTCAGTAAAACCGACAGCTGTCAAATTACTCAAGATGCTAGTCATTGGATTAACTTCTCAGTCGTATTTGGATCCAACTAATTGTTGGACTTATCGATAAACATAAATCAGTACATCACTAATGGGCGTGTGTTGACAACTATCGCAACGCATCGCACTAAACTGTACACCGAACAACATCAGTATAGCGATCTGATTACGTCGAGTTGGGAGAGTTACCAATCCAACCTTTGTTTTGGGCTCAGCCATACACATTTGTTTTTAAATCATTGATGTCTGTATATTGTAAGGTGGTCCATTTGCTATGAAGACTTGTTTGACGTTTTGAAAGTATCATATTGTTTATAACAAAAAAAAATAACATACTACTTTCACTTTAAATGTTTAGCTGACATTAGCATTATGAACAATTATCGTCTGCTACGGGTTTGAATTCCCACAAAGTTTAAAGGTATGAATGAGTTTAACAGCAAACATTCATTATTATTTTCTCTCCCCTGTCATCTCAAAATGGTTAAACGGAGATCCGTTTCCATTCAGTTCCGTACATCCAGATGAATTTTATTTTGGTAGAGAAGATATCGATTAAAATCTGGAGTAGCGTATAGACTTGTTATCACTTTATATTGAATATGAATGGGATTAGAACGGGAGCTACCGGTAACAGCTACTTGAATAAATAACACAAACAACGATACAATCCAAACTCATAATACAAATAAACGGGTAGGTTATAACGATATTAATTTTGTGGAATAGTTTTGTAGCACCCGAAATGTTTTATGTAGCTATCGGTGGCGCAACACCGCGGAATGTGAAACAGCGTGTGAGCAGAATAGAAAGAGACCCGGCCTTCGAGGCATAAAAGGATTTATCCCTCAACAAATTTTTATTGAGGATTTGGTACAGTATTGGAATTTACGAATTCTGTGTGGCCTAATATTGATGGGGGTATATGGTTTTAAACATTGCAATGCTTTTATTGCGGTGTGGGTAGAATGAACTCTGAAGTTGTGGAATGACCTCTTTGCCAAAGTTTTCTCTAGAGGTTGTTCAATATTTTTTGCTAAAACTTCGACCTTAATATATCCGGGCAATTTGTACGAAGAGTGAATGCAATGTGAGTCTAGTGCAATGGTTAGCTATATTTTCTACTACAGTTTCCATACTGACAATTTCCTAACAGAAAAATGTATAATATAAATAAATGCACATGAAGATTAAGAGACAGATAGACAGAAATTATAACTATCCCATTAAAAATATAACCAGAATAAAAATATAAACAAAATTTCCTTATGTTAAATAGTTAACGATGTTTCAGTGACGTCAACAAAACTACAACAAATTCCCTAATCAATATACAAATAAAACTTTTTTGTAAATATTTACCTTAACTAAACCAAGCGTTCGTTCCCCTAAAGTGAAATATAGCGAAGACAAGTAATAAACAAAATCTATCATCTCTAAAACTCTTCCGAGTTTCATGTACGGCAATTTAGCTGAAATATGTTTCATAAGCGCGGCCCCTGGTGAGAAAAACAAAACTGATGGACCGCAAAGTTTTTATTACAAGTCGTGCGAAGAATATTCTGTACAATTGCATATTGCAAGATATTAAATGGATGACCAGAAACTTTTTCGATTGATGAAAATAACAATTGATTAAAGAAACGAAAATTAAGAAGCTTGAGAAGGAAATAGTAATAGTAAATAATTTAGGTATAAATAACTTCTTCAAGCAATCAATTAGCCCACCACAATAAACTGCTAGAGAAATGCTTCTTTCAATGTGCGCCATTTCGTCCGATCCTCTACCTTACGCATTTAATCTGTCCCCAGTCACATTTTAAATACCTTCTTAAATTATCTCAATATAGATGAAATAACTTAACAAGATTGGCAAAATAAACACTAAAACCATTAAATAAAATTTTAAAACAATTAGTTTGCTATTCAAATAGATTAAGAATAGAAAAGTGAATCGCTCAGGCTGGACTTGAACCCGCAACCTTGCCTTACAGATAGGAAAGGGAAAAGCTTCAAGTTTATAGAATTTCTTACTTGGTTAAATAATTATATAGACCCTTTCCTGAATTAACACAACGATACTGTAAAAATTCCATAGAATGAATGATTCGCGTAATTAATATTTACTTATTACCAATTATATTGTACAATTGGCAAATTAGCTCTACGGAATAGAAAATAACTAATAGAAGCAAATAAATGATTGGATGTAATTTGAATGACCTCACGACAAAAAATCCAGCCCCTGCAACTCGGCTTCGGCTCCAAAGGGGGCTGTGAGGCTGCTGTTCACGCCCTATCCACGTTCCTTGGCTGTAGTGGAGGAGAGGTTGTGCTCAAAGTTGACTTGAGGAATGCCTTTAACTCGGTTAACAGGGACACTTTGTTGACACAAGCTAAATTAGAAACCCCCAAAATTTTTAAATTTCTTTGGCAATGCTATAGGCACCCTTCTAAATTACTTTATAAAGATAATATTTTAAACTCAGCGGTAGGGTGTCAACAAGGTGATCCTCTTGGGCCAGTCATTTTTAGCCTGGCTATTCACCCCATAATTCAGCGACTAAATTCTAAATTCAACATTTGGTATCTGGATGATGGTACTCTTGGTGGTGACGTAGAGACAGTATTAAAAGATTAAGAATAGGAAAAAGTGAATGCCCAGGTGGATTATTTGGGCGGAGTCATCAAAAAACAATGTTTAAAAATGATTGCAACATCATTCATTGTTTCCGATATTTCATATAAATGTCGGTAGATGCCTCCCACCGTCGCCCTAAGACGGTAATATAGGAGAATTTGGATAGCTTCAGGTGTGGCCCGGTGGCTCAGTGGTCAGAGCATTCCCCCTGTAAGGGAAAGATCGTGGGTTCGAGTCCCACCTGGGCATTCACTTTTTCCTATTCTTAATCGATTTGAAAAGTTAGCATAGTAAATGCTTCAAAATTTCATTCAAGTATTAAAAGATTTGGCATTTCTAAAAGAAGAATTTAGTTCAATTGGCCTAGAATTAAATTCCACCAAATGTGAAATTTTTCTTTGTGATCAAACTGATAGTCTTTCGGTACTCTCAAAATTTAATGCTTTGGCTCCAAATTTAAAAGTTTTACAAAAAAGTTCTCTCCGCCTCCTTGGGTCACCAATTCTAGAAGATGCCTATGAGTCTTTTGTGGTAGAGAAAATACAAAATTTTTGTGAAGTCTCGGACCGCCTGTACCAAATTAATATTCATTCAGCCTTTACCATCATTCGGTTTTGTCTTTTCGTACCAAAATTTACACATGCTCTGCGTTCATCTCAACTTTTTAAATGTTCGTCTCTTTTAGGTCAAGTGGATAGACTGTTGCAAGACACTCTATGCAAAATTCTAAACATTAATTTGAGCGACCGAGTGTGGCTTCAGGCGTCCCTCCCAATTCGCCTCGGCGGCCTCGGCGTTCGCAAAATTGCAGATGTAAGTATGCCGGCGTTTCTATCTTCGGTCTATGGCACTGAAGAATTAGTCAGGAAAATTCTGTCTTCTTCACTGATTAATTCAGATGTGCCAGGTAAGGCCGAAGCTTTAAATGCTTGGAAAATGACCTGCCCAAATTCCGTCATGCCCGCCAACCCATCTTCTCAAAGGCAATGGGATGAGCCGCTCAGTAGTGGTGTTAAAAAACATTTATTCAGTACAGCTACTACTGATGCTGAGACATAGAAGGGGAGACACTAGCTACTTTCATAGACATAGAAGGGGCTTTCGACAAAACGGCACACAGCAGCATTAACGAAGCCCTGCGAAGGCGTAGAGTAGAATCAACTATAAGGGACTGGATCACTCAGCTAATAAGCAAAAGAGCGGTCCAGATAGTGATGAGCACTACCACAAGAGCAAAAGTAGTCAAAGGGTGCCCCCAGGGAGGCGTCCTATCACCACTCTTATGGAATATAGTAGTAGACAGCCTCCTAAAGAGACTAAATGAGAGAGGATACACCACCATCGGGTACGCGGATGATCTTGCAATACTGATAAGCGGAACGGCTGAGAACGTGCTATGCAAAATCATGCGCTCAGCCCTTCAGATTGTGGAACAATGGTGCGAAGAACACCGACTATCAGTAAACCCGAAAAAAACAGAACTTATCCTTTTCACCAACAAAAGAAAGCTACCAGAACTACAACTACCAAAACTATTTAACACCAAACTGGCTCTAACAACTCAAGTTAAATATCTGGGCATCATACTTGACAACAAGTTGAATTGGGCTAGCCACATAAATGCTAAGATGAAAAAGGCCTGTATAACTTTCTGGCAATGCAGAAGACTCGTTGGTAAGAACTGGGGTCTTAACACAAAGATAACACTTTGGCTGTATACGGCAATTATCAGACCTTCTCTAACCTATGGATCAGTTGTATGGTGGCCCAGAACAGAACTGATCACTGTGAAAGAAAAGCTCCAGAGTTTACAACGCCTAGCGAGTACAGCAGCCACTGGATGCATGAGAACCACCCCATCAGTCGCACTAGAGCACCTCCTAAACCTAAGACCGCTGCATCTCATCATACAGGAGGAGGCCAAAGCAACAGCCTTAAGACTGAAAAATAATGGGCTTTGGAAAGAGAATAATGGAACAAAGCACTCAAAAATTCTACAGGGAATCCTAAAGAAGATACCACTTCTCGAGGCTCCCATAGACAGAATACCATGTCACCACGTCTTCGAAAGGAAGTATCATATCCAACTTTCGGAAGAAAAAATAGATAGCTCTGGCGTCAAAGAAGTTAGGATATATACAGACGGCTCCAAAACCACGCATGGCACCGGAGCAGGCGTCTTCTCGAATGACTTAAATATCAAAATAACAACCACCTTGGACAAACTAAGCACAATATTTCAAGCCGAATGTATTGGCATAACGAGAGCAGCAGAGACGATTGCCGCCAGAGATGTCAGAGATTTAGATATAAAGATTATCTCAGACAGTGCATCCGTACTCCAAGCTCTCCAAAGCAACACCATAACCTCTGTCCTCATATTGGAATGTCATAACACACTCCAATCCATTGCAAACACGAACAGGGTCACGCTGCAATGGATCAAGGGACACAGCAACTCCCTCGGCAACGACGCAGCCGATGAATTGGCCAAGAGAGGATCAGGGTCGACAGTATATGGACCGGAACCAATACTACCCATACCTCAAGCACAGGTCAAAACTTGGCTACGAAAAAGTACAGAAGAAACCCATCAAACAGAATGGACAAACACTGAAGGATGCAGGCAAACGAAGAATGCAGTTCCGGTAGCATCAAAAACGTTTAGCCGAAACCTCATTAGGCTAAAAAGGGACCAAATCCGCAAGGTCACAGGCATCTTGACCGGTCACTGTCCCCTAAACAAGCATCTGTTTACAATAGGTGTGACGGACAGCCCCCTATGCAGAGGCTGCATGGGGGCAGAAGAAACGCCACAGCATGTGCTTACAGAGTGCACGAGCGTGGCCGCACAACGGGCGAAATTCCTCCAGTCACCAGCGTCACTCCGGGAAGCATGTGGAAACCTGAAAAGGCTGCTGGCTTTTTGGGAGGATCTGGGTTGGTTGGAATGAGAGGTAAGATGGTACGCACAATGGCCCAATCAAGAGGCTAAGTGCGGAACCGCCCAGACAAACTAACTACTAACTAACTGATGCTGAGCGTGCTCGCCTTTTGGCTGTGGGGGAATGGGAGTCTGGTGTTTGGCTCCAGGCACTTCCTTCGCCCAACATTGGTACAATGTTGGACGACACGACCTTCCGCATCGCAACTTGCCTACGTTTGGGGGCACCGTGTGTCTCTCCGCATCGATGTCTATGTGGAGAAGCAGTCGATTGCCTTGGACATCACGGATTATCTTGTAGCAGGAGCGCAGGCCGCATGTCCCGACATGCCAACATTAACGATGTTATCCGTCGGGCTCTTGTCACCGCCGGGGTGCCAGCTATTCTTGAACCTGTTGGCTTGGCGCGCGTCGATGGCAGGAGACCGGACGGTATGTCGTTGTTACCTTGGAAGATGGGTAGGCCTTTGGTGTGGGACGCAACTTGCGTCGACACCCTGGCGCCTTCCCATCTTCCAAGTACAATGGACTGCGCATGTGCTGCTGCTGCATCAGCGGAGACTCTCAAACGGCGCAAATATACCAATTTAACTGGTAATTATATTTTTGAGCCGTTTGGAGTCGAAACGTTGGGTCCGTGGGGTCCAAGCGCGCGCGCGCTATTCAAAGAAATAGCGAAGCGCCTAATCGACTCTTCCCGTGACCATAGGGCTGGCCTTTACCTCGCTCAAAGAATTAGTATCGCTATTCAGCGTGGTAATGCCGCCAGCCTTTTAGGCACGGCACCAGTAGAGGTCGATGGGGAGGAATTTTTCGATGCCTAAAGTTGCAGTCTCTCCCCCTCTTTTATGTTATTTTTGTATGTATTATATAGCATAATTTTTATTATTTAGTATTATTCTGTATTATAATTGTAAACTCTTAATTTACCTAAAATAAAATTCCTCACGACCAATAAACGTATTTTTTATCAAATTCAAAATAGTGCACCACAAAATAAACCTCAGATGCCTATCACATTGTTCTGTCAAAAGGCAATTGGCGTAAGTGGAATAACATTGGTATACAGTCAGCATAATATCAATTTTCATGAATAAAGTACTCAAAATGATCTAAATGCCTTGTTTTCCCCCGCTCCTGTTGACTGATTGATGGTAACATGGCACACACCTTTAGTTTAGACAATAATGCAATTTAATGCGATAAAACAGTTAGATTATCTCTTAATTTCCTAGTTTTAAGAAAATTTCGAGACTTTGTAGTCAAGATCGTTCTGACACTGACTGTACAACTAGGAGTAAATGAAATAAAAAAGAAAATACTTTAGTCTCGTATAAAAGATTTATTTACAAATACTCTATTAAATGTATAAAGTTTTGTTCAAAATTAACCAGTCAAAGTGATTATCCTATTTCGTACAGGCCTAATGATCTTTGTGTAGTTCGTTTTTACCTTGGATATAACTGGCTTGTATTTTAACTGTATCAACTTCGTTGACGCCATCCTCTTGTCTGCTTCTGTGGTAACAGCAGGATTGTTATAATTTTCATAGTTTTGATTATTACCGTGACCTGATTGTTCTGCCATTTTTCTTAACATCACTTCAAAGTTTGACAGTTTCATACTATTCTTCTTCAGCGGTATATTATATTTCTTCGATTTAAACCTCTTCGATATAATTTTTCTACTTGAGAACTCCACGGGTTTAACTACTTCTAACTTGACTTTATATACGACTGATATATTCTCATGTTTCGCTATGCTTTCTATTTCATCGAAGTACTTCTTGAAGTCATTGTTAGCAGTTCCTCCTTTGACTTCAAATCGTTTTGGTATTTCTTTGAAATGTATTAGATATCTGGAGTTATGTGCATCTGTTGATAACATTTAATATTAGAGTTATTATTGAATTTAATTTATTCTCCTTTTTAGTTATTACATACCAAATAAATAGAATATTTAATATCAATTAATTTAATTCAAATTCTGCTTTTCCGAGAAGGGATATTATCCTTTGTTTGTAGCACCAGAATTATTTTATTCAAGGAGTTATTTTAGTAAGAGCTAACATAAATTATGCCTTTATCAAATAGTGGATATTATAACGTGATGAATGATTTACACAACGTTAGATATTTTTGTAAAATGTTGATATCATCAAGTTCAAATATATATTATAACTAGCTGTCGCCCGCGGCTCCGCCCGCGTGGATGTCGGTTATCGCGAATCGGACTATAATTTGAGATTTAAACTATCCTATCTCTCAAGTTGGATCGAACTGCACATGGTGTGCGAATTTTATTATAATCGGTTAAGTGGTTTAGGAGTCCATTGAGGACAAACATTGTGACACGAGATTTATATATATTAAGATTATATTCACTTACCTCCATAATATTCTAATGCTTTTATTGAAGTTGCAATCGTCAATATTAATCCAAAGTATTGCATATTTCCGTTTGTGTCGTGCAACCTCATACTGTGGAGTACTTATTAATAAAGACTCATTGTCAAGTATACAGGTGGATTATATCGGCATGATGCCTTTTTGTAAAAAGTCTCTAGTCTTGGTATAAACATTTACACCTGTAGCGGCGCTAAGTTTTTAACCGTGTGAATGCGTTTTAGTTTTAATTTATTAACACAAGTTTGTTTTAAAACTAAATTTAGGATTATATAATTAATGTTTACATCATGTCATCCTCGATATCGTTTTGTGAACCGTCAGTATAATAAACCCCTAATTTAAATACTTAATAATACTAAAAAAATGCAATGGCAAAGCGACTGATAGATGCTACGCGTCACCAGAAGGCTGGTTATTATCTTGCACTGAGTAATAGCATTGCCATTCAACGTGGCAATGCTGCCAGCCTTCTGGGAACGTTACCGGTCAGTGATGATGCGGAGGAATTTCATGATGCACTATGCATGTAAATTTTTATTTTTTTTAGTTTAGCTTGTTTTAGTTTCTAGTTTTAAATTTAATTTAACATCACTTAATAATAATGGGTGAAGTAAAATTCATTTAATTTAAGGATACCCCCCTAGTTTTATAAAAAGATCAACCATGACATACACAGAGAAAGCAATCAAAATACTACATAGTTATCATGGTCAAAGGAAGTAACAATTATAATACTCTTTTGCCTATTACTCTACTCTATCTCACATTATATATTAGTCACATTCATTATATATCATATCATATTATATACTATTTCACATTCAGCATTGCAAAATGGATATGTTCGTAAATGGAGCACATAGCAAAATAAAATAATATCGTATTCCAGAAAAAAATGTTATATTTTGGGATCGATATTTTGCAATATGCCGCTAAAATAGTGAAAAACACCGAAACCACGTGAGCGACAAAAATTGGAAATCCGTAGATAGATGAAACAAAGTTTTTTCGGAAATACGAGTACATAAAAACATTTGAACATTCGATTTGAAAACATACTTCGTTTTGAACTTCATTAAAGCACTATCTACGTAGAAACTACACAAAATCAATCCTTGTCAAAAGTAAAATAAAACGCACGCTGATTAAGGAAGTGGGTAAGTATCCAAAATTACTGTCCAATGATTAATCTTGTGTCCATTACCACCGCCTGGTCAATCGTGCAGTATTGGGTAAACCATCTATCCCTGAGTTCACAATCAAATCTAAGACGTGGATTACTTGCAATAATTAACCAAGGATAATCGATGAACCAATGGCTTTGTAAACGAAATTAGCCAGCAGTTATACCATATCCATGTCATGAATAACAAATAGGCTAATATAATTACCATCTCAAATGAACGTAGATCGCATAGCCATTGTGGTCGATAATACGGCATTAGCCTTCATTTTAATACAAAGGAGGTGATCGTCTATAATTAATGGATTTGAGTCTTGGATAATTTTATCTACTTCGATTCATTTTGTGCTACAGTCAAATTCAAGACTAAAGGTCATTTTGATAAAATCAGTTTGCCAGTTTTAATTTTCCAGGTCGTTTTTGTCTTTCTATACCTAATTGAAAAAATATCGGAGGCAGGTATTAGAGAAAATATGTATTTTAACTTTGACATTTAGGCTAAGGTTTCAGGTATACAATATTCGTCAAGTGTGGGTTAGACTTCCATACTTTAGAAAGACAAAGCTGGATTGATGGCCGAAGCAAGGTGTTGTTTCTGTTGAAAACTGGAGTCATCAATATTGTTGCTCACTGAATGAGAAAACTGAATTTTCAGTTGCATTAAATTTGCATCTAGAGGCCCCAGGTTCGCTTATTATTTTTTATTTGTGATCATCATCATCATCATCTGCATTTAGACGTTATCCTGATTGCATCTCAGATGCTCTCGGAGTTCAGGGTCCGCCTTGCTGCTCGTCCTCCTTCATTTCGCACCGTCTTGGGCGTCCATGGTAGTGAGATCATTGGCACTCATATTACCCTCCACAACGTCAAGCCAGGACTTTTTAGGCCTACTCCTTCCACCGGGACTCGGCAGGAGCTCCATTGCCAGGCATTTATTACCAAAGTAACCTGGCTGTTGCCGTAAAACGTGACAACATAAGCGAAGGCGACTCTCTTGCATTTTATATGCGATGTCACACACATGAATGCTGCTACGGATGCTTGAGTTCCTCACGCGATCTTAACGCGTGACTCCGCACATCCACCACAGCATTTTCCTGCTTGTGCCACTCCAACAGCGGCCATGCCTCACAACTGTGTAAAAGGACAGGCTTAACGTATAGAACTGCCCGTTCAACACGACTGGCATTTTAGGATCGCCTGTGATGCCAGTCATTTCCCTTCACTTGGCCCACGCGGCGGCAATACGTCCCTTGACGTCATAGTCGATGGCACCAGTCACGTGAAGTATTATTATTATTATTTTTTTGGCATGATAACTTTTCCGGGAGTGATTTCCCCCGACCGTGAATATAAAGGCTTGATCTTTCGTTGTGTAGCAGGTGCACCGACTTACAGGTGAGATTGCGTTGGACCTGAAGGACATTGGTAGGGTCCTGTAAACCCTTTAAATTTTATTTTGTATTTCTTTTTTTAATTTATGAATTAGAAACAAACAGTCAAATTCAGACCAACAGTTTCCTACATTATTAAAAACTATATCGTTAATTGTCATAAAGTAAATGAAATAAACAATTAAATTTTGAAATTTTTTAATTGTTAATTTGCATAAAGTACCTGACAACCATTCTAGTGTTAACGCTTTTTTGCTCGTGGCACCTTATCTAACATCATTGTTTCGACTGGACTGTGAGTATGTTTACAAACATAGGATTATGAATGGAAATTTTGTATGGATGGAAGACTTGTGCTATCTGTAGTATGATAGTATCACAGTGTAGTTGTCAAATCGTACAAGACGTGTACACTTAAGAATCGATTCATAATAAAAATCAATTTTGTCGGCAGTAGCTTGAAATCGATCACAATTTACCAAGATAGAATATAGTATAAATGATAGACAAGCCATAAACTTAAAAAAAAATACAGTAGATTCTTTTAATTATTTAGAGATAAAAAACGGTATTTACAGTTTCTTTATTTGAATTATTTTACGCAACTTAAGATATGAGCATATCTAATTATTTAAAAAGTGACCGGAGCTTATTCAATACTAGCTGAAGCCCGCGGCTTCGCCCGCGTGGAATTCTGTTCCCGTTCCAATGACCGCCGTAAGAACCATCCCCGTACTTTTTTGCGTATTGGTTTTTTATTTATTTATACCACTTAAGTGGCAGGTAAGCACACGGCCCATCTGATGGAAAGTGGTTACTGTGGTCTATGGACGTGAGCAACACCAGGAGCGTCACTCTCGTGCTAGTTGCAGTTAAAAATAATCATTGTAGAAAATTTAAGTATAACATGACATATAGCAAAATTCATCAATAACTCCATAACAAAAAAAGGAATTGGCTGACAAAGGAGACATAGGTACTGAACAATTTTATCTTTACCTGATTATAGCTAGATATAAAATGTTATGTTCAATCTACTACCAAATTGTTTACAGAAACGGAAATCGTTATTTCCTGCTAACATAGAAAAAAAAATCAATTTCCGATCCTACATCGTTTTAAGAATAATCACTAATAGATTTCTTCCCATTTATACTCACTGTTAATATTCCCAGCGGTACTTATTACGCTCCTTTCAATACCTATTACGTATTGCTCGATATTGACTTCATTCTAGGTTTCAATACATTCGATAACAATGGATACTCTCAGGTGTTCCTAATCGGTAAAGTTTAATGTATTAATCTATCTAGATACAATATTATTTCTTGATTTAACTTTGGAGTAGTTGCTGTTTTTGCCTGTACCTCCATTTTGTATTGAAGATTTATTTTAATATCTGCACAGTCCTGCTTTACCTGAGCTACTAAAGCTAATTTTATTGGATTTTAAAAGATGCTTGGTAATATTGTTCATTTTCATAGTTCTATTCATCTTAAATCTCAATGAATCTTTAACAGCATTTTTTTTTTTCATATTTACTGTGATACTTAAAAAAGAAAAGAAAAATGTCTGTTCCGAACGGGGACTTGGACTCGTTATTAATGCTTAACCGGATAATGATCATTTCAATATTTCCAAAAAAAAGTCGGGAGAAAAATTTACTAAACTTAGTACCACCCTCTCATTTCCATTCCAGAGACAGTAACACGTAAGTTATCGTAGCTATAGTTACGGCTCACCTGACGGTGAGCCTTTTTGCTACTTTAATACTATTATTAGCAGTAACAAAATGATGCTCAAGAAAATTATCTCTGTCAAATTATTAAACTTAAACCCTGAATAAAACTAGTAAAAGATTTATAACGTCTAACAGAAGAAGAACGGTGCGAACGTTCAAGAAATTAAATATATAGCAGTTTACTAAAAGTTTCACACAAGAATCTCGTGTGTGACTAGTTCAATATTTTTCTAAACTGATAGAAACTGACCAGAGGCGAAGTTTCCTCAACTTATCAAGCTCAATCAATACTTATTGAGAAGTTCCGCACTGTCCTCAGTTGCATTCGCTATGCTCTGAATTCTCCATGGCACAAATAAAAGTTATTTATGGAAGTCTTTGCTGGTGATCTTGGGAGTATGTTTATTTGTAAGTGAAGTTTATATCGTATGTTATGATTAGAATAATATATGACTATATTTACAAAAGTACTTCGGATGAGTTTGGCTAGACACAGACCCTGAATCAAAGAATAAGAAAGTATTGAAACAATCAGAAGCGTATTTTTTTTTTTTTTAAGAATATTAGCAGACGAAATTATCGAAATTACTAATATTCCCTCTAACCCCTCTAACTAAGCTAAATTGCTTGTGCTAGGAGTGAGTTCACGTCGGTAGTGTAATGGCCAGGATTCGAACCCGGGACCTCTCGATCGTAAGGCCGACTCCTTAACCACTAAGCTACCGGCGCTTTTATTTATTTAATGCATACATCATCATACATCATACATTTCATCATCACTATATTTATTTATTTTGCTTAGTACCCGTTTCCCATTCAGTTTCCTCCAGAAGTTCAGACAAGACGTACTCGTTGATTTTCACTTATAAATCCTCGTGACATACTGATTTTGTTCTAAGCAAAATTTTACCAGTATCTGTTCAGCCTTTGTGGTTGCGAAAATTCCATTCTTCGATCCAAACTTACGCAGTTAGATGAATATGGACGGAGTTAGGTTAAACATATCTAAAACCCAAGATACAAATCGATATGCGGATTTATTTTTTATGTTAAATAATTGCTACTTCTAGTTATCTGCTGAATTTTTAAGATTATTCTTTGATTCTTGGAGAAAGTCAAAGCCTTGACTATATTTCAGACGATAATATAATATGATGGATGGATAGTAGTTTATTGAGTTGCAGGAGTTTAGTTGAAAATTTTCGCTTCGTAGTGTAATAAAGGATGCTATTTTATACGAAAACTTGCAGAATTTATTCATATCTATAGGTACTTGATTATGTTGATTTCAGCTGTGCAAAACTCACCGAATTCTCAAATCAAGTGGATTTAAAAAATATATACAATTAAAAATACATGCACTATAGATATTTGAGGAAATCACAATAAGCTCTAGTAACTAGATATCTACATGCTTTTAAAGCATGGAGATCTAAAATATACCAGGTAGGCTTTTAGACACACCTCTACTCAAATTGGTAGGGATTAGAAAAAAAAGGTCCATCAGAATGTATTCAAAAGAACCAGCTATTATTTTAAATCAAAAGATAACCCTTAAGATATAAGACAAATAAATCCATAGTCGAATGGTGAAAACAAAAGTGGATTCCTTGAAATCGAATTACATGATAATGGTAAATAAATAAGAAGTATAAACTCAATACATAAACAGAATCACAATGGATCACCCTATATTATGGTCTTGTTTTCCACGAACCCCGCTAAATGCCAATAGCTGATTTGAAACGGCCGAACTACAATCGTTAGATGTGGAGTAAACAAATGAACGAATAATATTTGGTGAAATTGACAGAGTAACGAATGTTTATTGGTAAACTTTCTCGATTACTTTATTTATGCTTAAGTGGCTATGATGTTAATGAAGTCTTATGTCACATTTAATGTTCATATGATAAGGTTAATAATGTTAAATGTAATCTAAAATTCAGTGAATCCCGTAACTGTTCGAAAAATGTTCATGGACAGCGTTTTCAGATAACTTTATTACAGAGGTACCTGTTGTATATGTCAAGAGAGTAGTTATGACACATCATGGGCATTATACATCGTGATCACGAGACATCATAATCATGATACGTGATGGTCATGATAAATCATTCTTATGAATGATCATTCCTAAAGGATTTACGATGTATAATTTTCAATACCTAAAGTAATTTAAAATAAATATAAAGTTTGTAAGCTAAATCATTTCTATTTTTTATTATTGCAAAGGGCTTAATTTTGACAAGGTGTAATTATCCTGCCAACATTATTTTAGTCGTAATATCCCCGGGCCAATTAGAGATTAATATTGTTTAGAGAGAAAGTGGAAAATAAACAGTATTTTGTCATCAGAAATGAATAACATTATTGTACTCTTGTGATTTGGTAGGTATTTAATTTTTCAAACATTTCGAATTGTGCTTGTAATGAATGTTTTGTACTTCTTAGCTGCACAGTCCGTTGACAACTTCCTCCTGCCTTCGTACTTACTTTTATTATACACTGCATTACAGTATTGCATGAATCTCAATCTCACACACCGTGAATGAGCATATACAGTCGTCTTACACTATTTAAGTGGGTATAGGGAAGTTAACCGACTGAACTTTGTATAAGACAAACACAAAAAGGAAACGAGACAATATATCCACAAGACATAAAAAATAAGCCACAGAATAAAAAAGAAATCAATGTCTGTCCCAGATAAACAGGAAATGTATAAAAACGTGAAGAAATAGCCACAATACGGCGTGACGGTAGGACTGGTTGATAATGGAGAGCACGCGGGATTGCATCATAAAAGTTTTATGTCCCCAAATAATGCTCCAAAGAGTACGTTCAACTATGCTCCCTGCGGAAGTGCCTTGTAAATGGAAACGGGTATTTTTTATTCCTTGAAGAAAAGTTAAGTGTCAATCTGTATTCATTTCCGCGAATGTTAAGTTGCGGCACTTTATAAGAGGGTTCGACGATTTGTTCCTAATTTAAATATGTATTGATTTTTAATTAAAAGTTGAAAAACCTACAGCACTATCATTTTCAGGTACCAACTTGTAAAATTTATCTAAATTAACGTGTTGGTTCGCCGTGGAGTTTAGAGCCACCCAATCAATCTTTTTCTGGTGTTGTACAAGGCGACTAAGAAATGCTCTATTCTCCATCAAACAGTCAACATAAAACCCATCATAAAATGAAAGCAAAATTAACAGCAGCAATTTTGCTTAACTGTTCTGGAAAATTGTAGTAAAAATATCTGAAATGGTACTAATATGAAGAAAAGAAAACACCCTTGACCCTTGAACTAAATTCATTTAGCCAAACAACTTCCAATGCAGATCAGTCTATAAGATAAACGAGCCGAAGGTTTACCCAAGTCTCATAAATATCTCAAAAACATTCAAATCATAACCGATAACTATTCGTCTAGTTCACAACTCTAGTTTGGAACTTGTCAAAATAACAAAGAACTAATGAAAAGAGTGGTATCGAGTGTCAACAGAGCGTATCGATAATCGATAATATCGATAGAACGCGAGTGGCTCTTGAACGAGAAAAATATCGCTTGGGGCAAGATCTTTGTTCATAGTTCGAAGTGTCAATTGGTGAGGATTACGTATCGTATTCGGAATTCGATGATAGCAAGGTTTTAATCACAATTAAATACGAGTAGGTACCTAATAATTTATTATCAGCCCCTCTAGACAAGTGGTAATTCGTTATCGGGCGTTTGATGGAATAGAATGACGAATGTATTGGATTTGACGTATCTGACAGTCGTTAACGCATGTCATAAACGTCAAATCCCATATATTCGTCATTCTATTCCATCAAACGCCGGCTAACGAATTGCCACTTGTCTACTTTTTTTATTAGTTTTGAAGACCCGGTATGTCTATATCAACACCGAAAATGATAGTACCTCAAATATTTAAAAATGGCAAGGAAGAATGTTATGTGGCTATCAAAATATTTTAACGCTTTTCTTAAAATCCTTTTTTTGGTACAATGGCTTAGGTTACCTTCTAATTTTTTTCAAGAAAGACACCTATATTAAATTTAAGAGGGCCTAAAGTTTTCATTCAAATTATTACAGATGTTTCGGAGATACTAGATATTAAAAATAGTTATATACATACAAAAAATGCTCATCATATTATACTATATTTTGTTCAAAACAACTATAGCTATAGGCCTCTACCCCACTTGCTATTTCAATATGTAACAGTCCGCCAAGTTGACGACAGCGTGGCGTCAAAAAGTTGTCCTCCCATAAAACTCCGGTTACCGCCTCTGTATTCATATCAAAGTTGATGCCCACCGCAGAAAACATGGTGTACAAGTTTGTGGCGAAAGTCGTGACCCTTAATGATACAGATAATGTATGTGGACTTTGAAATTCTTAAATAGTAATATGGGGAAGATTTCTGTATTATATAAATAATATAATTGTTGTTTTACTTTTATAGCTAAAGAAATAGGATTGGAGGTTTTTGGAAGTCCCATCAAGCCAACCTGATTATCGGGCGAGGCTCTGTCACAGCATTACTTGATAAGGAGGTTAAATAGCAGTTTTTCTAACAAAAAACATATGAACTAAATTAAATCAATAAAAGGAGGAGGAGTGAGCAGATAATAGGATTCCAGGTTCTGAGGTGAAAGCCTCGAAAACATTTGGGAGCAAGGCAAGTTCAATCGACTAAAAATTTGGACAAGTACAGCCGCTGACCCGTCCAGTAATATACGCAAAAATCATTGGTCAAGTAACACTCCGGTCGCTCTCTGCATTCTTACTATAAACTAAACTCCACAAAAACCTACTTCACCGTATTTTCATCACAACTACATCTCGTTTCCATTTTTTCATCCGTTAATGTTTTTGTACATCGAGTCTACTTTCTTGATTAATCTACCCTTACTATTGTAACAATTAAACTGTAACTGGCCACTGATAAACAAGTTTCGGGACTAGACTAGGTAGGTATTAGATCAAACAACGGCGCAACAGATAAACTACACAAATTATTGAGCAAGAAACTTCGTAGCATCTCCGTGCGATAAATTACTGTGATTCTGATTCATGTGGGACTCAACTGTTTCTGTGAATTAATGCTGGAGGATGTCACAAGATAGACTAAATAGTCTTAGTTCCAGTTTTTGTTGCATGTGGAACCCCCTTCGGATTTCACCTCACCGGGGCCGGTGAGGTAGCAATATCGGACGCAAGTCGATTAAAACCATTCGGTCTTTCACCACATTATCTCCTACGAGGCTGGAGAATCCGGTGGGACGTCGGCATTGTGTATGGTGGTATTGCTATTTGGGGCCCCACTGAGATCTCCGGGGCCCAAATGAACTTTACCAGCAAACTGGTACACCTGCTGGTGAATCACGAGACTCGGGTATACTTTCTTCTCGGGGTTGTGAAGTTAATTGACAGCCGTTTTGATTTGCGGTCCCCAGGTGTCAAAGTACAAACTTTTAACAGAACTGAGAAATTACTATGAGCATGATGGTAATGACAATTAGTATATGGCGCTCCATCAAGATCTTCAAGATATAAATCAAACAATAACAGAACAATCAGTTTGCGGGATGGGGAAACCACGGCATTCAGATCATTTGAATGATGATTCTTTGATTCTTTGAATCTCTAACTGAATGAAATTTTGAAGCATTTACTATGCTAACTTTTCAAATCGATTAAGATAGGAAAAAGTGAAACGCTCAGGTGGGACTCGACCCCACGATCTTTCCCTTACAGGGGGAATGCTCTGACCACTGAGCCACCGAGCCACACCTGAAGCTATCCAAATTCTCCTATACTACCGTCTTAACTGTCTCTAACAATTTCCAAGTCTAATGATAGGCAACATAACTATAAAATAAAGGCAGATTTATTACTCCAACTGACCTCAATACCTGCTGATTGACTGGCGAGTATCTGACACACACTTTCCTCCGGCAATCATTTCTGTGTTCATGAGAAGAAAATTAGTTAAACCCAAAGTGCAATCTTTTAGTGCAACAGGGATTCTTGTTCGAATAAATATTAAATATAAAATATTGTGCTGCAGTTTGGTAAGTTACTGCACTCCTGGCTGTCGTCAGATTTTTTGTCGGCAGATTTTTTAAATATAAAACACTTCAATGTCGCTCTCCTCGTCTGAAGGTAAGCCGAAGGTGAAGTCTCAGCAAAGTGGATCTGCATTACATACATCAACAATGTTGCAATGGTGGTCGTCAGCTAAAGGAAACACATGTGCTGGCGAAGAATTCCAAAATATGCTATTCTAACACATGTAATATTAGGTTAAGTAATTCTATGAATGAATAATGAACATGGAAATGTAACAAACTATGCGTTGATTGGAGTGGGTGTATGTAAATGTATGAGTGTGTATCTAAGGCAGCTCAAATCTCAATGTTTTAGCTTCCTGTCGAATAGATTCCTCCAATCACTTTAGCTTCGTAACTGAAACTGATTAGATTGGCAACTTTATTGTTAATTTATAATCTACTGATTTTACTTAGTAAATTGTCGTTATCATCATCTTGGGTTCATCAGATTAGTTACACAGCTTACATCTCCTCTTGGTTTGGTGTATATGACTTTTCTAAGAGCATCTGCCGTCTAATTCATGAACCCTAAAAGATTCACTTGCGTCTCGAATATATTTAGGGAAACCAAAGACTATTACTGCTTTGTCTTCTAAACTGACGGCACAGAAACTTTATGTGTTTATAGGGTCCGCAGCACGAGTGTTACACATATCCATAGGTCACGGTAACCACTATCTATCAGGTGGGCCGTGTAATTGTCTGCCACCTTAGTGTTATAAAAAAAATCGTTCAGCCGTCAGAGCGTGATTGAATAACAAAAAACTTCAAAAACTTAAACATTTATTATAGCAGGAGGTAGGATTACAATGAAAATATAACTTATCTCATTTCATTTCATCGATCACTTTGCAAATTTGCAGATTCGACGCAGCAGGAATTCTGAAGTTTCATTAGCAAAACGAGCAAAGCCTTTAGCAATGTGCTTTACACGAATACGAGCCTAATTTAGTGGCTAGTTATCTCAATTGCCGATAGCACTGATACTGTTACTGTGCATTTTGTTTGTACTTGACACTCGTTAGTACGGCAACTAGTTACGACAAATTATGTCCTATTGACACGCAACTGACATTTAAACATAGTCTAAGGCCCATATTTTTGAAATCCGTTTGGAGATTTATTTCAGTATTCGGATATAGGGTCTGACAACACTTTGAGGCCCAATTTAAGCTCACCAGCAAGTCGGTGCACTTGTTAAACATTGTTCCAGGCTCTAATGCAGGCTTTTCTTTAGCGGTTGGGAAGTAACATGGCAGTTGCCCCACGGCCTCTAAGTTCACTGCCAAACGCTTTACGACTACATTTCAGAACATAATATGTAATGTATGTGCATATATGGTCCCGGCTATAAACATCGATTTCCTCCCCAAGAACATCACAGCCATCACGGAAGTGCCTACTATCATAGGCAGGTACAAAATGTTAATATGTTTCTTACATCTTATTATTCGAGATCAAAGTCTTTTTTTCGGCTTTAATTTGCAATATTGGTAGTCTTTGACATTTATTAAAATGGTATGGTAATTGTAAAGATACTTAATACAATTTAAGGTATGCTCGAGAATAATTAATAATGACAGGAAAAATATATTTCAAGGAAATGGAAATTTATTTTTGGGGAAACTTAAGATAAATAAATGTACGTTTTTATTTCTATTGGTGTGAATTTGTTATTTAGAGCAATTAGGCGCGTATTTATTCATTAGAACTCACAGGGACATTTAAGAAGCCGTTGAATATAAAGTAGGTTCGAGCTTCAGTTAGACTTGACTGGAGCTTTACATCAAACCTGCAGAGACAGCACACTAAGAATCTATGACCAACTAGAAAAAATTAAAAATTTTGTATGAAAACTACAATGTATACTGCCGAAAGAGTGACATACTGTACTAAGTTTTTTACATAATCTTTATAAACCAAGTCTTCTAAAAGCTACTCCCAAACTTAAAAATTATCCCTCATTTTATCGCATCCAGTAATTGTAACATAACGCCAGCCGTCTCAGAGGGCTGCCTCCATTCAGTTCCATTAGAAAAATGGAAATTTATCCGCTTTCTCGTTCCAGAAAGTAATTTTCGATAAAACAATTTGTCCTCGGGATCGTTCCACACATCTGTTCTGTGATCCAAGCTTCCATTTTTCCGTTGCTACATTTGTGTGTACTAAGTAAGTTTGCTTCAGGTTTTTAGTATTTCTACTTTCACGTTCCTTTCTTCTAGGTAAGTGAGTTCATCGATCGGATATTGGAACAATTCGTAAGCTTCGGGAAGAAATGGAGTTTTGTAACAAAGGAAATACTATAATGCAATTCTAATCTTATATCCGCTGTACACGTTGGCGAACACAGTGACGAACGTGTAGAGCTTTTGAACGGGGGTTTGTGCCATTCGTAATGAGCGGAGGGGCGTTGTCAGGTTTGTGTTTCGTTCGTCACTGTGTTCGCCACACACAAATGTAGATTAGGACTAAAAGATGTCAAATGTCACATTCTTGGTAATCAAAAGTACGTGGTGTTTTTATAAAATCAATAATATAAAAATGAATCACTGAATGTGTTGCTAAGCCCAAATCTCGAGAGCGGCTGAACAGATTTCGCTAATTATTTTTTTAGAATATTCCTTGCAGTATGAGGATGGTTCTTAGCAGAGAACAAATTTAAAAAAAATGCCTAAAATAAACGAAAAACAACACTTTTCTAAGATTTGTAATAATACTTAAAAGTTATTTTGAACTTTAATACTATACCATAAAGTTCAAGTGTTCGAGGAGATGTTCCGGAAAAACAAAACAATTGAGTGACGCATAATGGCTTTGGGGTGCTATGCCACGGGCGAAGCCGAGGCGGGTCAGCTAGTATAATTATTATACATATTTGATTGTGCGCTGTATTCAGGTATTGAGCGAAATTATTTATATTAATATATTGCATTTCATTTCATTTTTCAGTTTCATAAATCCCGTTGCAATTGTTATGGTAGTAGGTATTTATCATTTTGTGAACTTTTCTCCGCTGGCTTGGCAGGAAACCCGACCCTTGATGGGGCAGAATTTCGATATTTTCCATGAAGCGACTGCCATATGACCTTCACAATTAATTTTCGACATCGAAGTTCTGTAGTCGGACTTATCCTAGTACTGTATCGTACTTCTGTTGAACATTATGTACCTACTACTACATGATATGTACTAGTGACGAAAGGTTTGTATACCTGCTGATATCCCTCTTGAACTTTATTAATACACTGCTTAAGTATATAAAGAGATCTATGCCTGAACAAAATAATTCACTTAAATTAGCCCTAAATTACGTAATTATATTTAAAAAGATTCAAACAAATAGGTCAGCAGCACTCAAGTCTTCAGGCTTGTTAAATTGACGTCAAAATATACCAAAAAGAAACAACACTTTCAAGTTTCCCGATCATCAATAATATTCGTCATTAATCATCCAGTGAAATTTTTAGAACCCTTCTCTACTTCATTAGATTCGGAGCATCGATCTTGCAAAAAAGCCGGGCTAAAAGGCCAAGATAATCGTGAAGTTAAACGAGTACTTGTCAACGGCTTAAAGGGAAACTGAGTGATTTCCGAGCAGCCGATAAGGGTAATGCCTCGGATGGGCGGAGCGAGTTCGCTTTGTATAGATCGCCTTTGTATTAACTGAGTTCCGGAAAGATGGATGACTACACTACGCTATAAAAGAATACGCTACTGCATTCTTTGTATATACCATTATGTAACCTACACAGCACACCTGTTTTCAGCAAAAGCCATTTCCACCATTCCTGAATTAACGACGGTGCATTGAATTTTATTTCTGGGACGACATCCCTTTTTATTATTTACGTACACTATTTACACGTTGCAATGAAATAGTAAATTGCACGTTGCAAATACTTTCATTGCAATGTGTAATGTGCAGTGATTAGGTGTAACTACAGTTTACAGGCAACGCAAATAAATTAAACTTTGAACGTTTTGATATGCGTTCGAAAAATAAAAACCGAAACGCAAAGTATAATATCAAAATTGCTATCCATTCGATATGAATGTAATCACACTTCGAAAAAATATTCGAAATACCCATGCCTCGTAAGTTCATATATGCGTTCAATACACAAATGAGGCATTATTGCGATTTTTTGTTTTTATGTGTGAGGGGTATGTGAATGTGTAATCAATAATTAAATGAGAATTGATACTGTTTTATCTCCTCATTCACTACCTTTTGTAGCGTGTCCAACTTTTTTCACTCGAAGAAGTTTATATTGAGGGTGTTAAAAGCACGTACAAGAGCTCTTGAGCTCAAGCCAACCACGCCTTCTAGACTAGACGATACGCCTGCTGATAGGCAGACTTTCCTCTCGGGGTTAGGGAATTAGATGGCAGATGCTCGCATAAAATCCTAATCGGGAAAAAAGGTAAGCCAAATCCTCAATCCTCAATATAAAGAAAGAGTAGGAGATCGGAATCCAAACTCCAAAATTCAACACATCTTGAGAACATCTGTACTTTTCCACAGTATACATTATTGAACCTGACCGGTTTCGCCTCACGGCATCTTCAAACGGTCACGGTTTACATTGATGTTTATGAACATTTTTAGTCTTAAACACGACGCATGTACGCTATTTCACAGTTACAACGAGTTACACCAAATGCCATTAATCAACAGTAAATAGTCCAAAATTTTTTGATTTGATGCAATCGTGATTTAACGTTATGATAACGGCGATCAATGCACAAAAAATTGTGTGCATCTTTATATTACACAGTATTATGTATTTGTGTACTATACATATACATAGATACGCAATCTAAAAATATACCACATGAACCGCAGACAATATCCGAATACATTACCAACCAATATTTGTATACACACATACATGTTCCACTGTTTACAAAATGACGCATGGAGCTTGAAGCCTAATGGATTAATAAGCAGCCTGACAAAGAAGCGAAACGCTATTAGAAAGTGCGCCTTGGCTTTCAGACAGAATTCTAGCTTGACATGTTATAGACAGTAAAAGGCTCACTCAAATCACTCATAGTACATACTCGGCTGGGAGCAAATTGGCGTTTATTTCTTAGCACATTACATTTATTTTCTATGTAAGTATTGGATTACAAACGTAGCAAAGTGTGTAGTAGTAAATCGGGATCTTAGTCTTTCTTTTTTCTTTTTCATAACAATATTAGCAATCGAAATTACTAATATTTCTTCTAACCCCTCCAACGAAGCTAAACTGCTTGTGCTAGGAGTGGGTTCACGTCGGTAGTGTAATGGCCAGGATTCGAACCCGGGACCTCTCGATCGTAAGGCCGCCTCCTTAACCACTAAACTACCGAAAAAGTTTGTAACAAATATTTGTAATGTGGTAAAAATTGAAATGATATAACCATAGATAGATATATTCATGATTGTTTACCTCTGTATGCCTGGTGTGGCTCATAATTCAGATGTCTTGTTGACCGCTATAGATGTTTTTTCTTACATCGTTGAGAGTCTACAAAAGTTTAATTAAAAATAAATGTATATATGTCGCAACCAACTGGCTTAATCAGCTGATCGATAAACTGCCTAGGCTCTGTACTGAACGGCGCCGTTCAATTAGTGGCCTGAATGGTGTTCAGCCATTTGATTAAACGGCTAGGCAAATAGCTTGGCTCGATGACGTTTAATTACTTGCCTAGCAAGCCAATCAAACAGCTAGAAAAATGACTTATTTCTGCATGGTTTAAAAAAACCACGAAGCCTTCTAACCTAAACTATCCAAATTGGATTGCGCAGCTATCTCAATAAAACTATCACAAATTTTCTGAGAATACACCTCTATTTACCCCCTCGTGGATTTACAGGCGTGAGTATATGTATGCATGTATATAATTTTCTATCCTATTTCGGGTTAGTGGCCCCATCTTACGAATGGCCTAATCATCATCCAGCCAGTTTATTAAATGTTGTCAAACGTTATGGCTATATATCATTCAAGCTGTTAATTGAATGGCGCCATTTAGTTACCAGCCTAGGCAGTTAATTGAAAGGCTGATTAAGCTATACGAAAAATAAACGGTGTTATCACCGATATAGACAAAAACATGTATATATTTCGACTAGGTTAATATTATCGAGTAGAAAAATCAGAGAAACAGCACACCGTGTTGGATTCCGTTTAAAATTTCAAGTTGTTCATCAAAACTGCAGCATGATTTCACCCCCAATTAAGCTCGTTATTTATGCATTCGGTTGAATTTAGTAACCCATTCGCGGCTGTATTCTGAAATTGTGTATGATATTTGCGTTAGAATATTGTATAATAATATAATAATAAATGTTATCTTGAGTTTACTAAGAAAATGCAAACGAAGTTTTTTTTAATATAGACAAGACTACCAAATAGACGCGGGATAACACCCGAACGAACTTCTAGGCGAGGCCGCAGCCGTAGGTCTGTTGGTAGTCCTGGGACATCCTTCCGAGGGCTTACCCGGGGCTACTAACCGCAGGCTATTAGGCGGTACGTGAGGGTTTTTTAGTCGGTAGGAGTCCGGCATAGCATCCATGAAGGATTTTCCCTCAAGTTAAAAAAAAAGAAAAAAAGGCAAGACTAAACCTTTGTAATTGTACTATTAGACGTTTCACAATAGATTTTTTCTTCTATTAGTCAATTAGCCTATTACAGTCCACTGCAGGACATAGGCCACTCGTAGTATTGAAAGGCTTCGGCCTTCTGTTTTCACCCTGGCCAGAGGGGTTGGTGCAGGCTTTAATTTAGAATTTTCCTTCTCTCGCAGTGATATCGTCTATGTATTTTGCCGGCAGTCGCCTCTCTCGACACCCTTCTATTGAGATGGGGTACTTTTATTCTTTCTTCGTCACCACACAGTTTTCTATTGAAAATTATATTGATTAAATGCTACAAATATCAGAATACGTCCACCACCCGTTCGGCACCGGAAACACGAGTATTTGGCAAGCGCGTCGAGAGCCTTGTATCATTTTAAATGAGTCGGTTAATCGGTGCAAGCCCGCCTTTTTTAAATGGTCGTATCATGAGAGCGCTTTGATTAATTTTTATTGGATGTTATGCTGGATCGTTTTCATTAATACTATTATGAAAATGTAAATTGGTCTTATCTGTACATTAGAGATTTAAAAAAATATATACTTGGGTATGAAAGATTCATGATTATGATTTAAAATTCTTGTATAATGTTCGCGATCGAAACCAAAATTAATATGCTAATTTTGATGCTGTTTTATTTATTAGATAGATTTGAGCCAAACTTATAATCTTATATAATGTTTGATCACAATCAAATGAGTAGAACAAGAGTTATAACTGATAAACGCTATAAATCTACATGGGCGGAGTCGGGGGCATCAGCTAGTATAATAAAATTACAAGCTTCTTGATAATGAGTTTCGTCGAATGGCTTGTAATCCGTTACTTTATAGACGTCATTATTTATGCCATATTGTTTAATAGCTACGTCATAACAATTACGCTCTATGAGGTGGTGTTAAATTTGAATTGCCTAGCATTTTTCATATTGTGAAATACGTTTTAGTTATATTTTAGTTACAGGTTGCGTCTTTTAAAGTTTACTTCTTAATTTTACGTTATAATATATCAATTATTGTATTTAAATCATTTATTTCAATTTCATTTAATTAAATCCTTATAATCCTTCTTTATTTTAATTATAAATAACCGAAATAATTAGTAATTCCGTTAACCTCTTAGGCTAATCATGAATGTTTAAGTACATATAACTTTTTTGTAAGTACTTAATTTCTTTCGTACTATATTTACCCATAATACAAACTAAACCTAAAATAGGTCTAAATGTAACATTCCCATAATTATTAATAGATTTTTATTTTTGTTTGAACTCCATTTCAACTTTCGTACTATATTCTTCCATTTCATATTAATATTAACGAGCTTATCGAATCTCACCTCTCTCGAATCTAGTCTTCATGTATGACTTTAGTTACTATCGAAGTCTATCTAACTATCTAGATAATTGAAATGCTACGCATTAGTAAACGTGTCGACTTCGTATTCTATCAGATGCAGAACAATCTGGCGAAGCAATAACTAACGACAGGGTAATTGAACTGATGTAATCCATGGTTAATCCTTCCGGAATTGTCTATTAGTTTGCCTGGATCTATTATGGGAATAAATTAATCCAAACCCTATGTCTGCCATGAAATTTGGTACGTTTAATAATAATCTGTTACAAGTTTATGTGGAAATCGCTGATAATTTTGATGATGCTAAGGTAGGAAAATTACTCACATCCATAGGCTACTGTAACTACTTTCCATAGTGTTTCCGTTCTTTCCAGTGGTAAAAGACGTATTAGCTTTCAAAGTACCTATAAGAAATGAAAGACCATGGCTGATAAAAAGTCGACGAAACGTCGAGCTAAACGTATAATTATAAGCTATATAAGCTATAAGCTATACATCTATACATATAAAATTGGAGTGTCTGTTTATAATATTGAAATAACCGTCTTTTACTACATGCATATGAATATAATACGGTAAATACACAAAATAACATTTTAACAATTTTGTCTGTCTGTCTGTCTGTTTGTACCGGCTAATCTCTGAAATGATTGAACCGATTTCGACAGGACTTTTATTAGCAGGTAGCTGATGTAATGAGGAATAACTTAGGCTATTTTTATTATAGAAAAATAGCGTTGACTCAACACTAAGCGATAGCCGACAGCGGGCAACATGTATTTCTAAATAAATCGCAATAGATTCCGTTTAAAATGGTTTTATTTTAAAAAGTGACATTCGCATAAGCTTTCGGCAGTATTATAATCATTTGATGTTTCCGGACCTGTCTACAATTCGATCTATCTAGATCGATTTTAGGATCACAAATAATATTACTCACTTACCCCACTTAGCCCACGCAGCAGAAATGCGTGCCTGGACGTGCCAATCGATGTCACCATTCGCGTGAAGTTCAGGTCCCAAGTACTTAACCTGGACTTCACCTTCAACCGAATGCTCCACTAGACAGTAGCAATTTACTGACCAGTGTTTGGTGGAATAGAATGACGAATTTATGGGATTTGACGTATATGACAATCGTTAATGCACGTTAAATACGTCAAATCCCATACATTCGTCATTCGATTCCATCTAACGTCGGTCAACGATATACTACTTGTCTAGAGGGGCTGTAGAGTACAAAATTGATTCTAAATTTTTTAAATTTCAAATTTTAACAATAATAAAATCTATCAACTCTGTCAATGGAATGTTTTAATATAAACAAACCTTTCATCTCACACATGTCAAAAACAGGTACAAGTATAATATAGTTTTAAATTCGTTTAATGATTGATCTCGATTAAATTAAAGTATTTAATCGAATGTGCTGAATATGGCGAAACTCAATGTATCTGTTCCAAAAGTTTGCAAAACCCATATTACCCAAAAAAAATTATTTGCATAAAAAAACTGTCGATCAAAAAAGAAGTCACTTTTTGTGAATATTTTAACGCACTTTCACAATATAAATCAACATTACGAGCAATAACGCCAAAATTCGATTAATTCCTATTAATTCCTATAATCTCCGAATCTAGCAAAGAAAAAACACCTAGCTATTCCGAAGCACAAATCATCTGCTTCCGATTATTATTTCATAAAAAAAAACATACCACCAAAATTTCTTTGAAAGGTTAACTTTGACATATCGCATTCCGAATTCTCACCAACACTCAGAGTACATGATCAAATCTTTTCGTTCTTTGAGTTACGATAAAAATGTCTGTCCATCATAATCTGTAAGCATTTGTACAGACGGCCTCAAAGATGCTTTTGTACATCGCTTGAATACAGATGACTCATTTTTTTATTTTGCTATTTTTTCTCGTAAGGACTTGTCTACTGTGGTCTCTGTTATTTTCATTGAAAAATATTATGCATTATTTTGTTCCATTTTATTGTGAAGGTTAATTTATTACCTTGGGTTTCCTTTGCTTGGGCTTGCGTCGTTCTTATGTTCTGTTTCTTTGGATTTTAAATTGGCTTAAAAATACACCAACTCCCATTTTTTTATAACATTTTCTTCTGCTGTTCTATTAATTTTTTTGAATATTTAATGGCAATAAAGATATTCATTAACCAAATGGCAAATAAGTATAGCTGTCTGATGAATAGTAAAATAAGTAATTATAATAATACACACGGCCCACCTGATAGGAAATTCTTCCCGCGCCCCATGGACATGTGCAATACCAAAGGCATCACACTTGTACTGACGATACTGTAATGTACTACCAGAAATTTAATTTATAATTTTCATATTTTGACCCACCCTCTTGATAAATAGCAGTGAAACTTTAAAAACTTTATCGCTAATTCAAATTGAAATTTTGTCATTTCCAGGACGCAGATAAATTCCTGAAACACAATAAATAGAAATTTAAACTAAAATTACATTGAACAGGCCTTTACAATCTCATCAGAATTCAGATCTGTATTGCTTTTCATTAGTTCAAATGGAACGCTATCTGTAATAATCAACATTTTATTCAGGTATAATAATCAGGTTTTACTCAATGGTGTATTGAGTTGGATAAGAATTGAAACTAATTTGAACGTACGAATTTCGTGAAACGTTTAAGTGAGTATTTCATCAGCCATTTTATTATCAATACGTAATAATCCTTAATGTTAGATATATTGAGAAATAGTGGTTCAATGTTAACACGTACATTTTGCCGACTTCGTGACTCCTGTAATTGCGCTCGAACCTATGAAAATGAATTAGGTACTTGTACTACACATTATGACAATGTGCATTACTACTTTGCCTTGTGGTGAATGTAGTAAGTATATCTGAAAGTTTTGAGCAGATATTGTAGGTCTTATCTGCAGGTCTTGTGAAAGTTGACGTTATCTGGAAAAGCCCACGAGAATTAAGAAAAAAAAAAGACATTTTAATTCCTTTTCGAATTTCTTATTTGTGCAAAATTGTATTAACTCTAAAAACAATTATAAATTATTCTAAATCACTTACAAAAAGGATCTCACAAACTCAAACAAATTTCGACTCTTCGGCCTAGCCAGTACCCCTCAATGGAAGTAATTCAAATCCAATGATTGACATTTCCGCCTCAGCAGGCTTGAATCAAGAAAGTTCACACTCAGTTAACTCAAGCAATTACTTCGGTACAATGGATCGAATTCGTTCGGTTAATTTCTGATTTGACTTATCTATCTATTCTGATTCAATAGTTAGATATGTATCTAAGAAGGGTTAGTTGTAGTTTTGAAAATACAGAAGAGATAAGATCTGGGGGCACTGAAATTTGGTACAGGGATAAATTAGAGCTTGAACAGACAAGCTCTAATTTATCCCTGTACCAAATTTCATCAGGATATCTTCAAAACTGACAAACTTTCATCCCCTATTCCCCCCCTGAAACCCCCCTTTTCGTAACAAAAGATAGCCTATGTTCGTTCTCGAGCTTTAATCTATCTCTGTACCAAATTTCAACAGGATATCTTCATAACTGACAAACTTTCATCACTTATTCCCCCCTCCCGCTTAATCCTCCTTTTTTGCGACAAAAGGTAGCCTAGATCCATTCCCAGGCTCTAATCAACCTCTGTACCAAATTTCATTGGAATATCTTTAAAAATTTCAAACTTTCATATAAACTTGCATCCCATAGCCATAGTCCCCCCTTCTACCCCCTTTTTTGCGATAAAAGTTAGCCTGTGTCCGTTCCCAAACTCTAAACTATCTCTGTACCAAATTTCATCAGGATATCTTAAAAAATTAAAAACTTTCATTTTAACTTTTATCCCATAGCCCTACGCCCCCCTCCTACCCCCCTTTTCGCGATAAAAAGGTAGTCTATGTCCATTCCCAAACTTTAATTCACCTCTATACCAAATTTCATTAGGATATCTTCAAAAATGTCAAACTTTCATACAAACTTTCATCCCCTATTTCCCCCCCTTAAACCCCTTTTCTCAAGCCCTTAGCCTGTGTCCGTACTCAAGCTCAGCTCTTATACACCTCTGTACCAAATTTCATTAAGATCGTTTAGAGCGTAACATACAGACAGACAGACAGAGTTACTTTCGCATTTATAATATTAGTATGGATATTACTTGTGCGATATATTGTGTTTTCATGCGATTGTATAGTCAATATATTTATTTAAAACTTTAAAGATTTTTTACATTGATATGGTCACTATAAGATATTGTTAGGTTAGATAATTACGTAACAACTTAAGACAGAAGGTCCCTTAAGTGGGGACTGAATGAATTAATAACCGACTTGGTATTACGTTGATCTCAAAACTTTTTACGGTAGAACAACTGAGGCGAGACTTGGTATTTTTGACAAGTATTGTTAATTTTATGGGATTACAATTATGCAGCTACATCTGCTACTTCACTTTATTACTTTGTCATTTTAATGAACTAGTGATGTAGTAAATTCTTGACGAAACGAACTGTTGATATCATGAACTATTGGACTCATAACATATTGGTGTAGTAAACTGATGATATTTTAAATTGTTGATCTAGTGGCGTTGTCAGATTGATTGCTGATCTAATCAATCACCCTTCCTTGACAATTTCTTGTCTAATAAATCATGTCAAGTCAAGGATACGTCTTATTTTGTGACAAACATTAAAGTAGCATCAGCTTAACTGGAGTTCACGTTGCATCTTTCTAATAGTAAATACTAACTTCATTATCTTCTTGTATCTAATTGAATCTCAAAATGTCTGCATAAATAGTATCTTCCACATAAAAGTATCGTAATCGTCTGCTCCCCGGTGTCGTGTCGTCGCCGTGGTCTGCATACTGAGTTCGAACAATAATATGGACGATTTTCGACGGTAACGATCCACTTGTATCACGATTGCATTGTCTCTTGCCGTTGGATTGCCGTGGATATAGGCTTTACTGCCACCAATTTTGTTTTGTGAAATTTAATAGAGATTTAAACTAATTTTTTCTCATTCGAGCGAATTGATGACAAAATAAATAGAAAAAATTTAAAGGTGCCAACGGGCACGAAATCGCAAGTTCCAAACTCGTCAATTGACAAAGAGTTTATTATTCACTAGCTGTTGCCCACGGTTCCTTCCACGTACAACACTGATGCTGTTTCTGCAAATCACAGAAATTACACTATCCATTTCTAGAATGAAATGTAACCCCTTCTACTATTTTTTGTGCTGATATGCGTGAAATAATAGAAACATCCATCGATCCTCACTGACTTTTAAATACATAATCACTCGGGTTCTTCATATTAAGGTATAATGGGGTGTACTTATCTCCTTTACCGACTGTACCTAAAAGGCAATTTCGCAAGTCCGTAAATAGCCCGACCTTGACTTAATTATCACATTCAGAAAGGTATCAGTGAAACAGCAGGAAACAGTTTATAAAACAGTTCTAATATTAATTTATTCTATAAAATATCAGACAAAATAATAAGCTTACAATAGTTTTTCTCACTCAATGCCCTAAAAAGGTATATATAAAACCTACTCTTCATCTACCTTCCCATTTTAAAAGAAAGCTCCTCTCTATTCCTCTACACCAAGTGATAGCACTCTGACAAATAGTCCGTAATGCAGTAAACTGCTACTTCACGTCGATATAAAGTGGAATGGTGGTACTTTCCCGCTTGAGTCAGTCCATCTGAGCAATGAAAATTGTGACTTCAAAGTAGCAACTTAAATATAAAATTTGCTTCATGCCTAAATCACGACCAATCTGTTTTAATTAAAGAAAGTTAGAATGACTATTTTACATTTGAGAAGTGAAATGCAACGTAAGTGCGTCGGCATAAAGATCTAAATTGTAATGTGAAGTGAATTAATAGAGATATCAGTAAACAACTGAGATTAATTATTTGAAATCTAAAATGTTAACACGCTATAGACGAACGGACAGTGATATATAGTACCTTAAATATAGTATCAACTGGATTGTCATGTTACATTATATTGTATAAAATGACATTATACATTTACATTACTTCGTGACTGAAATAAATAATACAAAAAACAAGGTTAAGTATAGCGATTTATAGATATGTATTTTATATTATCATATAAAAAAAATCACCAATTAGTGCCACCAGTAAAACTGAGTAAATTACTTTCGCAGAGTCGATTCCGGTGAGTTACTATTGAATCTAGGTCACCGGGAACCACCAGACTTCGACGTTATTATCTACATAAAGTTTCTGCTAAGCTTATAATAGTATTAATAACTTCATCAAACTAACTAAAACATTTCCACTTTAATCCTGGGCTCGTATGTAGAAACTATATGTATAAAAATCACTACATTCATTCAAATGAGTTGTACTTATGACTTATGAGTACTATCCGCAATGGCTACACCTGATGTACACCGAGAATTGTATTCATGTTAATTACCTATATTTTTAGTGGACAAAAACGTTATTTATGGGCTGGAACTTCATTCACTCACGTAATATAATGCAAGAGCTAGCAGATTCTAGGTGTTGCATTGCGGGGATTGCGAGTCCCCAACGTTTATTCAAAGAAATTCGAATTATATCAAATCATGGAATTAGGATTTCTTTGTGAGTCCACGGCAAACGAAGCACCTTCGGGCTTGATTACTTGTTAAATGCATGTTATTGCATGAAACTTCAGTCTTTAATTTCGAATATGGTAAGGTAGGTTCGTTTCTTGAAGGTACGTTTCATGAATGACCTACTAGTTTTTTATTGTACAGGGGGTAGAAATCCATAATCTACAGTCCGTCAAATCTAAGAAGTACCGTTTGACAGTTCTGACAATTGAATTATAGGGATGGGATGAAAAAATCGATTACTATAATATCCGAACTTTAAGAGATCGATTACTATAATATCCGAATTTTAAGAAATCAATTGTTATAATTAAATAAAAGAAATGTTTAGGATATTTTTTTATTCACTACTAGTACTAGTATCGTCGTCTTCGTCATCATCGTCATTTAAATTAATGACCAGTTGATTGTCCATTACATTATCAAAGTGTACGTCTCTTTCGAAGTCGTCCATTATTATTTTCTTTGTTTTTTGTACTACTTTACTCCAATCTTCCTGTGTAACTTGGGCACATGCTTCCTTTAATAAACCTTCCATTTTCTTGACACTGAAGGGTGGTTTTGTGTTGTGTCTTGCTGCATAACCTGTAAAACAATAATGTAACTATTTGATAGCAGACGAAAACCATTGTTTAAATTATAAATGTTAGAAGTACTCGTGTTATTATTATAATATTATAAAATATTACCTTTAACTTGGGCCCAAATCAGTTCAATGGCATTATATTGGCAATGGTACGGAGGAAGTCGTATGACTTTGTGCCCGTGCTCTTCGGCCAATTGGTCAATTACATATGTCGGTTTTGGTGGTTTATGCAATTTCACTAACTGTAATAATTCAGCTTTTAATAGTGACATGTCGGCATCCACTCCTTTTCTTTGCAGCCATTATCCCAGTTTATAATTTGTTTAACTTCGCGCAGGAATGTTAGTCGCTGCATAATTATGTCATGTCGCTCCATAACAATTTTTCGTTTGTCAACTTTTTTGTATCTGAAGCCAATTCCTGTTATTACCGTTCTCAACGACTCTATGCTTCCCTTATACAGCCCGGCATCTTTTAAAGTTGCACATAACTTTGCCAATGTTGGAAATTCGCCTCTTGTAAAATACCCGTATATATGGTTTCTAATAGCATGACTATCGAATTCATCGATGCCTGTCACAGGTTTATTTCTTTTTCGTTTTTTCGGTGTGTGAAGTACGTTACTGTCACTCCCCGAAGGCCCATATTTTTCACTTAATATTTTGCCAACGGTGCGGCTACCAATACCGAGAGCTTCACCGACGCGATCCCGAACTTGTGTAACTGGCAGTAGAAGTCCACCATTTTGAGATTCACGCTCAAAATACTCGTGTAATTTCACCACCAATTCACGAGCCTGGCTGTTCAAAGTACGTCCTCTTTTCGACATTATTAATAAACACTTGCTTAGTTCGGAGTCCAGTATAAATATTGCCAAGGTAAACGGATAAAGAATGATCAGTCCAGAAAAGTAATAGCCAAGTCACAAATTGTAAAACACAAACGAGAAAGCAAGTACGCGCACAGTCAGCTTCCAAGATGGCGAGAGACTGCTGACGCCGAACCGACCGAGCGGACCGCGTGCGCTTGTAGTTGGCAGTGTTGCCAGAAAAAATAATTGTAGAGACTTGGACACCTGCGATTTTGCCTATTGACCTAAAAATAATTAAATTAATTTATTTTAGGGTATCTGTGTATTCAGTGCATTATGCGGTCGCGCAGTAACGTCGTTAATTTATAACATCAGGCAACAACATTTTTGTGAATGGGTTCTACATACCTTATTTTTATTAGTTTTAGACGTAGAAATAAGACTTAGAAGAAAAAATTGTAATTGTAAAATCAATGGATGTGCTTGTTAAAAATTTGTTTATTTCTCTGTAATATGCAAACCCATACTATCATACACAAAAATAAATGTAAAAAACACTATCCCTGACTCCATTTACTATTTCGACAGCGTTAGCGCGAGAAACCCCGACTTATTTGGGCGCGAAAATCAAAAATCGACAAATCGCTTTCGACAACTTTTTAAAGAAGCAAATATATTTGATTTATAAATACGTATTTTTGGTGAATGGGTTTTATCTCATATTTTACGATTACATAACTATTTAGTTATGTAATCGTAATATGTGAGATAAATCCCATTCACATGAAAAAATATTTGTTTGGTTGTCAAGTGTAATTTGTAAATAATACATTCGATTTTTCGTATATGTAAACGATTTTTTTGCATACAAGTGTATCCGAAGAGTCGCAACACTACGTGCAGTGACCTAACTACGTAACTTTGTAATGCGGTCAAGAATATAACTATTAGAAATTATTTACTGTGTAAATATGTGTTATTTTGCTTTGTTTGAAAGTTTTCAATTACATTTAGATATTAAGAATTGTACATTTTTAGATACAATAATGAAATCTTTCTAAATTCATGGTTTTATGAAAAAGGTTATCGAAACTGAATAATGTACGTATGAACAAAGTTGTTTCGGTTTGAAAAATATGAAACGTCAAACGGTACCTCTTAGATTTGATGGACTGTAAGTATACCTCTTGGTTCAGCCACGCAACCTTTTTTAGTAGCTGTTGTTCAACGAGAACAGTAGTCTACCCTTTGTGTTCCATCAGACAGCCATGGTTTCCCATAAAAATATGCCCGATTGACGGTAATGAGCGCATTTTCTATTTTTTTTTAAATTTATGAGCTATTTTGCAAACAATATTTTTCGTTCCAAGTAAGAACCAAATATATTATAATTTGTCAAACGTGTGCGTGATTATATTTCTGTCATTGTCTTCAGGCTAATATATGTATGTTTCGTAGTTTAATGCCAATGACGTGGAAGTTCTTTGATCAAGCTTCAAGATATATTAAGTGACGACATTATCAATCAAACTGAAGTTTAATTGGAATTTGAATGATGTCTACATTGTAATTATAAACTTGTACCAACCAGTACTTAAAAGCTTTCGAGAAATACAAACTCGAAATTCATCGAATTGTTTAAATGAACGATAGCCCTTGAAATAATTAGTTATTTCGTTTACGGATGGAAATTCCAGAAGGGATAGGCAGAGGTGTATTAAAACTCATACCTCGCCAAAATATATGATTTTTTTTTCTCGTGTGGCTAGAGGCCAACTTCTAACAGCATCACCTAACGACTATTGTCAGCCAGGATCAACTTTTAACGTGCCCTTCTAAGCATGGAAGTACTATGTAACACCACTAAACGGTCACCCATCCCAATGGTAACCTTAGCGTAGGTAACTTATCCCACTGATCGTTTATCGAACAGTGAACGCACCTGTAGACGTGTAGTGTAGTGGGAGAGCGAGATATTGCTGTCTAGCGTTGTTGACTGTCGGAAGGAGAACCTTATTAAGCCTTATCCCTACCAGAAAACCCACGAAAAGAAATATTCTATTCCACCAGGAACCGACATTATCTTAATATATATAAATCTCGTGTCACAATGTTTGTCCTCAATGGACTCCTAAACCACTTAACCGATTATAATAAAATTCGCACATCATGTGCAGTTCGATCCAACTTGAGAGATAGGGTAGTTTAAATCTCAAATTATAGTCCGATTCGCGATAACCGACATCCACGCGGGCGGAACCGCGGTCGACAGCTAGTTATAAATAAAAAAATGTTTATGTATAATAATGTAATGCACCCAGTTAATTGGTAGATCGAAAATAACAAAAACATTTTTTATGTATAATAATGTCGGTTCCCGATGGAATAGAATATCTCTTTTCGTGAGTATTCTGGTAGGGATATTCTATTAAGAAAATAAGAAAAACATTTTGTTGGCTGGATAGTAAGAAACTAGGGCTAGGTCCAGAAAACATGGTCCACCACTCACGGTGCTGACCTTAATATAATGTGACTCAGGATTAGATGAGAAAAAGAAAGATAAAGTAACGACTCGGCACGATACTTGTATACGGATACGGACATACAGAGACGGATAATTGTAAAAACCTTGAAGTAGAAAACTACCACTATCTACAACAATGATACCATTCCGATTGAATCAGCACATAAAATGAAAAGCCATTTTCCAAATACAAATATTATCAATTTGATACAAGTGCAATCAAAACCCAGATCATTTTACGACTGGAATGATTTACGATAATGAATACGTGGATAGTAATGGCCAGCCCACCTGCGATACAGTCAAAATTATTGTATAAACCATCTTTAATGACCAAGATGAAATTTAAGGGGCCATCAACTCAAGTAATTGGTACATTACGGCTTAAGAATATTTTTGCTTAATTAATTTTCAGTTCATTTATTAATCTATACTTTGCTATTACTATTCTATATTATTACGAAGCTGAAGAATTTGTTGGTTTGTTTGGTTGAACGAGTTCATTTTTTTGTGTTAAATAGCCCATTTATCGAGGAAGATTATGAGCTAAATATCATTACGCTACTACAAAAGAGAGCGGAGTAGTGATCATAAATGTCAATAAATCAGGCAGATTTCGACTCGTTATGATGACTATGAAATTACGAACTCTAAAGGATGGTACAAAGTTGCAAAATATGCCACGGGCGAAGCCGGTGCGGATCAGCTAGTATCTGAATACAAGCTGTATTTAATATTATGAGGATTAATATAGAACTAACATTGTTTGCTTATAATCTATTATGCTGGGTATACGAGTGCATTAGTTTTACAGATTTGAGTGGTAATTAAACTGAGTAATGTAAGAGATTTATTATCTGCAGCTGTCTGAACACCTTGAACATTACTATGCTAAGATTATATTTTGGTCTAATATAGGTAAACTCGTCTGTATTTAAGCTTGGGTTTGAACGAATCATCTCAAAATGATGGTCCGTACCGTGACGGCCTTGACAGGTGCTCTTTCAAGCCGAAAAAACCAAGAGAAAAAATATGTACAGGCATGAACTCTCCAGAGAGCTCTGGCTACCCCGGGCTACGCCGGGAACACAACATGAGGTTATTATGGCCGCAGTATTCTGTACGTACTTCCTTAGTCGGACTACTAAATTGGACAGGAATACCGTCGTGTTCTACCTCCTGTGAAAACCTTTCTGGGTGGTACCTTATTGTACTAAGTATTAGACAGTCAGTTTATTAATTAATGTTGTTACAAACGCTACGACTGAATATTATTCAGGTTCCTGATTGAACGGTGCTTTTTGGTAGAGGCTAGGGTTGATTGAACGGTTGATTAAGCTAATTGGCTACGACAGTACTTAAACTACTCTATAATAGTATACAAAAGTACCAGCTTTTTAAATTTTTTTTAAATCTCACAGTGCTAACATCTTTATCCGTCATGATAGCCAACCCTATTCATGGCGTTGAATCGGCGTTTTAATTGATACGGTCTCGTGTACATACTAACGATCTCTGCGAATGTACAGCGCTTTAGATGGAATTTATGAGAATTTTTTTTTTTTACTAAAAGTAGGCCAACAGATGAATGCTTTTGTTAAGGTTGAAATGAAAGGACTACGGTAAGTGGTATTATTTAGTATGAAACCAGTAACGTAGACGTATGAAAAAAAGGCTTGAAGGATACCGGTTATGAAATTTCGGTTTCCTTAACGGCCGAAGCGAAATTTTCAGATCATGCATTTGGGAAAGAATTTGAATGTTATTTGTGGTGATACTCTGTCACTGCTGGCATTAGGAGGACATGGTAACTATGTATAATTACTGGCATATATCTTGACTCCATATCACGAGAGGTTTGATATATCTGTGATTGGTGGATTTGAACTCCTTCGCCGCCGCAGCACGCCGTATTACCCTCGAAAGACGCCCAATTTGTGACGTAATTGCAGTGAAGATATTTACCGGTAACTATATCATAAGATATATCATGCGTTTACTACGCCAATATTTATTTATTTATTTATTAACACACGAACAATTGCAGATAATTGGAGACAGAGGCTATTATAAAAATCAAAGGCATAACACGTATCAAGGTAACCCACCAATGTTTGTTCTACCGAATTTATTTAAAAAAAAAGCAAAGGCATTACACGTATCAATGTAAGCCCACCAATGCTTGTTCTACCGAACTCTTACAATCAAATTCAATATTTTTACACATTTTTTTTTCTACACCCAACGATTGTGCATTTACCATTTACCCCATACGCTGCCCGTCTAAGTGACTTTCGATAGAACATATTGGTCGGGTCGGACCCTTTCGGGTGGGGTGGTTTTAACATTTTTTCTTATAAATTCAGTTTCATGTTAGTGGTCGTAACCGACGACCCGAGGAGGCGCGAGAATTTGTAAATTGTATGAAATAGTTGCGGCTGATGGAAAATACCTGAGAGCTCAATTCTTTTCATCTACAGAACTTGTAAGTAAAAAAGTAAGTGGGGTTGTGTTTGGGGTAGCGGAAATATAACGGGTTCAGTGGTAATGCAACTGTGCCAAGTATTTATTGAAATGTGTGTGCATACCTGAATGATATTTATTCAGATTTGCAGGTTTTAGTACAGGGCACCAGTTGGTACACCTATTAAACTGTAGCAGCAGTACGCGACTGTACCGACTGGAAAAGGCCCGTAAAGTCAAATTGAAGTATTTAAAAAAAAGAAGGAGACTTTTGGATCCCTTTCTCTACGAAAGCTTTCGTCTAAAATGTAACAAAGTAAGTTTTATGACTAATATATCGGGATTATACGCGACCCCTAAGTAGCCAGATTGTATTGGAAGCCGACAGCTCTCGAAGAAGGTACAAGCCACTGCTGAATCACTGACAGAATTGTTTCATCATCCAGGACTTGTCGGCCTAGGGTTTAGTACATGTTCCTATCCCACGATTCATACAGCGATCCATAGTTTCAGCAATATTTCATCCAAAACTGTCGAAAAATCCAAAAAAACAATTCCAGATCAAACATCTTATGTGTCCAGTGTGAAAGAAAGTATCGTACGAGGTTGGCAGAGTCTATATCCATTATAAACAAAGCGGTTCTTAAAAATAAGAAACAACTCAAAATGCATCAGGAAACACGAAATTAAAATAGTGAAATGTGCCAGACTATTCGCAACAGTTGCAACAGTCAATCTGCTGAGAAAAAAAAACTTCTTTATTTTTAAATTACTCTTATAATAAATCGATAAACAATTTGATTTTACAATTATTGATTAATTATTTTTGTTATATTAATATTACCGTTGTTAAATTATATTGTGAAATGTACATTATAGTGCATATAAATAATATAAGTTAATTGCCTACTTAATGCAAAGCATTTTCCTTTGTAATTCTTCAATCCATTAATTTAATCTCAAAATATCTAGATTATCTGATAACTTCACCGTTATTTTATTTTATCACACTACTGTCCATCCCAAGGTTGCCTGGAAGAAATCGCTTCAAGCGATAAGGCCGCCTATAGTACATTCAATGTATGCATGCTACCTACTTGTATCTACTGTAAATCAAATGGTGTACAATAGAGTGTTATCTATCTATCTATCTAAATCGTCACTGTTACTGAAACTGTCTTTTTCATTTATCTCCGCTCCCAAAAACAGAACTCAACAGATTATTAGTATTTTTAAATAAACAAATATGACAATTTTTTTATACCATATCTTAACTTATTACATTTTTGCCCAAAATTTTCCATCTCCTTTGCGGTATCGTCAAGTGGGAAATTATTTCCAAATTTATGATTTGAGATTTACCAATATTTTTGGTTTTTAATAATTGATTAAGGAATAAACTACAAACTTACGTTCTTACCACATGCCTCATTTTTCACTAAATTCAATATTTTACATCAGAAATAGCATTACAGTTTTTAGGTGTTTGTACAATTTAGTAGTCGAGTATTTGTATTTGTGCTTTATTGTATTTGCATTTGTCAAGGATTGCGAGTTCGATTTCCGCTCAATGCAAATATTTGTGTACGTGAAAATGTCAATTCGAATTGGACTGTGTATTTCTATGTCATATTGTGTGTATGTACTAAAAATGTTGCATGTATTTATCCGGATCAAAATACGAGCTATGCACAGTTTGGACCTAAATGGCGCTATAGATTTATTATTATTGAATGGTCAGAGTACTATTATTCTTGTAAATATGAAATAGCAAACAAGGCTAGAAGTACCTAGTAATGGACAATTTTAATGGCAGGACTATACCTAAACAACTTTAGATTCAGATAGCCAAGACTTGAACCCGAGACCTGTCCCCAAAACGAATGTATAGGACAAATTTTAGCTCAGTTAATCAGAGTATTTCTTTAGGACAGCCTCCGTGGCGTAGCGGTAGTGAACACAGCCACTACGCCACGGTATGTGTATATTTGTATGCATGAATATGGCTATTTAATTTGTATTGGTCTGGTCGTGCCTCGGAGAGCACGTTAAGCCGTTGGTCCCGGATGTCATACAAACATCTATGGCACGGGTAGTTGGAGCCCTCAAAAATCCAACAACTGGTCTAGCTGCGCTGCTTCGATATCGCCTGTGGGTTGTGGACGTCAGGTGGCAGTCGCTTCACGAAAAAATATAGAAGTTTAGCCATTTCCGCAGTTAGACTGGTAAAAAGCGGACCCCAGACTCCAAGTTGAAAAGCTTCGGATGCGACTGGGATTAACGCTAGGATGAAGTGGAATCAGAGTATTACTTTGTAAGGACCTGGTCGTGGCTGCAAATTTGATCATGGATGTTCACTTTTTCAATCTAAACCTATAAAAAAGTTAAAGACAACTTTTCCAGAAGACTGGACTAAATCTGGTAATTACCCTTGTTTAAATAGGGAGAGAGCCCACAACAGAAATATGCAAGTATCACAGCATCAACTTTCTAAGCGTGGTTGAGAAATTATGCCAAACTTATGATGGATAGGGTACTAAGCATGGTAAATAATACGATTTGGGGGTACTCCTGGGGATTTTCACACGCAAAAAAAAAGAAACAGTGTTAGTGTTGTGGCGTCGAATGACTTCGAATGCGTAGTGCACTAAATGGTTGGGTGCGCAGGTTTGGTTCCCGCTCAGTACTAAAATTTTATGCATGACTATATATATCCATTTGCATTGCTCAAGGTATTTCCATGTCTCAGAGCACATGCTAAGTTGTTGGTCCTGGTTGCCATAAGAACATCTATAGCAGTCGTTACAGGTAGAGAGAACCCTTAAAAGACCAATATCACCAATTGGAAGTCAAATGGCAGTAGCTTCATGGAAAATATCGAAGTTCAACCGCATCACAGTTAAACCGTAAAGGCACAGAGAATGATGATGACATGGGGTGTACTATTAAAACACAATTAATTACAATTCCATGAAAATAGGCACGCCTGTTGTCCCAGAAGGTTTAAGCAGAGAGTAGTAAATTACTCACACTTGTTTCTTTTCATAAAAACTACTCTAAAATAGAGTGTTATGGTACTGTGTGCCAATCTGCTGTGTTGGTTGGTGCAGAAGAATAGGGCCACTATATGGGTACCCTCTTCCTGTGGGTATCGTATCCAGCGACTAAGGGATAGGGACTGTTCTCCACTTGATAGTGAATTCAATACAAAACGGCAATAGGCTCGCCCCTAAATTTCACCGCTTACAAAATCATAGTTGAAGAAACGGAATTTTAATATTATTATACCTTCCTCTGGCTACCCATTTGGGGATTTACAGGGGTGAATATAATGTATATAAACATGCTGATGAAAGTATTTTACTTACGTTCGTATGGAGGTAGGACACGACGGTATTGCCGTCCAATTGAGCAGTCCGACTGGGGAAGTACCTCCGCCCTACAGAATACCGCGGCAATAATAACCTCGTGTTGTGTTCCCGGCGGTAAGTAGGGTAGCCAGAGCTCACTGGAGAGTTTATGTGGTGTCAGTGGGAAGACTAAAAGGCTTGTCCTGCTTTATCTTCTACACTGACGGCACAGAAACTCTCTGTTCTAACAGGGTCGGCAGCGCGAGTGTGACGCCCCTGGTGTTGCACACTTCCATAGACCACGGTAACCACTTTCCATCAGGTGGGCCGTGTGTTTGCCTGCCACCTAAATGGAATAAAAAAGGACGTATATAGTAAGCTTTCCACTGCGAATATTTTTTTTTTTACGAACACTGAAAGGTCCTTGTGAAGCCGCTGCTACAAAAATATCGTATTGTTGTACAGTAAATCCTATAGGTGCGCTAGTGTTTTCCCATGTATGATAATTAAATCCCCCGATATTTCAGGTAAAAACTAAAATTCTGTTCTGAGAATATTTCAAATTGCTTATTTTTAATAAGCAATACGATGCATTTGAAAACCACGTGTAAAACATAAACCGTTTTGTTAAAATCTGTCTTTTACAGACAAGGCTACCTTGGCATTTTTACATATAAATAAAATTAGAGTGTATGTTTGTAATACAGAAATAACCGTATTTTTACTACGTGCATATGAATTAAAACACCAAAATATCATTTTTTACAATTTTTGTCTGTCTGTTTGTTTCGGCTAATCTCTGAAATGGCTGGACTGATTTTGACGGGACTTTTATTGGCAGGTAGCTGATGTAATAAGGAGTAACTTAGGCTACTTTTATTTTAGAAAAATAGCGTTGTCTCAACACTAAGCGATAACCGACATCAGGCGGTGCCGCGGGCAACAGCTAATCTCATAATATTATTAATATTCAGATAGGAAAAAAGCTTATTTTGGTCATCATTTGACTGACAGTGAATCCAATCAAAAGTTTCATTGACCAATTGTATTTTTACTAGACGCAGCCATCCTGAGCACTTTTTTATTACGGCGTATCTACCTTGTTCATTAAAATTTTATGTCAATCGTTCCGAATTCATTGTGTTTTCCTTTTTAATTAATCGAAAAGGAAGTTCAAATCAATATAAACTTTTCCTAATGCCAACTTTGAGAAAAAAGCTAGGATGGCGAAATTAAAATGTACCAACATTTCGTGATTTCATATTCAATTTTAAAATTTTGTGTTAATATTTAACCAATAATTTGAATCCAAACACGTTTTTATTAACATGCGAAATAAATATTTAAATAATGCTTCGTAATAAAATGTTAATTGAGCTAAGGGCAGTTTGTTTTATGCCTGATTGATTCGTTCGAGTCATCTTCATTTTATATTAGACAAAGAATGGTATTCAATTTTTACAAGTACGTAGAGAATCTGTTTCGGCTTATTTCTATTTAACAGTGCAAGTAAGCGTTAAATTTAAATTTGAACGGTTCACGGTCCATAGGTTTATTATAAAATGCTTTGTAGGCCAAACCTTTTTTAATTTATTTTAGATGAACATTTGTTGTATTGGAAAGGTGGTTGTTTTGCTTATATAATATAATTGGGTTAAAGGATCAAAGAATTAAATAATAAAGTTATTTTTAGAGTTGTTCGTTTATTAATACAGTATTAGATCTGGTTGCAACTCAGACCCCGAATTCCATTCTCATATTTTTTCATTCGATTTGATTTCTTGGCTTTTGTTGGAACCGCTATCGTATCATCTCCTACTACTAGAGGAAGCTCCATGCCAAAGCCTCGTTCATTGATCAGTAGGGACACCAGTTAGCAAGTGAGATTGTCTTTAGCTCCGAAAGATCTTAGTAAGACTCCTATACGCTTATTTCTTGCAATGTATAAATCCTGTAAGGATGGATGGATGTTTGTTACCCTTTCACAAAAAACTACAGAATGGATTTTAATGAAAGTTAACAATAATATAGCTTATATATCTGAATAACACATAGGCTATAATTTATAACGATAACCGATATTATAGCGATTACCGACATCCACGCTGGCGGAGCCGTGGACAAAAGCTAGTGCTCTATATAACAAAGTTTCTACTGGTTTTCTTTCTCAGTTAAACAACTTTTTTATATGTGGGTGTAATAAAAAGTTTAGTGCTTAAAGATGGGCGGTGTTATCCCCACAATAAAATAGACTTATGTGTTACTTTAACAATGTCTGTTTATCGAACTATTTAATTTGGGTTTATAGACGAACCTGTCCCGACTTGGTACGTGTTTTAATTTTATTGTGCGTTATTGAGAAGCTCGTGTAGGATGAGTTTTATAGGTATTGTAGTCAATCAAAGACTTTTGTTGTTATCTATACCATAGATCACGAATATCACTTATCCATAATATAAAAATGAATCGCAAAATGTGTTGGTAAGCGCATAACTCAACAACGCCTGAACCGATTTCGCTAATTCTTTCTTTTGAATATTCCTTGCAGTACGAGGATGGTTCTTACGCAGAGAAAAAATAAAAAAGTGTTAAGCCGTCACGGGAACGGGAACAGAATTCCACGCGGGCGAAGTCGCGGGCATCAGCTAGTGGTATATAAAAGTTCCTTAACAAATAAAATATTCAAAAAGTTTTTTTCATTTACACACATGTACGAATAATTGACTAAGTAGGTAATTTCTGACCTCTCCGAGTCCACCCTCGGGATACACATCATTTTTAGGATAGCCGTATGTTTGTTAGCTACTTTGTATTAATATATTAATCCCAAAGACAAAACCTTTTAACCTAAGTATATCCATAAAAATATCAATCAGAAATAATCACAAGTACGCTGTTAATTGCTCCCTTTGGCGTTAAAAGAGGATTTGGGGGTATTAAGGCACTGCCATATATAACGGGGTAAACGCATCGTAAAGCCTTACTTTTACGAGGACGGCAAAAGATTTACCTTACCACGGCAAGTTTATTAGGACCCCTGGGTAATGCCTGTTTTAGTAGCGGTGGAGAGCTTTCGTTTCGTCTTATTGAAAGAATGGTATATGAGCGAACCCTTTGAGCTGAAATGTGTTTGAAATTTACTTAAAATACATTTTGTAAAGTGATTATTTGAAACTGTTGCTATGTTATTATACGCTCGTGGACATCGCTGCCCGCGTTCGTAGGTGGCTCAGGCGTCGGAGGACGCAGACCGACCTCCACCCCCCATGAGCGCGGGCCTGAGGGTGACGGGTGGAGCCGTTCTTCACCCTAGCAGAAGCAGGCCACGGCGGCGTAGGGCGATGCCCCCCCCCCCCCGTACCAGGGGCGAGTCCGCGTGGTCCCCCCTCCTGAGGAGGGCCAGACCGAGAGGAAAGGCCCTGGGTCAGCCGGGGTGCGAGGGATATGTCGCGAGACAACCTCACCTTCGGCCTAGCACATCGACCCACAGAAGAAGTGCGGTTTAGTCGGTTCGAGTCCGACATAAGGTATCGTGGTAGAGGGGGATTTATCCGTGGGGATTTCCCGCACGTAAAAAAAAGCTATGTTATTATACGTATGAATGTTGTTGTGTTTATTATTACACACAAACACACGCACATATACATATAAAGGTTAATCTTTGACCCTTTTGAGTAATGCCTGTAGAGGACAGAGAGGTCGATTTCAGAGTTGTTTAGTCGGCAGGGATGCACTATACTCCTACACAGCAAACTTAAATGAAAAGGATGGTAGTTTAGGGGTTAAGGAGTTGACCTTAGGGTCGAGAGGTCGCAGGTTCAAATTCTAGCTATTATAGTACTGACGTGAACCCGCTCCAAACACAAGTTAGTTGGCTTAGTTGGAGGGGTCAACTTGTAATGACAGATATGTTTTGGAATGTGACTAATTTCAATACAGCTATAAATCAAATCTCAATAAATACATATATATATACTTAAAAAATATAACAACAACATTGTTTGTTATACTGTACCACATTTTATTGATCTGGGTCTCGATTCTACTAAAGTAAAACCATTGTCATACCACAGACACTGCAAAAATTACCCATTTAATTTTAAACTTTACGATCATGGAATTAAAGTCTAATATTAAATGGCTTTTTGTAGAGTGAATGAAAAAGTTAAATGTGACACTCTTCATTTGATTTTGGACTTTAAGGTAATAGAATTAAAGTCTAAAATTTAATGCCATTTATTGCAGTGTCTGTGGTATGACAATTGATTTGGCTTTAGCAGAATCGAGGGCCTGATTCCCCAAAAAGTGCTGGAATAAACGTGAGTTGTGTAGATCACAATCTACGTGAAACAATGTAATTGTTATCGCAGAAGCTCTAGATGGTTTGTAGACTAAAAGAAAGTGTGATACTAACAAAAAACCTTAGCAGATAACATATAAAAAGTAACTGAAATATTACTTATTTCTTTATTTACTATAGGTTATGTGCGCATGACTGGGTTTTAAGGAATACCACCAAGTCTCTTAGGCTCAAGTCTACCTTACCTGATGAACTACCGATCATTAGACAAGATTATGGTGTAGGCTCCTGACAAATTTTGATAAGTAAACCTAGTATAAAGAGCGGACTTTATACTTCTAAGCACAAGTTTGGATGAAACCGGGACTAACACTACGGTATTAGTAAAATTATTACTTTGACTTATGTATGATAAAAAGGAAGTCAAACTTGCTACTAGATGAAGAAGAGGGAGTTTCTACGAACGCAGTCATTCGCTTTAATACAAATCTTACAAATACTAGAAACGGGGCCACTCTACCAATATGAACTAATCAATTTATTTTTGTAGCGAGAGTTGAGTCCGGCCCTCGCCACTGCCGGTCTTCTCAATAGCAACGGACTTCCCGAGGATATACGTTGGAGAAATGTTTATATACCAACTGCCAGAAAATTTTCAATAGCGCGATCTAGTTTTGAGCTAACGATTGGTCGTGTTTTACATTATAAATTCAGTTTCACTGTCTGTAATTGTGGTTAATAACCGTGAACGACAATGCATTCGTGAAACATGTTTCTTATTAAATCACATTTAAGTGTTAAGCTGGAAATAAGAAAATTACAGCAGTGTTTTATTTTAGAACACTTATTTTCGAATTATTTTTATATTGTAGAGGTATGCATAAGAAGAGATCCGCACGCGCTTTCCATAATTTTACAAACAGATTAAATTGACAATGTCTGTTTGAAACTCGAAAAATTGCATCTAGTGTATTTAGTGTACCACTTAGGTAGCAGACAAGCACACGGCCCACCTGATGGAAAGTGTTTACCCTGGCCTATGGACATGTACAACGCCAGAAGCGTCACACTAGAGCTGCCGACCCTGTTAGAACAGAGAGTTTCTGTGCCGTCAGTGTAAAATATAAAGCAGGACAAGCCTTTTGCCTGCCTACTGACAGCACAAAAACTCTCCAGTGAGCTCTGGCTGCCCTACTCACTGCCGGGAACACAACACGAGATTATTATGGCCGCGGTATTATGTAGGGCGGAGGTACTTCCTATAAATGGCATATTCAATGCCATATCTAATGGCACCTAAAATATGCAATAAATTACCAAATGACATTAAACATTGCAAGAATATTCTTGGATTTAAGTCAATTTTTTTAAATTACTGCGTACCAAAAGCATACTATTCTGTAAATGAGTACCAAACCGATCAATTTTAATTCTTAAGTTGACTTACTTGATTAACTCTTGACATGCTTAAGATTTTGACATTTTCATTTTTTTAACATAATTATTTCAACATTTTTTTTTTTTTTTTTTTTTAAAAAAAGAATATTAGCAACCGAAATTATCGAAATTACTAATATTCCCTCTAACCCCTCCAACTAAGCTAAATTGCTTGTGCTAGGATTGGGTTCACGTCGGTAGTGTAATGGCCAGGATTCGAACCCGGGACCTCGCGATCGTAAGGCCGACTCCTTATCCACTAAGCTACCTACTTCATTTAATGTTTTGTATGCCTATGGCGGCACATAGCTTGGACTAATATTATTTGTAACATTTATTCATAAATGAATTTGAATTTGAACAGAGATCCTGGGGACCTCTTCTTAGGTTCCAGTAACAAACTACCGTGTGATTTCAGAGCGTTAGTTTAGCATTCTATAATCGTCGATTCATTCATTCGATTCTAGCATTCCGGACAAATCTTTGTGATTTATGATCTGCTTATATTTTTATAGATTTATGTAAATGTTTAATGAATAAATAAAATAAAAAATCTAATTAATCAAAAAGGCACCTATGCGGATCTTCTGTATCTATAGCATAATGATTGCCATCATGGAGTACCCCTAGTACGAAAAATTATCGTTATCGTATCGTAAACGTATTGAGAAAACGGAGCATGCGATTGGCTGGCTTCACACACACCCAGCTTCACAGTAAGCAGGCGGCCAATCGTAGTGCTCAATTCTCTCAATACGTTACGATACGATTACGATGGTTTTTTGTACTACACTTTCGATTGACGTTCACTAATCTACTGTATCATCGATCGATTGATGGATAGGTGATTATAAACAACCTTAGTTGTTTCGACTTTGATATAGCCACTCTATCACCAGTTCGATTTATGTAAAAAGAGGGGAAAATATGGTCATTGACAAAAAGGAAGTCAAACTTGCTACTAGATGAAGAAGAGGGAGTTTCTACGAACGCAGTCATTCGCTTTAATACAAATCTTACAAATACTAGAAACGGGGCCACTCTACCAATATGAACTAATCAATTTATTTTTGTAGCGAGAGTTGAGTCCGGCCCTCGCCACTGCCGGTCTTCTCAGTAGCAACGGACTCCCCGACGATATACCTTAAGCTGTTGTTTATTTACTATCTGCAAAGAAAACTTCTATAACGCGGTTCAGACCTGAGCTGCTGATTGGTGGGTGAAAGTGATACCGGTTACGGTGACTGGGCATTTGAAACATTATACGTAGTTATTGCGATGCTACGTAACTAACAAGAATTTTTTATGACATAGGAGGCAAACGCCTGATGGTAAGCGATCACCTTGTATGACACCACATGGGAAGAGATGGGGTGGGCTAAATTCTACTCTGCTGGGATCCACGCGGCGGTTTACAATGCATATTATACATAGTATGTAATTAAAGATTCGACAAAGCGATTCTTACTTTTTGAGAATATAATATAATATAATCAATCAAAAGCTTTCTAGATTAATTGCGAATATAATCATTCTAATATCATTGAAATGTCATTATTTAAAACACATTCATGGCTGAACCCTTAATAACATTAATAGGACGAATGTCTAAAACAGCACTAATAGATTCGCATCAAATTAGGTTGGGCAGGGAGGGGAACTTGGGTAGTGAAGGTGAGTGTTGATGTACATCAACAAAAGGGGCCCCTTCTAAACCTACACTTGGGTCGCAAGTCCCAGGCACTATCCTGAGTTCTCAACTTAGCAAGGCGATGGACCCGGCACCTGCACGGAGAATCCACGGAGAATATGGGTCTCTCTCAGTTCCTTTTAAACATATGCTGAAACAGAGATTCATTTTGTTAATGTAGTGTAGTATAGTTTCGTGTTGTTACGGTCTAAGCAGACGTACTACATGTAGAGTATCGCTTAGCGATCGACAATGTTGTCACTGGATTGTGACGGTATCCCTTGGCCTATGTTGGTAATTTTGCCGAGCGCGAGCATGTTCATTGTGCTTTGCAGGATCGAAAATTCGGTACAATTTCAGCTTACTATCGCCAAATGGCACTGGATTTTGCTTGAACAAATAATTACATGATTTTTCGAATATATTGATTGTGAAACGAGCGTTACCTGCACCTGACACTATATAGAGCTGCTAAATGAATTTTGTCACAACCACTGCAATTTATAAATGCTGAATGCCACGTTTGGATTCAGATAAGTCAATGAGACTAGTAACAAAGCTGTTAAAACAAGATACAGACGCAAAATTATGCCTATTTTCTGAAATATTTTCGCAAACATTTTTGATTATTAAAAATGGCTGCTGCAAGGTATAACAGCGTATTATAAAACCAATAAATCATGTTAGCTAACTTGTAAAGTCATGCGTTCAATTAGAGCATTTGGCAGGCCTTACGTTTTTATATAGATGGATCTTATTATGTTGTTAAGTAGCTGCCGATGCCTGCTTGAGACGACGAACTCGAGCGTGACCAACCACAAAAAATATACAACTGCTGTGGCCATTTAAAATTAAATATTTGTATCAAATATTAAAAGTTTTTTGTCTGAGATAGTAAACAGGTGCACTGTCTATTTTTTTTATACCATTTAGGTGGCGGATAGGCACACGACCCACCTGATGGAAAGTGGTTCCGTGGCCTATGGACAGGGGTGTAATACTCACGCTGCCGACCCAGTTCGAATAGAGAGTTTCTGTGCCGTCAGTTTAGATAAAAAAGGTGGACAAAGCTTATGTTTTCCCACTGACAGCACAAAACCTCTCCAGTGAGCTCTGGCTACCCTACTCACCGCCGGGAACACAACACGACGTTATTACGGCTGCGGTATTCTGTAGGGCGGAGGTACTCCCCAATCAGATTGCTCAATTAGACGGATATACCGTCGTGTTTTACCTCCTAAAAACGCTGATAGAAAGCTGTTATCTTAACCAATGATACACTTGTAATATTGGTAGACAGAAAGACGAAAAAAAGCCGTACGAAATAGTTTTCTGCCTACCCTTTAGAGGATAAGTATAGGTTTACGTCTCGAATTCAAATGGTTCTGTAGTACTAGGAAATGCACTATACTGCAATTTACATAATCTACAATAATACAATTTAAATCAATAAAACAATTTAAATTTGCTCTAAATACCTGCTCGAGGAGGGCCAGACCGAAAGGAATGGCCGAGACAACGTCACCTCCGGCCTAGCAAATCGACCCACAGACGGCGTGCGGTTTTGTCGGTTCGAGTCCGACATAACCTCCTTCTTCGGCTCCGAAGTGGGGGTATACGTGGGGATTTCCCGCACGTAAAAAGAAAAAAAAAGCTCTAAACACCTTTGTTTTAAGATCATTTAGAGACTTTGTCGTCAAGAGATCATTTTAACGCTGACTATTCATAGATGCATTGTTTTACCCCAGATTACTTTATTCCACTTAAATCTTTGTTCAAACATTTTCTACCCGTTACACTGTTAGAGCGCATTTCTCTCGCATTTAGACAGACTTTCTCTTTCAAAGCAAACAGAGCTCATATCCACATTCCTTATGCAATCTGCGAGCGAATTTCACATTCCCCTGAGTGCCCACATTCTAGGTATTGCGTGTAGACACAGACACCATTAATCGCCAGCTTTTCGGATTAAAAAATTGTCTTCTTAATGGCTGTCTAAAAAAACACATAATTTTTTTACATAATGCAAATATGGTTAGGTACCTATTTTCAGTTGTACCTAATGTTGATCATTCCAACAAATTCAGGACATTCTATCCCCGTGTGCTCCAAAATTGTTTACCAAATCGATTATTTAATTATGACACAAATATTATAATAATATATCTTCATGACTTCTAATAAAACAGTTGTTCCCATTATTATAGCACGAATTAAATAAATTCTGTATCTCATGAAGAATAACTACTCTTTTTTGTGCTATGCATTATTTATGTCATTGAAACATTTTCTTAGCATTACACATAAGAGATTCTATTAATTGATCACGCTTCATAAGTCAAAATAGAACCAAAGTCTAACAAAAATAGTTTCCATTATGAATTGAACCCTTAACTGAAAGTCGCTTGTAAGAAGCGCGCCGAGAAAACGCTAGACATAAAGTTGACGGTATCGGCCACAATAAGTTGCCACGTCTGGACCATACAATGATAATTTTTCTCTCATGCTCTTACCAGCTATCCATGACATGTACCGTATACCATACAGATTTATGTATCACTGTACATTTAGACTTAGATTCGGCAGCGAGTAAGCTACTTAGGTTTGTAGACATTTTTTTCTCTTTTGTTGCTATGTGTCGTAGCCTTCCGACTTTGTGAAAAGGTTTTTGAGTTAGCATTACCTAAATGCGGTTACTTAGTGAATTCAAACTTAACGAGTTCTATTTCTGTATAGTTAAACTAGGTTAGAACAGTAAAAAAGCTGATGCGTATTCTTAGACATGGGGTGCTGTTAGGCGTGTCTTCCATACTTTTCTAGAAGGTTGCTTGAGTTGGCTTATGATCGACAACTCCTTTTCCGTTCGAATTCGGACTATTATAATATCGATGTGAAGTCACTCTACAATTATTTTGGTTTATCAAGAGGGGTTAGTGATCATATCATCAAATTAGTTTTTTAATAAATAATTACTAATATATGATTTTAGATTGACATCCAGGTGTTTATAAAGTTGACTGCAGCTGTGGGAGCTCCTATATAGGCCAGACCAAACGTACTGTCTCAAGCCGGATCAAGGAGCACATTAGGGCGGTCAAAAACAACGAGCCACAGAAATCGGCTATCGCTCAACATCTTTTGGAGGAGGGGACGAATCACTGGATTGAGTTACATAACCCTCAGATTCTCTCGACAGAACGCCACTACATACCCAGAATGGTAAAAGAAGCAATTGAAATAAAAAAGTACAAGAACTTCAACCGGGAAGATGGGTTTCAACTGTCGAGTGTCTGGCATCCAGTGATCCGTATGTTTACAAGGCCCAAACAAACTACAATTCCAAAAACTGCGCGAGCCGATACTGTGAGTGTTATGTGTCGTGAACGTGATCGAGTGCGTAGTGAGAACGCGGACGGTGGTAGTGGTGACGCGCGTCAGAAACGAGTGAGGAAGAGGGTAGACCGATACAGTTGGCCGAGCAACAACTAGCTTGCAGAACTTCAGTACATCCGTGATCATGGCACTTGTAACAGTGCCGAAATATCGGATTCTCCAAAAAGATAATAAACATGGTAAATTACTAATATTCTTTACTAAGAAAAATATTATAGGAAAAGGTCGAAGTCTTGTTGTCTCGACCTTGAAAATTACAAAGAGTCATAGATAGAGAATATATGCTACTACTATCTTGCAAGCAACAGGCATAATATTATGTGCATAATAAATATATTATCTTCTACAGAGAAAAAGCACTTATTACGTACTGTTTCGACACGGTTATTGACCACATTCATCGCAACAACCAATTAGAATCGCACGTCTAAATCGCGATATTACATTTTTTCGTACTGTTCGTATATAAACCACGATAAGTTAGTAAACACCGGGGAGTCCGTTGCTTCTGAGAAGACCGGCAGTGGCGAGGTCCGGCCTCAACTCTCGCTAGACTAATTGATAAAAAAAATTAATTAGCTCCAATTTGGCAGATCGGCCCTGTTTCTAGTATTGTAAGATTTGTATTAAGCAAATGACTGCGTTCGTTCGAACGCCCACTTCATCAGTTAGCAAGTTTGACTTCCTTTTGATCCAATATCAGGATGACATCCTTTAGATCACTGCTGATACAGTAGCTCATAATATGACACCATAATTTTGCAACGTTGTGGATTTTTTAAATCGGAGCTATAGCTTAATTTTACCATGTTGGTTCTCGATCGAGTAGCCCAGGACCTCCCAAGTATTCCCGTGGGTATCGTAGGGTATTCCCGTGGGGTGGGTTTTTTTTTTTTTTTTTTTTACGTGCGGGAAATCCCCACGGATACCCACCCCTCCGGAGCCGAAGGGGCAGGTTATGTCGGACTCGAACCGACTAAACCGCACGCCGTCTGTGGGTCGATGTGCTAGGCCGGAGGTGAGGTTGTCTTTTAACATATCCCTCGCACCCCGGCTGACCCAGGGCCATTCCTCTCGGTCTGGCCCTCCTCGGGAGGGGGGACCACGCGGTCCCCGACTCGCCCCCGGTATGGGGGGGGGGGGGGCGCGCATCGTCCTACGATGCGCGCCGCCGCCGTGGCCTGCTTCTGCTAGGGTGACGGGCGGCTCCACCCGTCACCCTCAGGCCCGCGCTCATGGGGGGCGGAGGTCGGTTTGCGCCCGTGGGGTGGGTATCGTAGTAGGTGACTAAGGGACTGTCCTCCATCCGACAGTATACATAGTAGTGCAGCCTGTTACATCGTGTCCACTTGACGTCAATACTCGCTCTCTGGCGCCGCCGACGTGTCTTCGCCGAAGACTATCGGCCCCCATGACTGGGGTCCTGAGGACGGTGAGTGGGCTGCTCACTGTCCTTACAGAAGCAGGCCCATGACGGCAGCGTGACGTGAGGGATTCATGCACACCCCCCTAAGAAGCGGGATGACACCCGAAAACTATAGACGCGGGATAACACCCAAACCACCCCTTAACTCGCTCCCTGTTATCGTCTTCATCTTAGCGTTAGTCCCAGTTGTATCCTAAGCCTTCACTTTTGTTAATACATTCGGGGATTTGCAGGAGTAAGAGTATGTAAGTAAGTCTTTCAAAAAATTTATGCGAGAAATTCTTTGGCGATATAACATCGACGCTAGTTCGCGACTTACATCGTCTGAAAGTTTGCTAAGGTGGGCCAAAAGATGTGTCCACAAGTGTATATTAATTCTGCAGTAATTATAAAAGTTATAGACTTAATACAACATGCCGCTAAATGGCGGCCTCCTAAAATAGCACTATTGTCACGAAATCTTTATTTATTACATCACCAACGAGATTTACATGCTTATATGCTTAATTATCATGTGTTTAAGTTCGAAAATTATAATCATTCATGTCATTTTGATCGCAAAACTCTCAAACATTATTCGACATTTTTTCTTTATATTTTGGTACATGTAAAAGTACACAAACACCTGACCTTTTCAAGGGCGCCAACAATTTGGCCAGTGTATGCCCTTCTCCGTCCTAGGGTACTTCACTCCGCATGAACCCTTTTTTGTTAATCGCCTCTCATTCATTCCCTTTCCACGACAGGCCACTGGACCATACCGTTCTATCTTACTTTACTTTTTTTTTCATTGTTAGTGACAAGTACTCGGTGTCAAACGTTGAAATATAATCCGAAAATATGAAGCTAGTAAGATTTTATGATTCTAATCGCTTTTGTACTGGTACTTAGTGTGACAGCTTCTATGGCGTGGCGGTAGTGAACGCGCGGCTACTACGCAGAAGGCACGGGTTCGATCCCCGCTCAGTGCAAATATTTATATGCATGAATATGTGTATTTGTATTGTTCTGGGTGTTTCTATATGTATTATTGTATGTACTTACAAAAACAAATGTATCTACGTATGTTTATCCATATTATAGACTCCATGAAACAAGCTAGTTAAGCTATGCTTACCGTGGGTCTAGATAGAGTTGTGTGAAATATTATGGAATATGTTTTATGTATTATGTGTAAGTATGGCGGACTTTTCGTCATATCTTCGGTTTTATTAACAAATTCGGATCAAATAAACGCGAGATTTTATACTCAATACATTTTTTGCAATTCATAATACACTGGTCTGCAAAAGTAAGTATCACACTTTTCAAATGTTTTTTTTTCTTAACTATAGATCTTTACCTTCTATAGTTAAGTGCATCGTGCAAAAGTGCATCGAAATCTGTTCAGTTTTTTTTATGGTGTAGTCCACTTAGAGCACCCAGCCGAATAGCACATGAGCGAATAGCACCTAGCCCTGTTCATGAACAGCACCTATCAATAATTTTAGCAGGTGCTATTCGTGGATACTAATTTATTATTACATACGCCCATCGCGTGAACAAAATCTGTTTTAAAATTTTTGCCGATTGACACTATTTTTACTTATTCTAAAAAGACAAAATTTACGAATGTAGGCATTATTTAACCATTTAATCCTTTTAATCTCTAAGTAAATGTTAAGGACAGGTATAGCAACAGCAGGTCAAATCAGATTTCAATTGCACTTTTATAACTTTATATTTTCAAAGGCAATTTTCCTCACCAAACCGTTTTATAAACTGACCGAATCTCGGTATAAACCAAATACAAACAATTTCAAATATTGAATAATAAAAAAAAGGTATAAAAAGATATAAAAAGAGGTGCGTTGTCCGCAATATGGCCACACAAAAAATCAGGATATTAACTACATTTATAGTAATTCAGTTTAAATTGGAAAAAGTGAATGCTCAGGCGGGACTTGATCTACTTGGGACGGGGAACCTCAATAAAAAATGTTCCTGACTTTGGGGTAAAAGTCAGGAACATTTCACTCAAAGGAATTATCCTCCTCCTAAATAACCGTTTAAACAATGTATTGTTAACATTGTCGTTAAAATTAAGTTTGTTTTGTTTGTGTATGCAAGCACATTACGCTCGGATAGTTTAACCCCAGGCGTTAGAATGTTCCTGGTTGGTTCCTGGTTCCTTTGATTACATTACACGAATGTTTTTCGGCACGTGTATTAGAAGCAAACAAATAGTTCATGAATATTAATGCTATAGATATTAACGATTTGATCAATATCGGCAAAATTATATACCTTTAAGAGGTCATGTTCATTTGAGGTAGAGAAAGAAATACTGATAGTGGCCGTAGCTCCCCTGAACACGGGAGGCAAAATCCCTCCATTTTTCAATAATTTTATGGTGGTTTTGTCTCCCCTGCGCTTGAAAGTGCCAGGCTACAGAAATTCGCAATGAGTTTCTAGTCTTTTATAACTATAAATGAAGTATTAATGTGAAATAACACCGACTGTGTGCTACTCAGTCCTACCCGAAGTGAACCTAATCTATGGTAATATGTTCTCAGCCAATGAAGAAGAGCCTCGTTATCTAACAGTAACATAGTACTATGACTCTTGTGTCTCAGTTTGTTTTCTTTATTGGCTGAGAAATTACTATCACATGAGAAACTGAACAGTACATTGGTGCGGGCGCCGCGTAGGTACCTATGTACCTGATTATTTCTATGTGTATGTAGTGTATATTATTGTGTAATCATGTTCGTTATTATTATTTCATTTCAGTAATTGAATTCTAACACCAAAACCCACATTTCATTTCTATACACTCCTGTCCATCCAAAGGTTGCCTGGAAGAGATTGTTGCTTACAATAGGCCGCCCGTTGTACATTATTATGTAGAAAAAATTCCATTCATTTTATTTTTTGTGTATTTTGGTGTACAATAAAGCACATTTTACTTTACTTTACTTTATTTTGTTGTTGTGTTAAATAATATTTCAGTGTGTATTAAACGATTTTCTTTTGTTCTTTCTTTATTTTTCCTTAGATATTTTGTATATTCAAGAGCGGAAACAAAATGACCCTTGTACTTCGCCAAGAAAGACATAACAACTTAAAACTTTCAGTAAACTATATTAGTTCTATAGAATCAAGACTATTCATCACAATGAACTGACCTAAAACTGAAAGCATTGAACCAGTACCATTGTGCGCATTGCCAACTGAGATTACCTTACTCGTAAGAAAACGTCAAAAGTTTCCACCAATGAACTATTTTGAAAATATAAGGTTTTGGAATTGTTTGTTTATGTAAAGTAACGTTAACATACAGGTAACGTACATACACTCTATCGGTTCCGAAAGGAGGCGCGGGGGCGGGGATTCGATCCCGAGCCCGAAGAAATTCGGGCCGAGAAGTCCCGGCTCCACAGGGCCATGGTGACCGAGTGGGAGCTACGACTTGAGCAACCACGCGCAGGGCACGCCGTGATTGCGGCGGTAAGACCCATCATGGGGGAGTGGCTAGACCGTGTGGCCTCTCGTACCGTCAGACGCAGGTCATTACCGGACACGGTAACTTCGGGCGGTACCTGCATCTGATGGGCATAGAGCCAACGCCCGAGTGCCATCACTGCGACGCGAGCGTGGACTCGGGGCTGCACACGCTCACTGAGTGTCCGGTGTTTGAAGTGCCGAGGCGGGAGCTTGTGACGGCCCTGGGGGTGAGAGTGCTCACGCTCTCCACCCTGCTCGCGGCGATGGTCCGCTGCGCGGATGCGTGGGCGGCCAGCGCCTCCTTCTGCGAGCAGGTCATGCTCGTGAAGGAGACAGCAGAGCGGGCGCGGCGCAGCGAGCGAGAAAGACTCGCGGATATCGCTGGCCGCGTTCGAAGGCGGCTCGGGCGTCGGAGGGCGCAAACCGACCTCCGCCCCCCATGAGCGCGGGCCTGAGGGTGACGGGTGGAGCCGCCCGCCATACCGGGGGCGAGTCGGGGACCGCGTGGTCCCCCCTCCCGAGGAGGGCCAGACCGAGAGGAATGGCCCTGGGTCAGCCGGGGTGCGAGGGATATGTTAAAAGACAACCTCACCTCCGGCCTAGCACATCGACCCACAGACGGCGTGCGGTTTAGTCGGTTCGAGTCCGACATAACCTGCCCCTTCGGCTCCGGAGGGGTAGGTATCCGTGGGGATTTCCCGCACGAAAAAAAAAACCCTCGAGACCAGGCCTGCAAGTTGATTGGTGGATACGCCTCTCACACAGGCTTTCCTGTCGGAGTTAAGAGATCAGATGGTAATCGCTCAAAAAAACTTACATTAGTTAAATATAAGCCGTGAATCATCTAAAAAAGGCACAAAGCGTAAGGTATAAATTAAAGAAAAATCGTACGTATCGAGGGGGCGAGCCTATTCTCGACAGGCGGCTCTTTGTGATGGGCTATATGTGAACTGTCTGTTAACTGTATATTTTGAAGTGAAAACTTCTTTAGCGGCGTTGGATGGGTAAAAAATTTTAAACTCGCGACAGGATCATTTGACCTTTAAACCGTAACCGACGACTGACGTCATACAACATTAGCAACAGATTGTCTATTTTGCAAGATATGATAAATAGCTCCGTAGCTTATTGGTAAACGCTTCGACTGTAAGTCCTTATGGTTTGAGATACAACCGGGTTCAAACCTGGCCTTCTGACATTTTTTATGATAATCTTTTCTTTTTGTAATTTATTACTTTTTGTGATTATTTTTTATTTATGTAATTTATTAATTTCTTCTGACAGAAATTTAGCAGAAAATTAGTCATAGGTTCTATGATTGGGGCTATATTATAGATATGGTATAGTAGGGCAAAAAAAAAAGAAAGAAGGAAAAGTTTTCACTTCTCTCGACACTCCCAGAGTGCAACCCGTCTTTTTTTTTAATATAACTTATATGGCAGACAAACACACGGCCCACTCGGGAGAAAGTAGTGACCATGTCCTATTAGAGACGCCTTCAACACCTGGGGAGGGAGTCACACTCGTACTGCCAACCTTATAAGAGCAGATTATAAAACTTTTTTTCTCAGTCACTATATTATTGTGCCACTTCTTTACAAGAACCAATGCTTATCTGCTATTATTCCATTTGATTTCGTACGTTACTTAGCTTCCCAACAATACACGAACAGCCGCCACTAAATCTGAAGCTGGAGCCAAATCAAGCGTCTGTCAGCTAATAACAATAACCGTGTCACAGCCGCCGGGACATTTCTGGGGATTTATGACCCTCGTTTATTTTAGCGCAGGTGCCTCCAATAGGATTACTTGCGGTCAAGCCTTGTGCTCAAACAAAGGATCACTAGGAGCAACGTTGGAGCAGTGGATATTTTTGTTTATGATAAACAAAAAATGTCCATTAGTTTTGTTCCAATTAAGAGCGGTGATGGTTATTAGTGGAGGATATAAAGGTCAACCAATGCCTATCCGTGGGTGTTATGGCGCTAATAGAAGGCTCTTCCTCATTCGACAGTAAGTTTATTATATAACATTCCTAGTACATGGGAACCTCTTCAGCTCTGTTACATACAATTGTAAAATGAATAGGCAGAGGGTGGATGTGAATACCCATCATCATCTTAACGTTGTTAAATGAAAATGAGATTTCGTCTGAAGTTTACACCTCAAAGTACATCTTCCGATTCGGTTTATATGTTTTTTTAGATGCACTGGATTATTCCAGACAAGCGTAAGTTTAAATTTACATGAATGAGGCAGTCTTTCGATTTATATAAATGAACCTATGTTATCGTCTGCAAATCTCCTTGGAAAGCCTCTTAAGCGAAGGTGATAATGTGAGACTCGAACAGACTAAAAACACACGCCCTGACTGACACATTGCCATCTCCAGCTTCGAGGTGGTCGATGGTGTGGAAACCACGATGTTTCCGCATCGAGATCCACACTCCTGAAGGGATTTAACTTAACCAGAAAAAAGAACTTCTGATAAAATTACTGTATCATTTAACAAGCATTAGACTATAACATTCTTCGATATTAATCTACGACTTTTATTTGTTACAGTATGTTATAGGATGCTTTCCAAAGCGTGTCAATCTTTTTCTTCATCCTAGCGTTAATCCCAGTCGCATCCGAAGCTTTTCAATTTGGAGTCTGGGGTCTGCTTTTTACCAGTCTAACTGCGGATTTTGGCTAAACTTTGATACTTTCCGTGAAGCGACTGCCACCTGACCTCCACAACCCAAAGGCGATATCGAAGCATTGCAGCTAGACCAGTTGTTAGATTTGAGGGCTCCAACTACCCGTAACGACTGTCATAGATGTTTGTATGACAACTGGGACCGACGGCTTAACGTGCTCTCCGAGGCACGATCAGACCAATGCAAATACCCATATTCATGCATACAAATATTTGCACTGAGCGAGGATCGAATCAGCACCTCCTGCGCAGCGGCCGCGTTCACCACCGCTACGCCACCGAGGCTGTCACACAAATGGTGTCAATGCACGTTCTAAATATAGGGTACAGGCGAGTTAGAGAATGAACAGTTGAGTGCACATTTTAATATCAGTTAGCTATTAATTTCAGATGGAAAAAGAATATTGGGCGCCTATTAAATGGAATATAATTGATTCGTTTAGGTATATGCCATGAACAAGAATTTTTAACCATAAACACAGTAGTTTGGAAACTATTAACGACCTTTTTTGCATGCGACATCGACTTTGGGTTCTACCACTAGTTGGTTAGTTGGAGTAACGAAAAAACACGTAGGTCAAATCAACAACTTTTCGGGACAGTGAAAAAACTGGATTGTTTCAAGTGTCTTTGAGAGACTGAAGCTATGGTTTGGGTCGACCCACCAGATGATCAATAAATTATGTTTATTTATAAATTTTAAATAATTTAGGTTCTAAAATCCAATGAAGAACGTACGAACTTATTGCAGTTACCCGCGCATAATTGTGATCATTAATATAAGTGCAGTTTCTAAGAATCCTCATCTACCTATTACCTCACCTCCGTGTGGAATCTCTCCCTATAAAGTTTACAGCTTAAGTAACTGCTTTATTTAAACGATGGAATCAAATTTTGCTATGGAGAGTTTAGGTTATAAAGGAGTTTGAAATTTAGTGGTTACAACGCATGCAATATGTTATGACATGTTCTGAAAACAATGTATCAATTTATTAATCTATTTAAAAAATAAATAAGAATCTATTTTTTTCACATTTCTCTAAATTTAGCACATTCCTGATACATTTAATTAATCGTTGTTTTTGCATTAGTATTATTAGTAATTTAATTTTTTATTATAACACATTTTATAAATTCCTATTCCATGTATTTATTACCTTCTCCAAAATTTCTTACTGCCATGAATTTAGAAGTACCTAAGGGAACCTTGTCACTGCCACCCATAGCTGTAACGATACCAACTTCCAAACAATGGCAGTTATATATTATTTCACAGCTATGATTTTTATGTATATATATTTATGTGCGAGACTATGATTTATTTTTATGATCACTATTTTCTTCGCAACGGAAAAAAATATCTCGTTAAAGAGCTCTAGAACTGTAAAATAAGAATAACCCAGACTTCTAAACGACTATCATTAATAGAAAAGAATATGTCTTAGTTGTTGTTGCTTAGTATAAATAGCTCTCTGAGCTGTTAATAGAACGAGTCCTTCAAAACCTCACTGAAGGAATTTCTTTCAATTAATTGTTATGAGTAGGTATAGATACTGGGTTTGGTTAGATACTTAACTATAGGTAAACAATCTTGATATGTCTTTTAGTATTTGTCATTTAAAACTCAGTTCATGAATCTTTTTTTTTTTGAAACCTCACAATAGTTTCATCGATTGAGTTCATCGGTTGACATGACATATTGTTTATCAACAACCCGCTTCAGATATTTTTCTGGAATATTTTCTATTCGCGTTGGTAGTTGACTGCAATCAATTTATAACATTTTTGACGTATGTGTTTCCGGATGAAGCCGTTTGTATCCGGCCGTTTGTTTAATTTATAATATGATATAAATTTCAATAACATTATAATTTGCAATTACTCTAAATATATTTCTGTTTCTATTTCTGAAGACATCAAACGAAGTAGCGCCTTAAGGACATCGGTAGGCAAACAGTTCGTTAATGAATATTGGAGTATTTCATACAACATAAGTACAGTTAATGATATAATGTTTAATAAGCTCTTCAAGCAACAAGCTTCCCTTTATTAATACCTTTATTTAACAAGTCATCCACATATATGAATTTTATTTAACCCCACAATACAATAAATATTAATCAGTAAATATTTTCTACGGTGTACAGAATATGATCATTTCTCTATGTAATTTACTCACTTCATTACCGCCATTAAAATGCCTACCTTCAAAGCGCTCTCTGGGGTAAATACGAGCACTTAATTTATAAATTGCACATATTGCTGGCTTTCAAAGTAAAGTAGTTTACACTCGTATTATAACTTCGTATATGTGTAAGCAAAAGATGTTTTAACATTTGAATTTATTTCTTGCAGGAAAATAGAGAGAGAGACGCACACAGAGAGAGAGAGAGAGAGAGAGAGAGAGAGAGAGAGAGAGAGAGAGAGAGAGAGAGAGAGAGAAAGAGAGGCAGCGATTTATTAGAATGTACTCATTAAAACATCACCATTTTCGGAAAGGCTAGTCTTTAAAATTTTGATATATAACAATCCATAACTAAGTTAATGTCTACATAAAGAACCCTAAATAAGAAATACAATCATAAACCTTACCACAACGACCCTTACCCAATTAAACAAAGAGTTTGAATGTAATAAGCCCTTAATTAGACGTCAATAGGATAAATTGCCTTAATTTCGCGGTAACTAGGGAAATTGAAACTGGACGTTTTTGGCCTTTAATCTTTTAGGTATTATAATGACGTTTCCAGATATGTTGTTTTAAATTAATGTACGATGTAATGTAATAAAGACGTCTAAAAGCAAACAGACCCCTGCATGCCTTTACTGTCGTGATTTAATATATGTATATATATTACGCCATCTAGTACAATTACGCTGAACTTTTATGAAACTATAGATCCTGCATCGCGAAACATTACTCATTCGATTGATTAAGAACAATTTATTAGATTTACATTTATTAAGAATTCATGTATTAGTAAATATAATATATATTAGTAATATTATCTATCTATATTCATATTTATTAATATATTTAAAATTTTGTTAAGGTAGAATTTGGCTATCATTGCATGTGTTGTTCCTGGTTGCATCCAGTGCTTTCATTTCGTAGCCCATAGTTCACTCACTCTTTCTCTTGGTTTGGTTTATATGGGTTTCATGGGAACCTCTCAACCCCGAAAGAAATGCCAGCACTAGAGTGCCATCTATTCATTAGCAGGTATATCGGCTTACAGATGAGGTCCTCGTAGGTCTTGGCGTAACCATATTTGGTAGCTACTTGATATTAAATTAAAGGAGCTAGTGCATACATTGGGGTAGACACAGATAACAGATTCCTCAAAAATCTGCTTAATAATCATCTTTTTATACAGAATAATAATCTTCACGGCTGTGCTTCGAAAATGAAGCCAGTGTAGACAAGCTAGTGTCCAGTCTCTAATCAACAATGCGGTTATACAGTTCCATTTTCACATCAATTAAGACCAGTTGGCAACGAAATCCTAACCGACGCTCTGAAGATTCATCACTACAGTAATACTAACACTCTGTTGCGGCAAATTGAAAGAAAGAAAGAAGAAAGAAAGAAAGAAAGAAACCGTTTATTATACACACACTTCCCAAAATGTTGTCGACCCCATTGGCCACAGCCAAAGCACTGTCCGTTAGGAACAGTGATTGGGGTGGGGCTCTGGGGTCTATTATATCCGAAGTTTAGCCCCATTTTTCCGTAATTCCCTTTTCGGTAAATTTTAATTTAAAGAACGGTAAATTTGAGTTCTCCGTCGATTTATACCTTCTAAGTTAGCCCCTGATAGTGGTTTCAGGCCGCAAGATACAATAAAATAATTTTACTATAGGAACGAACATAATCATGGCATATGCCTTTGAACTGCCTGACGTGGTTCAAGCAGTTTTCTCCGGCCGTGGTCCAGGCAACGCAAACACAAATCATTTCTAACATCTACATAACTTAAATTACATAGATACCTATACCATGATCACGTTAGTGCCTATTAGCAAGAATATTAATATAATTATGTATAAGTAATGGAACAGTGAAGTGGTTCTATCGAAATAAAGCTGATTGCAGAAGCGCTTCCTCTAGATGTGTATAGAATCACATAAAATGATGGAAAACAAGCAGGCATGTTTGTATAATTATATGTATTGTCGAACTTTAGTCGTTATGGCGTATGATGTATGACAACGTTGCAAAAAAAAATTTAACTGTCAGGGTCACTCACATTATTACTATTAGAGATATTGTGATATTTACCAAGCTTTGTCTGGAGTTTCTGATAATAATAATAATAAATAATAAATATTCCACAACATTTCACACAACGCTATCTAGACCCATGGTAAGCATAGCTTAACTAGCTTGTGTTATGGAATCTAGAATGCGGATAAACATACTTAGATACGTTTTTTTTTTTTTTTTTGTAAATACATACATATTATACATAGAAACACCCAGACCAATGCAAATATACATATTCATGCATACAAATATTTGCACCGAGCGGGGATCGAACCCGCGCCTCCTGCGTAGCGGCCGCGTTCACTACCGCCACGCCACGGAGGCTGTCAAATATACAGCGCTGTTGAAAGCACTATGATCATGGAGGAACTGGAATATTGGCGGTAAACGGTGAAAACGTTTTAGGAGTACCTAAATACATCCTTCTTTCAAGTTCTCTTGCTACGCGTATCAACACTACCAATAGTTTCACTCTCACTGCAAACTCGAACTCGATCTCGATCACATTCATGAGTCTTTTTTTTTCAAACAAAAAAAACTCCAGAAATTTACTGACTGATACCATATATATGTTATAATTTTAAAAGAAAATCCAGCAGACAGGACTTAAGTTAATCGAGTCGCCTCCATGGAGTGCGGTGAGCTTCACCTTTTCCTGATTTTCAAAGCGAGTGTAGCTTGAAAGTTGCTCAACTAATGGTAAACGGTATAGGTGGAGAACAGAAAGAAAAATGAAAAGGAGACGGCCAGGAGTTAATAGCGGATTGAAAGAGACTTGTATCCCACAACACAGGGTATCCTAGTGTTGGATCTAGGGCTACAACCGGTGTATTAAACTGATTCATTTATGAGACAATAAATAAACAATATACACATACAATACAATATATACTAAGTAAGAAAATAGTACTTCATTATAACTTAAAACCAAATTAAACAGTATTTGTGAATATGCCAAAACTTTTGTTATAATAACACCACTTTCATATTAAAATAAGTTATGTCAAATGGCCACTTTCACCCTTGATTGCAGACAGTTTAACGTAATGTGGCGTGTAAATTAAGTATCAATTTGTTCAATGCAGACCGATTTCTGATTTAAATTTTAGCAAAAAGTCAGCAAAAAACTTTCAAAAGCAAAAACGTACTGTAAAACATACGTTTAAATCGAGTGTTCAGCAGTTCAAACATTTGTTATTCACAAAGCTTATCCTCAACCACTATTCTAATTCAACTTCATAGACAGCACCACAAATTCCACTAATTCGAGCGATTTATCATCAAAAACAAATCTAGGAGAAACATCACTGAGTTAAACTAAGTTCTCGACAGTTATATTTCATTGGCTTAATAATTCAAACATCCAGCTTTGAGTCGGGGCTAATATTTACAGATTGCAACTCAGGAGGCTATAGTTTCTGCAATAATAATCAGAGGTTAATTGAGCTGTGAGACCACTTCGGGAACTTTTTAATATAATGAATTATGCATTTCAAATGGAGCTTCTTGTTCTCAGTCAAAGTGTTGAGAATTCTTTGCTCTGTTACGAAGGGAATTCGGATAATTAAGCGACAATGGAGTTCGCGTCAAAAAGTTATGTTCGGCTTTTCACTTCGTTTAGCTGAGGAAAATGGGGAATGCGAGTGTATTATTATGGAGAAATGAGTAGAGATTTCTGGCAAGGATTTGTGTCTTACACGTTTAGAATCTAACGTGAAATACAAAATGTAGATAAATTTGTACTGTTTTCCTCTACAAGGAAAACATCTTTATTTCAAGATATTTGTAATATCATTTACAATTTTGCGGACTATTCGTCTTTTAGAGTTATTCATTTGTGACACAAATGACTGAATATTTTATTACGATAACAAGAACGCAATATAAGGAAAAAAGAAACATTGAAACTGATTTCAGTAGTAGAAAAGCATAGAATATACAATCCATACCAATATTATTGCGAAAGTAACTCTGTCTGTCTGTCTGTATGTCTGTAAGTCTGTCAGTTTGCCGAAACCACTGAACCGATCTTGATGAAATTTGGTACAGAGGTGTATGAGAGTTTGAGAACGGACATAGGATCACTTTTATAGCGAGAAAGGGGGTTTAAGTAGGGGAAATAGGGGATGAAAGTTTGTATGAGAGTTTGTCATTTTTGTAGATATCCTAATGAAATTTGGTGCAGGGGTTGATTAGAGCTTGGGAACCGACATAAGCTACCAGTTATCGCGAAAAGGGGGGTAGAAGGGGGGGAGTAGGGCCATGGGATAGAAGTTCATATGAAAGTTGGTGATTTTTGAAGATATCCTGATGAAATTTGGTACAGACATAGATTAAAGCTTGAAAACGAACATAGGCTACATTTTGTCGCGAAAAATGTGATTTTAAAAGGAGGGGATAGGGGATGAAAGTTGGTCAGGTTTGAAGATATCCTGATGAAAGTTGGTACAGGGATAAATTGGAGCTTGGGAACGGACAGAGGCTACATTATATCGTGAAAAAGGAGGTAGAAGGAGGGGGGGCGGGTAGGTTTAGGGGATTAAAGTTTGTCATTTTTCAATCGCGCAACAAAGGGGGTGAATAGGGGATAAATAGTAAGACTTTTTTTTGGATCTTCCTAAAATTTGGAACAAAGTTGAATTAGAGCTTCGGAACGGACATATTAGACTAACGAGCCAAATATAGAGGTGAGTAGAGATCGGATAGGCGTGTGGAGTACAAATAGAAAGACGAGCATAGAACTGATTGCTGAAGTATAAGTTATAAGTTTAAAAGAAGAGTCAGTGGAGAAGCGAGTATAGAATCAAATAGAGTTCAGTAGACAGTCGAATAGTGAGGCGAATAGTGAGGCGAGTGGAAAGACCAATGTAGAGGCGAGTAGAGATTGATTAGAGAGTTGAGTAGAGATTCGAGTAGAGAGGCGAGTAGAGAGGCGAGTAGAGAGGCGAAGAAAGAATCGAGTGGATAGGCGAGTAGAGATGCGAGTACAGAGGCCAATGGAATGGCGAGTATAGAGGAGAGTACGGAGTCGAGTAGACAGGGGAACAGAGAAGTCAGTAGAGAGTCAAGTATAAATTCAAGTGTAGAGGCGAGTAGAAGGTCGAGTAGACAGTCGAATATAGAGGCGATTAGAAAATCGAGAACAGAGGCGAGTAAATAATTGAGGACAAAGTTGAGTAGAGAGGCGAATTGAATGCTCCGTGGATCGGCTCAACATTAAGCGATAACCGATATCCACGAGGGCGGAGCCGCAGGCAAAAGCTAGTTAAAAATAAAAGAACAAATTATAAACTAAAATTAGGATGCGTCCTGGAATTCTTCTGGTGGTAATGTTACCGGTAGACTGACAGCTTATTCTTTGTTCTAAAAAGAGGACAGCCTTCTGGTCACGGGAACCATCGACCGTGTGCTTCATAACCACCCTGAAGACATTGAGGGCGCACGAACCCCATGGCACCAACGTTTCGACTCCAAATGGCACAATCATAATCTCCAATATGGAGTATTTGCGCCGTTTAATTAGCCGAGCCAGGTATCGTACCATGGTTCGAGGCAAAGCGATTATTAAAAAAAAAAAGAAAAAAAGTGACAATCATACATACTTTGATTTTTAATGTGAATCAGTTAGTCGTCAATGTGTGCCCTAGCACCTGAGCCTACAGCTTGCGAATCCAGTCTATTCCAGTCACCTTTTCAGGTTTCCGTCAGTCTTGTGTTCTATCTTCCGTTTACCGATTCACTGTCTCCACTCTTTCTTCTTTAGTCATTCTTTGGATATTGTCACGAAATAAAATCAAGAGTAAACCTTGTTAGTATGAAAACAAGTGTAGTACAAATCTCACCGTGTCTCACCAACAACGTAACGCTAAACAGTAACTAGATTAGTTATAATTTGCCATAGATAGAAATAATATCGCAAACATTAGTTATACAACAATATTTATTGTATTTTTCCAGCATTGTGACTTCTTTCTATTTCTTTTTCATATTTATTCTTTTTCTTCATTTAATATTTCAGGGATATTGTCAAGAAACAATTCGAATTGCTGTCTTAAATAAATTGATAAATTGTAGATATATTTCTCGCAAAAAAATTTTTCACTCTAATCCTCTTGTGACCTGTCTGTCCATCAAAGATTAAGGTGCTAATTCAGAACGAAGCTGAAAATGAATAAAATTTTAGTTATTGATCAGAAACGGGCAAACTGCACCATGGTTTCAGTTTTTAACTTTATTCAGCACATTTTTTGCCAACTTCATACCTAACTATGAAAAGCTCTCTTCTCCATGGATGCGGATGTCCGAAGAAAACTAGTGATATTTATGACTGTAATTGAGACTCGCTACTCAGACGAATTAAACAAAATTCGGAAGCCGAATATATCTAACTTTATTTTCGTATCTGTTGGAATTACGTATGTATGTAACCGTTTTGATTGAATTGACGTTAATAATGGTAACCTAATTTTCTAATACTCCTTATTTATAAATCCATACTAATATTATAAATGCGAAAGTAACTCTGTCTGTCCATCTGTCTGTCTGTCTGTCTGTCTGTCTGTCGGTCTGTATGTTACGCTTTCACGCCTAAACCATTGAACCGATTCAGATGAAATTTGGTATAGTGGTAGATTAGACCTTGAGGAAGGACATGGGCTATGTTTAGTCACAATAACCGATATCCACGCGGGTGGAGCCCCAGGCAAAAGCTAGTCAATCCATAAATTAATAAGCCTACGGCAGTCGACTGCATTAAATAGGTAATTAATATTGTGTACATTTAATATTGGGAGACGCGTATTGAACAAATGCCTCTACCAATGTGCGCCATGTCGTCCGGTATATATTTAAAAAAAAAAAATCAGTTAAGGTATGTTTTTCTCGAACCTATATTACAAGATATTCCTATTTCCGAATCTAGAAGGTGCTTCTTATAAAATATAATAAATTTTATTTATGTGTAAACATAATAAATCTGACAACAAAAAATTAAGTTTGAATCAATGAAACTGTAATTTTATCATCTGTTTTGAAGTTGAATGGTTACAATTTATCATTTTGGATCACGCCGTAAAAAATTGAAATTTGGACGGATCACTGATATTGATATTTATGGAATATAAAATTTCAACGGAAATATAGCATTCTATAATCATTTTATTGTGTGATGAAATTCGAGTCAAGGACCAAAATAATTTATTGTTTAATTTTCTACATTGATTAACTTTGTTGGTTATATATATATTACATCATTATCATGAAAATACTATACATTAGTTTTATACAATATCCGCGTCAGCATTTTCATACATTGTATTTAACTGTGAAATTATGTCATTTATAATTAGCTCTCAAATTGCTGCACTAGTGTAAACGCGTAGGTTTACAGTTACAATTAACAGTTCATGTTCGCATCCGACACAAAGTAGACGCGTACTCATTAGCTTCAATTAGTCCTAAGAATCAATTAGTTTTAAGTATCATCTAAAATATAAATATCATAACAATCAAACAGTCTCTATCAATCACCTGTGTTCCATACAAATAAGTTCCACTAAACTAGGTTTTGTATGTAATTCAGTAACTTAAACATGACAATCCATATTATAACGTAGGAATTTCCTTATTTAATCATTAAATTCATTGAATAAAACGTTATTACACAGTTAGACCGAGTTGATTGCGGTTAATATTATTTGTTCAATCAACTCTAAGAAATAATGGACTGGTTTAGTACCTTACCTAGTAATAGGTGTATTCCTCAAGCCTCACTAAGATAATCAGGGCCAAGTCAACCTCACTCATAAGCCAGTACACCACTCTGGCGATATTCCATTCTAGATGTCAATGTCAAAATGACAACCACCTTTATAAAACCAGTGTTTTTTATTATTGAAATTGAAAAGTATAATCTCACATCGCATTGCACATCGATAAATGATTGTTAATATTAAAACGAATGCCTACTGCTGAAGCTACTTGGCCAGAAAACAGTTTTCCACAGCGAAAAGCAAATGCAATGAATATTAAATGACTGACCTTTCGGCCCGTCCCACTCAAACAGACGAAACCCCATTCAAATTACAATTGGTTCAAATCAACTTTTATATTATACGAAGGATCACGGTATTAAGCACCAATAAAGCTATAATAATAAAACTTTTATTCAAACCTAATATTTACGTAAGATTCGAGAACCCGAGGGAGATCGGGACGAACTTAACAACCGACAGGTTTAATTAGGGAACGAAGCTAATTCCCAAGTTTTGATGAATGCGATTTCACGGATACAACCCCATTTCACCCTCGCAGGGAGTAGCATAATTTGAAATTTTGATTTAAAGCCTTGTTTGGTTAATTGCTGTTAATACTATCTGCGTTGGGTTGGTTATCGCGACTGAAGTGATTGGAACCCTTTTGTGATTAATATCGGATTTAGTTACATGAGTTTTTGATACAGTACTCATGTTAAGCTGGTATCTTCATTGAAATTGTCATTAACAGATTTTAGGAACACCAATAGGAGGGAAAGGTTCAAAAATACTTAGTATCGTACAATAGGGTCCCTCCATCTTTTCCCATGGGTATTGGAGAAGGCGACTAAATAAAAGCACAGTTCTCCATCCGTCTATCAAAAAATGCCCAGTTGACGGCAATCACGCTCGTTACCTGGTACTGAAAATCTTATGCCTAACTCTTCGGATATTTAGAGTCTTGAATAAAATTTGCATGTAATAATACTATTGTTAATGAGTTATATCCAGTAGAACTAAAAATAGTAGAAATCTAATTCGAGACATGGAGTAGGTATAATCTTTGACTGTAAAATTTTCATGGAATAATGTCCCCATATATTCTCAGTATAATTTAGATACTATTACACAGAAGCGTTACGCTATTATGGGGCCAGGCGGTTAATGTGAACCAAATGATTACTTTCCAATGAGATTAGCGGCAAATTAATGGCTCTTAACCTAGAAAATTTGAAAACTTTGGTCATTTTCACGAAGTTAAGTACCATTTTGTTGATTGGTTTTGGTACCATCTGAATCTCTTCTGGTTTTTCAATCTCAATTTATAACGTGTCCTCAAGTTATAATTATAACAATTCAACTCTATTTAGATTCTACGCTATCTATACATTTTATACATGTACATGCAAGGCCATCAATTAGGTATATATTGGTAATAGCGGACCCCAGACTCCGAGGGGAAAGCTTCAAATTCGACTGGGATTAACGCTAGAATGAGCTTTATTGAATTTTTTAGTTAGACTTTATGTACAAGTACATAGCTGGACATAATGCCACATCTATTCTTCACCAGTCAACAGTCAACCAAAGAGAAGTGCAAGGAAATAATCAGTAGGTCACTTTTACTCTTGGCGTGCATTAACGCAATTCTCTGCTAAGTATGTACTACTCAATTGTTTACTACCTGTAAGAAATCGCTTTCACGAATAAGGCCATCCATTGCTATCTACTTGACCTACTGTAAATCTATTGGTGGACATTAAAGAATTCTCTATTTATCTATGAATTGAATGTAGATAACGCTGTCTGGACACAATTGTCATTATTATTATTAAATCTAGATGATAATTTATGATAGATGGAAATGAAAACAAACTTCTTGTCTAGCTTACATTTAATGCACTTCATTCAGACAAACGAGTTCGTTATTTCAAAGAATAGCTGGATCGCATAAAGTGACAGGGACATGCTTTAGTTTCTACTGGATTTATTACTGCTGACTTCGTTCATACTCGCAGACTACTGAAAGAATATAAGCATTATTACATAGCACTAGATATTAACTGTGACTGTGCTCAGTATAAATGACTCCGTTTTGATCTAGTCTTTTGTTTCTATAAATTATCTTTATTCTAACTGTGACTTAAACATGATTTATTAGAAATGCAACTTCACACTTTTGTACTTAAAATATTACAAAAGGTGTACTTAATATTCTGGTCAAAGCAAATCATATTATATTAGTGAGGCTACAATAATTCGTAACGGACTGTTACTTGGTAGGAATGTTCCAAACACCATCATAAACGAAACTCTAAATGTCCTCATTTATCTTATGCCTGGTATGTTTTTTTATTTAAGGTCAAACGTCACGTAATCGAAATTTTCGTGATTTACAGCCAAGTGGTAACTTTTATCATGACAATATCTGATACAAAATTAAAGGACAGAAAATTATCTATAAAGCATTTGAAATACTTTTTATCTAAGAGCCACTGTTCCTGAGATTTAAAAAATCTAAAAAACTGGAAGAGTTGTATTGGCAAGGGTTGAAAATTATAAAAGACCCTTTTCTCCGGCATGCGTTATGAAAATGAAAGGGTACAGACGTTTACGTAGCACATTTATGCATCATGATAACCACTACTCCATATTCCATCTTCGGCCATATTTTTCATATATGATAATGAATAAAAACGATATTATTAGATAAGAGATCATCATCAAAACAGCCTCGCGTAAACTCGGAGTCCTGAACAGAGTGAGATGGTTTTTCACGCCGGAGCAACAGTGTCTTCTATACAAGACACAAATTCGTTCCTGCGTGGAATACTGCGCGTAACTCTGGGATGGATCCGCAAAGTACTTATTAGATGCTCTCGACAGGTTGCAGTGATGTGCGATTCGCATTATCGGAAATTCTGAGGTCACGAGTACCCTCAAGCCCCTGCAGATGCGTAGAGATGTTGCTTCTTTGGCAGTATTTTACCGTCTCAACCATGGTGAATGTTCTGATGAGCTATTCCAATTAGTCCCACCCTCTCCTTTCTTATACAGGACGACACGTGCAGGACTTAGATGTCACCCGCATACGGTGCAGAACATTCCTTCAAGAACCAAGCGATTCGGTGACTCTTTCCTTTGTCGCACCATTAAGACCTGAAATTTCTTGCCAGCTCACGTGTTTACCTCTTCCTACAGTCCCAGGTCCTTTAAGCGGGGCGTGAAAAAGCATCTGACGAGGCCGTCAATATAAAAAAAATATATAAAAAAAAAGATAATAATAACTATAATAACTGTTTAATACTTTTTTCCTGAGCCAACGTTCCAGATCCTTACTTTAGTCTAAGATATTTTTATGGTAAAAAGTACCGTTTGGCTTCGAATAAAAAAAATTCAGACATCGGATTTATCTGTGCTGTGCTGTCGTAAGAATCGAATAGCAGGTACTGTGGTCTGATATGGTCTAGTATTTTGGTCTATGAAACTCTAAATACTAATTTGAAACTTAAAGTTAAATAAGGGTAAAGTAATTTCATACAGAAATAATTCATACATTATATCAACCACACCTAAACAAACACAAAACTAATACGAAATATCCATCAACTCATTTCAACTTACACCATTTTCTACCACATTTTAATCATAAAATTGTATGTTCAATTCTATAAAACACTAAACAAACCCCTTGAAAACACAAAAGCCCATTACCATGATATCAAACGGCTTCACAGGACCGGAACATCTAAAAACTCGATTGAAACATTTATCTTGTGATTCTAAAATATTCAGTTTTTCATTCACCGTATTTTAAATCGTGACACTTCTCTTTAATAGTTACCTCTAACGATCTTTGGGTACATAAAAGATAAGATTATACCAGCCATTGACGTTGTGAACGGCAAATTTCCAGTGTATTTGATCGTCGGGGCGTGGATAAAAGTCCATGGTTATATTTTAAAATTCTCATTTGGTTCATTCCCCGTGCTTTAGCTGGTATCATCGTATATTGTGAATCACAAACATTGCAAAGAATATACATAATATTATGTCACCTATAGTAAATGGATAACTGCTGGCTAAGGATTAGTATGATTAGGGAATGTTATGGGATCGGATGACCACGATAGAGCAAGGGATGGTTAAATAGTTATTATACGTAGTTGGAATTCGAGGATGGACGAAAAAAGATCGACATGACAGATTTAGGAGGCGGAAGCGAAAATTAATGAGAAATTACGTGAAGGTCAATCTAAAGCAGGAAGAGCCAGACAGCTACTTTAGACAAGTGGCAATTCGTTGGTAGGCGTTTCGAAGAATAGAATGACGATTGTATGGTATTTGACATATGACAGTTATCAACGCATGATATAAACGTCAAATCCCAAAAATTCGTCTTGCTTCTTGTCTAGTTGGGCAGGTAAAAAAGAGCCGTATAAAAAGAGTGAGAGTCCGATATCAGCAAGTAGGCCATCATCATGCTCTTGACCTTACCCCAAACTTATTTAGGGCGGTGCAACATGCGTGCTTTTCTATTCATCTCTAGATGATATAATCTCAACATTCACTCCCTTCTCGGCTAACCAATTATTACCTACCTTGTACACAGTCCATCAACCACTTTCTCCATCTACTTCCATAGTTGATACCTTCCCTACGACATCACTTTCATCCCTACGCGTTACATGTCCGAACCGTTTTCATTCATACTTGTTTCTCCTGACAAAAGAGTATGTGAAAAGAATTATGGAAGTAAAAGCTGCAAAAGATGTACGACAGGATTATAGCAATTGAAAATATACAATGTTGGTCGCTGTCTATCCCATTGTTTGTACGTATTTAACATTAAAAGTAACGTCACTAAAAAGCCAACCCGTTGCAAATTATACTACATATATTTTTATAGCGTTGTGACAAAAGCGATGGCTATGGAGTAATCTTGTCGATTTCGCATTTATTAAAGGGATATTCTGACACTTAAGAACTTCGATATCGCCCATTGATTGTGGAGGTCAAATAGCAGTTGCTTCACGGAAAATATTGAAGTTCGCAGCATCACAGTTAGACTGTAAAGCCGACTCCAACTGACAAAGCCGACTCCAGGACAAAGCTGCGAATGATGACATGATAATTTTGGTAAGAAAATATACTTCCTTGAACCCAAAAATTGCTGCTAAATTGGCCCAGTCGTTTCGGACACAGCTAACTCACGCTGAATTTATACATACATACATATAATCACGCCTTTATGCCCAGAGGGTTAGGCAGAGGTGGTTTAAAAATGATTGTATTCTGTTCCATGTAATACCGGATGAGCCTACTGTCGTATTTCAGGCACTATTGTTTACTCAAGCCATGCATTTCAGGCTGAGTTTGGGCTGTATATATCTTTTTCATCCTACCGTTAATCCCAGTCGCATCCGAAGCTTTTCAACTTGGAGTCTGGGGTCCACTTTTCACCAGTCTAACTGCAGATTTGGCTAAACTTCGATATTTTCCGTGAAGCGACTGCCATCCGACCTCCACAACCCAAAGGCGATATCGAAGCATTGTAGCTAGACCAGTTGTTGGATTTTTGAGGACTCCAACTACCCGTAACGACTGCCATAGATGTTTGTATGACAACCGGGACCGACAGATTAAAGTGCTCTCCGAGGTACGACCAGACCAATGCAAATACAAACAAATATTTGCACTGAGCGGTGATCGAACCCACGCCTCCTGCGTAGCGGCCGCATTCGCTACTGCTTCACCACGGAGGCTGTATATATATCTGATGTTAAACAGCCCTATCCCTACCAGGAACTCTGCCAGGAACCACGCAGCTTTTGTGTTCTTTTTGCATTGGTCTGATTAAGTGAATTTATAACAATTATATTTTTTCGATGAGTGTTTTTATTATAAGTAGCGGTACAAAATATTTTGACAGACTGTCTCGATGTCAGGCTATAAAATATGCAGAGCAGCAAGTTGTCGGGCTTAGGGATTATCTGTGTGCTAGATAGCGTCAATGTCTTCAGTTCTATAACTTAAAATCACACACTGAGTGCTTCAATCAATTTATAAGCACGTTTTATGATGTAGTATTCGAGATTCGTTTATTGTATATCATAATGGAGCACGTTCCCTGTGCACGAATAATATTCGAATTCGTAACGTAAACGTATCTTGAGACGGAGCAATGCAATTGGCTGCCTGCATACTGTAAACCAATCGCAAGTCTCCATTCTTTCGATACGTTTACGTTACGGAATCGAATATTATTCGTGGTCGGGGCACTGTACCTCACACTAGGAAATGGCTCGGTTTCTTTCTAATTCAGCTAGCTTGAAAAGCAACTATGAAATGGTAAAATTTCGATATTGAGAGTAGGTTGTGAAGGTCAGATTAGTAGTCGCTTGGTGAAAAATATCGAAGGTCAGTCGTTTCGAAGTTAGAATTCAAGCTGATCGATGATAAAGTTATTCGATTAAGGCTTACTACAAAACCTTGATAGTGCGTTTTTTAAATTTTTAACCAAATATTACTACTGACTCTTCAATGATTACCAGACATAGTTCAACGACATTAATACATTTTTGAATTCCTCATTGTCGAATTAAATCTTAATATATATAAATATCGTGTCACAATGTTTGTCCTCAATGGACTCCTAAACCACTTAACCGATTATAATAAAATTCGCACACCATGTGCAGTTCGATCCAACTTGAGAGATAGGATAGTTTAAATCTCAAATTATAGTCCGATTCGCGATAACCGACATCCACGCGGGCGGAGCCGCGGGCGACAGCTAGTATACTATAAAATTTGATCGGAAGGTGTATGTTAAACCAAATACAAATGAAGACTAAACCAATTTTAAAACATGACTTAAAAAAACATGTTTCAATGTGACCTGCACTCGTAATGACAATAAATAAATCACAATGGCTGCCGTCGAATGTTCGCGTCATTAACCTTGAAAACAATATAATTGTATGACGCCGGTTCCTGTGTCCAAATTCATCTATCATCGTTGAAATTAACTTTGTTTATTTATTCGAGATGCAACAAAATAAAGTATGTAGTTCCTGTTTTGTAATAATGTAGCATTGCTTTTTTTTTGTTTTTAAGCTATTGCATAGCGTCTATCGAGGGCCTTGAGCACGGGGACCGACTCCAGAAATTCCGTAACGAAAAAACCTCACGCTCGTTTCTTTTCGGCAGTCTTCGACACGGTGTTCGTGTGCGTGCAACTAGCCGTATTGTAGGACTCTACGAAGCTCGCACGAATCGAGACGAGCTGCTCCGAAATCGGACGAATACATAAGCAGCTGTTTATGAGAAAGTATATAGGTATACAGGTATTTATGTACAACAGTGAATAGCTGTACTTGTAAAATTTGTCGATAATCACTTCTTAATATCGTTATTTTTAAGCTATTGCATAGCTTCTATCGAGGGCCTTGAGCGCGGGGACCGAATCCAGAAATTCCGTAACGAAAAAACCTCACGCTCGTTTCTTTTCGGCAGTCTTCGACACGGTGTTCGTGTGCGTGCAACTAGCCGTATTGTAGGACTCTACGAAGCTCGCACGAATCGAGACGAGCTGCTCCGAAATCGGACGAATACATAAGCAGCTGTTTATGAGAAAGTATATTGGTGTACAGGTATTTATGTACAACAGTGAATAGCTGTACTTGTAAAATTTGTCGATAATCACTTCTTAATATCGTTTTTTTTTAAATGAATAATTTTGTTTTTGTGTGTCATTACACTATTTATACCTAATTATTTATACCTATTATTTATACCTAGATATTTTCGTTTTATAGAGAAGAAAAGCGTAAAGAGCTAAAAAGAAAAAAACTAATGCACGTCAAAGGGCATACTATCATAATTGCATAAGTTGATACAAAATGCTATGCAATAGCTTTACCGCGGCAGTCCCCGAGTGCCACACGTCTTTTTTTTACGTGCGGGAAATCCCCACGGATACCCAGGAGGTTATGTCGGACTCGAAACGACTAAACCGCACGCCGTCTCTGGGTCGTAGTGCTAGGCCGAAGGTGAGGTTAGTATGCGACATATCCCTCGCACAATGTAGCATTACAATGAAAATAGTGGTATTACAGTAAACCACTTGATTTTTATTTTACTAATGACATGGAGTGGGCTTCTGCAGTCCATATACCTACAGCTTAAGATCAGCCTTTGAACAATTTAGTCTAACTTAAGAGAATGAAATAAAGATGCCGTTACCTCTTTTAAAAACATTATAAATCATCTATTATACAGACTCAGCCTCAGATGCATGGCTCGAGTCAACAATGGTGCCCGGAGTGCGGCAGTAGGCTCATCTCCTATTACGTGGGACTGAATACAGATTGGTGAAATGTGGGTGTCAATTCACCTCTGCCTAACCGGGGATAAGGGCGTGATTTTATGTATGTATACAGTATTAATTTAATAATAACAAATTATGTCTAAGGGAATTAACAAATAATAAAAACTATACTCACCATGTTTTTTTACGTGCGGGAAATCCCCACGGATATCCCCCCCCCCCCGCGGCTGGAGGGAGAAGTTATGTCGGACTCTAACCGATGGGTCGTTGTGCTAGGCCGAAGGTGAGGTTGTCTTGCGACGTATCCCTTACAACCCAGCTGACCCAGGGCCATTCCTCTCGGTCTGGCCCTCTTCGGGGGAGGGGGGATCACGCGGTCCCCGACTCGCCCCAGGTATGGTGGGGCGCCGGCGTGTGCTATATAATACTGTATTATACATTCAAAAACGCCAAGCCAACAGGTTCAAGTAAAGCTGGGACGCCGGCGGTGACAAGAACCCGACGGATAAAATGGTTAATGTTGCCATGTCGGGACATGCGTCCTGCGCTCCTGCTGCAAGATAATCCGTGATGTCCAAGGCAATCGGCTGCTTCAGTGCAGTGAGAAGAAGAGAAAGAATAAAATAAGTGCATTTATTTACAGTTAATACATTGGAGGTTATCAGGGTATTACTTACTTACTAAATGGCATGTGACGTCACTTCATACAATTTTAGTTTCATACTATACCTATATATACTTCTGGAGCCCACCTGGAATTTTATTTGAAATTAAAATTTTAACATAATTTGAGCTGAGTTACTATTATAGTTTTACTAATATTAGGATATTTAATATGATTGTGTGGAGAACATTCATTTCGCGTTCAATATCGAATATAGGTTGTCACGTCGTTATACTAAAAGCTAACGCCATTTTGAAATGGTAAAACATTTTAAGAGGATGCATATTTTGCTTACAAAAAGCTTCCTGTATTTTAATAATCATGGTGATTTTAATAGAGCACAAATTTTAAAATATTCAATAGACACACAACCAGTATTAAGTATCCATATACTAGAAATTATTACAGTAATTTAACTGACCATTCAGTTACAAAATCATTATTAACGTCACCAGTAATTTCAAATTGAATGCTTGCAATTGAATTGAAGTTATTTTATATTTAGTTGATACAAAAATCTGAAACTGAAATTTTCTCTCACTCACTGGAGAGTTTTTGTGCTGTCAGTGGGAAGATCAAAGCCTATTCCTGCTTTGTCTTCTACACTGACGGCACAGGCAGGGTCGGCAGCACGAGTGTAACTCCCCCTGGTGTTGCACACGTCCATAGGCCACGATAGACACTTCAACCACACACATCAGGTGGACCGTGTGTTTGTCTGCCACCTGTAATAAAAAAAAAACACAATGGTTGCAACTCAGACTAAATTAATAGCATAGACGGAACGTATAGAACTAGCGCATGAAGCCGCGTTAAAGTATTACTAAAATAGTACTATTTCGTTCGCGGTTTGTGTGCACGCAACCTTTTTTTTTACGTGCGGGTCATCCCCACGGATACCCACCCCTCCGGAGCCGGAGGGGGAGGTTATGTCGGACTCGAACCGACTAAACCACACGCTGTCTCTGGGTCGTAGTGCTAGGCCGAAGGTGAGGTTGTCATGCGACATATCCCTCGCACTCCGGCTGACCCAGGGCCATCCCCCTCGGGCTGGTCCTCCTCGGGAGGGGGGGACAACGCGGTCCCCGACTCAACCACGGTGTGGGAAGGCGCGTATCGTCCTACGATGCGCGCCGCCGTCGTGGCATGCTTCTGCTAGGGTGACGGGCGGCTCCACCCGTCACCCTCTGTATGCACGCAACCAGTGCCCCGAGCACGAATAATATTCGAATTCGTAACGTGCCAATAATATATGCGAATTAATGCGATTGGCCGCCTGCCTACTGTGAACCAATCGCAATGCTCCATTCTTTCGATACGTTTACGTTACGAATTCGGGGCACAGTTTAGTATTACTTTATGCGGCTCCACACGCTATGGTATTCTTTTAGACTGAGGGTTACAAGTTGAATACAATCTAGCCACATGAATTCACATGATACACTACCATACATTATCATTCAGCACTGGTGACAGATTTCATCATGGATGTCAAATTGCCTATTTGTGTATTGGTGAATGTGAGTAGATATTTAAACATACATACATATACTCACATCTGTAAATCCCTAAAGGTCGTGTAAGTGTATTAACACCCAAATTTCGTCAAATATGATATTCAGTCGCGAGTAATAGGTGTAAGCCTATTGGCGTCTGGCGGGAACTTTGTCATGGGCTATATGGTAACTGTCGTACGCAGAATAGCCCTATCCTATAGTTGCCTTCTACGACATCACCGGAATAGTTGTGGTGGTCCTATTTAACTCCATCGGGAACCAACACGGATTTCAGAAATACGCTAATGGAAATTTCCTGTAAATTTGTGCAAGGCGGTATGAACAGACATTGTAGTTACATTATGGCACTAGTGTGTAAAGTTGGTGATTACCGCTGAGGCACCATTGAGACCCGAGCCGTCTTAAGAGGGCCGAGGACGGTAATCATCAATACACACGTGTATCATACATTGTTTTTCAACACTCTTGTGAGTAAAATAATTCTAAAATAGATATTTACCCTTGAAGTTTTCAGGTCTTTCGATAACGTTAAGGGCTTCACATCAATCACATTATATATCAGGCTTAGTACAACATAAATCAATTTCTCCATTAATCAATCAATCAATTAATTTACCTACCGTAGTCCACTGTTGGGCATAGGCCTCTCTCATCATTGGGAGGCTTTGGCTTGCTGTTTCCACGCTGGCCAGACGGGTTGGTACATTTCGAGTTTTCCTTCTCTTGCAGTGATATCGTCTGCATATTGTTCCGTTATTCGCCTCTTACGACACTCTTCGGATGAGATGGAGTGGTGAGACTTGTATTATTTCTCCGTTCGATCCAAGCGCGGCGACGTCTGGTGCTTTACTGACGTCGCCGCGCCTGGATACTCTGCTCATGAGTAAGGACTCCGGTCGGGTACGAAACTAGTCGGGCGCATCCTGACAAGTGACGTGAGTATAGCCGTAGTAAAGTTATCGAATTGAAAAATGACTCACGATAGTTTCTATACAAAAATATTTCTCCGTTACCACGCATACTACTACCTATTATATCATAAAATTTAAACCTAATATACATACATACATATAATCACGCCTTTATCCCCGGAGGGTTAGGCGGAGCTGAATTAACACCTACATTTCACCAATCTGTATTCGGTCCCACGTAATAGGGGGTGAGCCTATTGCCGTATTCCTTACACTATTGTTGACTCGAGCCATGCATCTGTGGCTGAGTCTGGGCTGTACATATCTGTCTGATGTTAAAGTTAATCAGCCCTATCCCTTAGTCGCTTTGTACGACACCACATGGGAAGAGAAGGCGTGGCTTAAATTCTACACTGCCGGGAACCACACGGCTAACCTAATATAAAAACTTGTTATCACTAAGCATGCTAATCTTCAACCTGTGGTGATCATTAGAATATCATAAGTTTATTACATGTAAATATTCATTTAAACTCGTATTCGTTTCATCTCATGTCAGATACTTGTATCAAAACTGTGTGTTACTCCTCACATACAGTAAGTAGCATCAGAAATATGTTTCACTACTTCAGAACTTCTGATTCCTTAGCCCTATTTCAAAGTTATGCTGGCTACCATTAATAAAACATCCCAATGCTAACTGTTGAACGAAGGTTCGCCAGAACGCTTTATAAATGAGGCGTGGCCATTTCCCCTGTCATATACGGGAAGTGAGTGATATTACCCACATCGATGATGACCGACGACTGACATAGATGTTCGTATTACAACCAAGACCAATATTATAATGTGCTCCCCTAGGTACGGTATTACCCAGACCAATGTAAATATTCATACTTACGAATATTCGCACAGAGCGGGATTGAACTACCGCTATGCCACAGAGCCTGTTAAAACACCAAAATCATCTATAACTTACACAGCTTAATAAACAAACAACTATAATAATAAGGAGAGCGATTAGAATAAAATCTCTATATTACGTGCCAAAGCGAACTACTCGCCTGTAGTTGGGTAAATCCAAATGAAATGACGGGTAGCTTGTCTAATTACAGTGGTATTAACAGTAATGATCTCTAGGCACGGCATTGGAACACGCTACCGTTGAACACTACTGGCTCTTACTGTCTGAATGGATTATTTTTTGTTTTACTTTTTCTGAACGTAACTGGTGTGTTTATCTGATAGAGAAGATAATTATGATTATTGGTAATGTAAGTTTTTATGTATTCCCGCTTGTGTATTCTTCAGGGGTAGATAAAACTCATGTTTTGTTTGCTGGATTATTGTAATTCATTTCTTATACTAGGAAATTGGTAATGTTCTACTGATGTGAGATGCCAATACTGCAATGATAGGTAGTCACTGGAATACTCACCTATCTTTACTTATGGCGTTATTTACTATAATTCTTACACTGGCTTTCCACGGTATGAAGTTTCACGGCGTCTGTGAACCCAATCACCGTGGAAAGCCAGCCGACAACCACGTCTTTGTATTTTGACAAACGATTCTGCGCGTGATAGCGCCCTATTCTATGGTGTGTAGTCCGCGCTGACGCGCACAAGTCCATGAAATTGCGATCCCTGGAATGGCGGCTGACGGAGTGGGAATGACAGACATGTATATTATAAAATAAAATGAAATAACATTAAATAAAATATAAGAAATGCACAGAATTACATTTCCGCAATTGAACATTAGGGATATTATATGTCAATGAAAATAGGAAGTGCGTCTACAGAGCTCGAACAATCTCAAGCGTGAGCTACCAAGAGGTGTAATCTAGTCAGATATTTGAACCTGAACATTCTATTGAGGTAAGGTACTTTGAGAGAAAGCGCTTTGAAGAGCGTGTTATTTTAGGAGTGCATTGTGTTCACATAAATGTTTATTGTTATATGATTGTTTACCTTTTGCGACTTCAGATGTTATCTTTAACTAAAATATATACATATTATACTCACGCCCACCTTTCGTCATATACTCCTGTCCTTACTTACCTCATGAATTTCCTCTAGTTTTACTTCTATAGTCATAGAAGACAAGCCAGTTGGATAGTTGTAAGTTACTCTTAAATCATTCCTATTTAACAGAAATTCTACTACATTAGACTCCTACCTAAAACACTTTAAATATTAATAAACATAAATAGAAACTCAAATTAGATGACACAAATAATACACAATAGGTATCTAATCAAACTACAGCATTGAAAAAAGCATAAGAAGTAATGACTCGTAATCACCAGTACATAAAAGATATTACCCACTCAAATAAAAAATACCGTTATTAAAAAATTTGAAGTGGAATGCGGAAAGAAAACTGCTTTGCAATATATAACAGAAAACAATAAGCGACCTCGTTGAACAAAGATATAAATAAGACCCTTAATCTGAAATTAAAAATGGAATCCCCGAAAAGTTACAACCAGGGAAAGCGATGTATACTTTTAAAAAACTTTTTACATTAAAACGGTTTTATTATACAAGAAAAAGTTGTCTGACCATTTAAACATTATGAATGCAGGCAGCGTATACCGTGCGTGTTTCAATTATAATGTTGGTGAAATTAAATGGAGCTCGTTGTAAACAATGCATGAGATAAAGGTGAAATAACTGAGGGAACGAGCGGAATATGATATGGGTGTGTACATTTTTTTGGTCAACATTTGACTATAGTGTCATCGCGTGCTCTCTTGTGTCCCCTTTTGAATAAAAATTGTGTATGTGCAGTGCAGTGTATGTGCACACTGCACTTATTTTGAAACTTTAGAAGAATTTGAATAATACGTGGTCGCCTCCCGCATTCATCGTTATTGTGTTCTTTTTGTGGTTACGCCTTTGGATAGGTAATAAGACGTATCATGTAAAAATATTTGTCATAGTTAATGTCTGTGGCATTCATTTGGTTCGGTCACTAAAATATATTCTTCTTTCATATTGCCTGTCAGTTGTGGAGGTCAGATAGTAATCGCTTCAATGAAAATATCGTGGCCGTTTTGTACCTAATCTGGAAATCAACCCTATGGCAGGAGGGTATTACCCTGCACTACATACATCGCCTTTTTTCAAGTTTTGTAATACTTTGTAGAAAGCTCTAACTGAAAGTAAAAAAAAGTAAATTAAAATATCTTAAAATTAGTTTAATCCTCGCGGGCGCAGCAGCGTACCTACAACAAGTATTAGTTATTATAAAGCACCTGTTATTGATTAAATTAAATCTCAATGTAAATACATTGAAAGTTTTAATTATGCAAAGCACTCTGTCATATTTTTCGCAAATCAAAAAAAAAACTTCATGTATTTCATGTACTGTGCAGTTGTTCTGTTATTCTTAAAATACCTACGTTCAGAGTTACAAATCAAGTCTAATAAAACAATCGACCTATTCTAAATATCGATTCACCGGCTTAGTGCCATCACCGGAGCAAATTCAAAACTTTCTAAAGGTAAGAGTATAAAAAGGAAAACAAAACGGGAATGTTTGACGTGTTTGCCAATACCGGTCGAGTCTCGGGAACTTAGTTTCGAAACTTTGAATAGCCTGGTCCAGCAAAAACTGTGAAGTTTTTAATTTAACTTTAAGCACAGATTTTGCAGTCTTAGTTTAATGTAAATATAATTTTGCAATTTTATCTTGGTTTATTTCTTCACAACCCTTTCTGAATTAATTTCTTGGCAATAAACGTTCGTAACACAAGGTATTATTTGCAACTTTTTACCTTTTTTATGTTTTCTCCGTCATTTGACTGCACCGCGTTTGATAGTGAGTGGTAGTTTAACAGCTTCGACAGATGCTTCTACACACCCTGCTATATAAATTCGAGGTCAGAAGTCAGAGGTCAATAAGCAGAAGGCAACGCAAACTATACTATAGACTAAACTATGCTATAACATAACTATGCAATGCGATATATAATATACCTATACGATGCCCCTGGTGTTGCACATAGGCCACAGTAACCGCTTTCCATCAAGTGGTATAAAAAACACGAAAATGAAGTGAAGCGAACTTCTTTAGGCAGTTAGCTTCGTTTTTTAGGTAGTACTCTTATTGTAATATTTTATATAACATTATATAAAACGCTCAATGATGATCACAAAGACACAAGTAACCACATCAAAGCAATACATTCCACTAACAAGATCTTTATCGAAAGGCAAATACACGTTATCACTTCCTATTTGCAAATGAAACTGCCCCAGAGCAATCAATTCAGTCGCCAACTAATAACTCAGTGTTGTATATGTTGGTGAAATATTCCCGTACAATAAATTCAAAGAGTCCATTCAAGTTATCTGCGTTGAGAGCTAATATCAGTATATCACGTAAAAAGAAATATTGGCCAAACAATGGCCAAACTACTTGGGGAACCAGTAGAGTGTAGACTTCCTGGCCAATATTGGACTAATGTACACAAAAGATATTTTGAAGTAGATTACAGGGTGTGGAAAGTTTTGCAGGTAGGAGTTAGAGGAGTTTATAGTGGATCTTGGACTGTTATAGACGTGTCTACGCAATTTACCTACAAAGCGATAAGGTTTATCTTTATTGATCATCTTTTATGTAAAAAGTTAAGATCTTTTCATACTCAGAGTAAAACTAGAATTGATGAAATTCAAATATAGGCCATTTTTAAGTTCTAATAATGGTAAGTAGTATTGTACATCTTATGAAGAGAATCTTAAGAAAGAATGATGCGAGTTTTAATAATATAATCACCATAAAGACTTGGTGTGGTTGTTTAATTTGATAAACACATTTTATATTTTGATACTAACTAGTGGCCCGTGGGGTGTTTGAAAATCATCCATAATTTTCTATTCATCGTAGTTTAAACTTATTTTCTTAGTTTAAAATTATTTTATCAATAAGTTAACCATCTTATCACAACATGTGTGAGTGTTAAATGTATGGTAGTGTGTGTAGTGATTATTTTAGTTAAATTGATGTACTTTATGCATTATTAAAAAAATTAGAACATTCTGCTCTTCTCCACCATATAAGCTATTTCTATGCCAAATCTCACCCTCCTATGTGTTACCAATTTTTGTAAAAAGGTATCTAAAGTTCTCCCTTCACGTATTAATAATAGATAATATTAGGAAAAACGCTCAGCATCTAAATTTGCACATTTACTACCGAGTTTGTCACATTCAAATATTTATTAAATTTTTCGAAAATATCAAAAATATAAAGCATTATGTTTATTTTAATAGCCTTCAGAAGAGACGGTAGCGTGATTCTAAAACACATTGTACCCTGTAAACGGCCGTTTTGCGGTCCAAAATGGATCGTAAAATGGCTTTTATGAGTGGACAGGTTTGTACGTACTTCGTTCATAATACGACGATGTTCTAAAGGAATATCAAATTCCAACAGATCGATTTAAACATTTGAATTAAATCTGTTCTATTAATACAAAATATCTAAAACTATATGAATGTCCTTGAACCTATTTCAAAGAATATTGTCATCAACGCGAGTCATAAGAAGTGGATTTCATTGAAATTGGGTCAATGACTACGAATACGAAACTGTAAAAATGTTGGTAGATAGAATAAAGATACCAATTTGTAGGCATAGGTACTCAGTTATAAAATACTGATGTACTCAAACAAACCCGATAAATAATCAGAGTATATATGTCTAAATACCTGGATCATAAAAAAGCTCACTGAGGTTCTTGCCGGAGTCTCTCAGGGCAGACTTTCCGAGGGCAAGCTTTCTGTGAGTCCAACCTAATTTATTTTTATATAATTTGCTTTTTACTTCTAAATACGTTAATTAATGTCAAACATAAATTATGCATAGAAGCTCACCAATGCAAATAGACACTCATGCATACGTTACTTACTGTTTACGTTGTTAGTTCATCTAATTTTAATTAAATGCACTTTGATGAAACAATTCAAATAAGGAACTTATTACACTTCGTAGAAGTCCGAGTTTACAGAGTCTTTTGTTATATTCTTGTAGTTTATTTAATGAGGTTGCTTTGAAATACAACCTTTTACTCCTTTCTATCTGTAGGTATTATTTATAATAAACATTTTCCTGATTAAAAATAGTGAACTACTTTTGGCATAATTTGGACTTGGTCATGATTCAACTTACTGGACAGAGAGACTTGTCAAAAATTGTGTACTGTTGGGACGGACTACCCGAGGAAGCTTCATCATAAAGTTGTGCCAGTTAATGATAAAAATGGAACCAGGTGAAATTCTTGCCCTTCACAAAAATATCAATTTAACTTACAATGAGATGTTACTAGAAATATTTTATTATAATATCGATCTTATAATACTTACTATTATTGTTACATATTTAAAAAAAAAATGACGAAGATTATTTCTTTGAAATCTTTCACTTCACCTTAAGTGAAAGGTTCATTCAGAATTCCTAGCGTCTGAACATTCTAAGGTAATATGCACTTACAGTTCATTTACTAATGTATTTCGTGAACGTTCAACTTTATTTATAAACGATGTACGTATACAATACAACGGAATATTAACTATGCCATCTCTTGATTATGATTCACTTATTGTAATCATATACCATATTTCGTAAGGTTTATCAGTGACACGCTCTATTAGCCCTTTTTTATTTTTTTTCTTTAGACCTCTTATACTTCTTCAATGAAAAACACTTGTACTATTCCACATTATTTATTAAATTCCTGACCGGTTTCGCCTTACAGCATTATCAAAGGTTGATACATGTTTTTTGGGTATCAGATGTCAATTAGAGTAATCTATCTAGAATTCAATAGTTAATTATTGAATTCTATTGACTATTGGAATAGTACAAGTGTTTTTCATTGAAAATGTGTAGCAAGTTCCACCAAGTGCCATCAATCGACCGTATAAGCACTCTTATACTTCCTCTTCGTACTAATACCTTCGTTGTTGCAAGCGTTCTTAAACCACAGTAACCGCCTACCACCTGCTAAAAATATACTCAGTATGCATAAAGAGCTTTTCCAATCCCTATTTTCATTAGCAATACTGCAAAATTGAATTTTCTGGTGTCGAGTGAAATATCACAAAGCCCACGATACGAGAGTGTTTTCCTCTTTTAACATAATTAATGACAGCCTCTATTTTGTTCAGCTGGTTTGAAATTCGTATTCGCAATAGTGAATTGAGGCTGTTCTCGACAGATGTAGTTTGCCCTTGCATAATATGGGGGTTACCAAATGTGTACGTCTCTTACGTAATATTTGCTATTCATAAGAACCGAAAGATTATTCATGTAATGAATCATAGTTATGAATATCAAATGACATGTTTATGGTCAAGAATTTTATTTATTTCATGTAGATATACTACGAAGCTCGATATCTTCTGCGAATTTAACAAAAAGTATAATTTTGCTCAAGTAAATAATAATACCTAGTACAACACAATAAAGCACAGATAATATGGGAAGCGAAAGTTATTGAATCTATACAATTCCATACACATATACAATAGTGTTTATAATAAGCCATCACACTTGAAATTAATGGATCAGGGTGACAAAGGTTTCATTCAGGTGAAAAACCACAATGGATTTGATTGAAACTAGAATCCAATTCACAAGGGGTGACAGGTGTTAATTAGTTTATTTATCATGCCCTAAACATTAATTTTCTGTTCTATATCGTATTCAGTATATAATTAGAATATAGAACAGATATAACTCTAATAATACAAATCAGATTATGGTTTTGCTAAGTGCATATAAATTTGTAATTTTCGATAAAAGTATCTGATATTGAAAACAACATTAGAGTCATACATCATGAATTACCTAAATTACGCGTTGTTATTCCCATATTGTAAAATTAAATCAATTTTATGTTGCAATAAAATCATAATGGTTTAATTACAAAATTCAACATTAATTTATTCATGAAATTGTTGGTATAATTGCGGTATAAGTCCCGTTTCTAATTGCTCTTTTGTTGGAGTAACAAGAATGCTATATTTCGTCTTAAGTGTGTGAAATGTTGTGACAGTTTGTAACGTCGCAAATTCACAATGTTTGCAAACTTTAGAAACACACAATATGTGTTGTTGATTCATTCGTGCATCCTGTGCCTAAGAAAGGCGACAGGACACACCCGTCCAATTACAGGCCTATCGCTATAACCTCCCTTCTAGGTGATGGAGCGTGTGATTAACACACAGCTCCTGAGATACCTTGAGGGAAACGACCTACTGAGCGACCGACAGTATAGCTTTCGCCACCGTCGCTCTACCGGTGACCTTCTTGTGTATCTCACAAACCGATGGGCGCCAGCTATCGAGAGTCGGGGCGAAGCACTAGCTGTCAGCCTCAATATAGCAAAGGCCTTTGGGTCTTTGGGCCTTTGGGGTCTGGCACAGAGGTCTTCTTTCGAAGTTGCCACGCTACGGACTCTCCGAGGGATTTTGCGAATGGATTACCAGCTTTTTGTCCAACAGAAGTATCCAAGCCGTCGTCGATGGCAGCTGCTCGAACCGCATGGACATAAACGCTAGTATCCCACAAGGCTCCGTGTTGTCCCCCACACTGTTTCTGCTGCATATCAATGACATGCTGTCTGATGGATCTATTCATTGCTATGCGGACGACAGTGTCGGAGATACGTGTTACACGGGTCGTGCAAATATCCCTCAATTCGCGGTGGAGAAGAGACGCGAACAACTTGTGTCTGAAATCGAGACTACTCTCTCGGGACAAGGTCAAGCTGGCCTGAAAGAAACTGAGTGCTCAACAGGGCGCAACAGTACTTCACTGCGGGGCAACGACTTCTGCTGTATAAGGCACAAATTCGGCCCCACATGAAGTACTGCTGTCACCTTTTTGCCGGAGCGCCGGCATACCAGCTTGACCCCTTTGACTCGTTGCAAAGACGGGCGTTGAGGCTCGTCGACAATCCCAAACTCACAGGCAATGTGGAACCTCTCAGCCTCAGAAGGAACTTTGCCGTGCCGTGTGTGTTCTACCGTCTATACAATGGTCTGTGCTCAGATGAATTGTTTGACATGATGCCCACCGCTACATTATATCATCGCACCACTCGCCATAGGCAGGGAATTCATCCTCACACATTGCGACCGGAAATGGTGCGCACCGTGCGTTATGAAAGGAATTTCATCCCACGCATGCTCAGGTTGTGGAATGAACTTCCTGCCGTGATTTTCATAAGCGACTACAATAAATATGGGGTTCATCAAGAAGGGTATTAGAAGGTATCTACAGGGTCGGTAGTACGATTGTGATGCCCCTGGTGTTGCAAGCGTCCATATGCCACGGTAACCGCTTCCCATCAGATGGGCCGTATGCTTGTCTGCCACCTAAGACGAAAGATTTAGAACTGAAGAAATTGAAGATGTATTTTTAGATGTATTTATTATTGAAGTTTGTATTTTTATGTAGGCACAGTCACCATCATTCAAGGTTTGGAGTCTGGGATCTACATGCCGGCTTTTGCTCTTCCAGTTCCCACGATTTTCAGCATCCTAAGCAGTTCCGAGATTACTGATTCCTTTATGACTTCTTGACATTTTTCTTGGGCATGCCTCTCCTATTAAAGCTCGGTGGAGGTATTATCTAAGTTATAATTTATTCATGATACTTGAAATACTTTAAATTAATGTAATGTATAGCCTTAACATAAATTAAATAGAACTTAAATTGATCTATCGCTCAAGCTGCTAGAGCTTGTGTACGATACATATCGCCTCTTTGCTTCGATAATGTGTTATCTTGAAAACTGCAATTTTACAGGAGACTGATTTTTAACTTACAAAACACAATTGTGACGAAACAAAGAACTTTTTTACTGTAGATCATTAATTTATTTTTTAATACAACAAATATAGTATTTGAAAAGTTGTTAAAATCTTGGCTATTTGAAAGCTTAGCAAGAAATTGACTTCAATTTCAAAAAGGGGGAAAATATATCACGTTATTCTTGCAAAAAATTAATAACATAAGTGTTACAACCTAAGTAGTCACGGTGTTGATGATATTACTTTTGTTATGACACTGAGTTATGTCATAAATACCTAAACATTGAAGAAATAAAAACTATTGGATTTGAGAATCAATTTTTATTGAAAAAAAAGAGGAACCGATACCTCACTTATTGTAATTTATATTATGACAAAACCAACTTAATACCTGCTACAAAAATAATCACTATTTGTATCGCTTACTTACTGAGATTACAGAGTCCACGTCATAATTTCGAAATAATCTGGCCGACCGTCAAAATTCTGAACGCTCATTTCGCCGATGATGAATTCAACGAATGGTTGTATGGTCGACTGTTAAAACTCCGCATGGTCATTCCGCCGATAATCAGTTCTACTAATTATTGTATGGTCGACTGTTAAAACTTCGAATGCACATTACGCATTTTTTTTATAACTATGCAGACATAAATATTTTTTCTAACTGTTGCTCGGGTCGGGTAGTAGATGCAGCGTACTATTGGTTTACTGACGACGATTTAGTTTACTGACGATGTAGCATACCATCGTTTTAGTGTACTAACGATGTAGTGTACGCGTACTGTCGATGTAGCGTACCATCGATTTGGGGTACTGTCGATACATTAGCCTGTCGATGGAATTTTCGATACAGCGATCATCGATATAGTGACTGTTGATATTATGAACTAGACCCATTGAACTGTGCCACATCAGCGTAACGCTGCACTGTGTATCTACACTGTGATTAAACGGATTTCTTCATCACAACATAATACCACAAATAATGATAAAGTTCATCATCGGCGTAATAAGCTTTCGAAGTTTTAACAGTCGACCATACAATCATTCGTAAAACTGATCATCGGCGAAATGACCATTCGGAGTTTTAACAGTCGACCATACAACCATTCGTTGAATTAATTATCGGCGAAATGAGCGTTCGGAATTTTGACGGTCGGCCAGATTATTTCGAAATTATGACGTGGAGCCGAGATCACATTTTACTAGACAAGTTAAAGCATCTTTAGCTTAAATCTGCTTGATGACGATGAGGAGTCAGTCGACGAACTACTGCTACTACTAGTTGAATCACAACGATGGCAATTAGATTTTTTTTTTTATAAATAGGACATTTGACTTTACCTCGCCTGATGGTAAGCTGAAGGTAAAGTCTCAAGGACAGTTGTCTCAGTTTTTTTTTCTGCTACAGTATCTACAACTTCATTTACGTCCATTACATCCTCTATATTTGCATCCTCCACGCTTAGCATTGTGTAATTTTCTAAAACAAAAGACGTTCTGTTGCTTTAAATCTTTAAAATATTTTAGTACCTTCTTTGATTTATAATGTACCTTTTTTAACCTACTATGCACGCCTGATAACGTGTTCGAGAATAATAGCGTGTAATAATCTATATATATATAATATGATCTATGGCGCCTATAATATTTAATAAATTGCCTAAAGATTGGAAGGAGATGAGTTGCAACGCATTTAAAATAATATTGAAAAAATTCTTACTGCAAAAAGCATACTACAATGTTAAAGAATTTCTAGATGACAAGGTTGTGACATGAGATTTGACATTTTACGTATATCTATGTATTGACATTAGCACTTCATTGTACCATTATTATTATTATTTTGACAATTTTTGACATAACATTTAAAGCAATGAAATATTTTAATTGATTACCTTACTTGACATTTTGATTTTGTATTTACTCATATGTATTATTGAATTTGTTTTTTTGGATAAATATTAATGACATTTGTACGCCACACACGCGGCTAAACATGTAGGACATAACTACTAAATTACATCTTGCATGCACATGTATGTATAACACATGTTTAATACAAATAAATATGATTTGATTTGATTTGATTTCCAACTTCAGTAGGCACATAGATATTGTACATTTTAAATTGGTATAGGAAAAGAGAAAAAGATAAAAAAATACAACCAATCGTAAACAAGACATCTACACAAGCTACTGCAATCAGAGTTCTACTTTCTAAATGAACTGCGGGTGTCCCTACAATTACATGACACATACAAGGACATGAGCTTATATTTAATATTTCTCACTTTCTCATTTATTTTACCCCAAACGCGAACGGAGGTAGGCAAAGAATTGATAAGACGCGGTACAAGGAACGTACTCGTCCGCTCGCCACAGCAATTCCTCGTCCTCACAATAGTTAGTATTTTTTGTGCGACTCGTCTAATATATGTATGCTATATATGCTCTATTCTGTTTTGAATATTCTGTTAAAGTATTGTTCTTTTAGTATGTTTAATTTTCCTTTACTATATATTATACGGGTTTTATAATATTTGAATAGTTTGGACTCCTCAGTGCATTGGTTTCTTACTTGGACTGATACATTCGCAACAGTAAGACCATCAAAACACACTCATCGGTATATTTCTAATTTTCAATAGTAAATATTTTGGTAGGCTACTTTCCACCGGGTACCACGCTGTGGATGTCAACCTTATAATATTTAAGTCAAACTCAATGGATTTTTAATACTATCATTATCTACTTACCTCACTTTAATATTGCTTATTTATTTCATGTGGAAAGCAGACTCTTACATGAGGTGGCGTCTGAAGTGGCTCACTGAACCACGAAGTTGGTAGCCTCAGTTAGTGTATCCACGTACTGTTTTGTTACCTTTGCGGCACTATAATCAGGTGACGTTGACCATTTTAGCAGTAGGAGACCTTGCTCTTAACACTGACATAGCTGCTTATCAGACCTAGTTCCGAGCCACACTTGCATTTATTTTCTAGAATATGTGGCTATTTTAAGGATTCCATGATTCTTATCACCATTTACCATTACTAGAGGTGACCCAGTGCAGGGCTTTTGAGATCAGAACTTTATACGATTCATGGTATTAATCGTAGAAGTTTTGCTCATCAATAGGGTACCCGATTAAAATGAGTTATAGTTAAGCTTAACCCTAATCATTATTACAGTAAGCATTCTAAATTTGCCATTTACCTGGTGACATAAAGCTACAATCTTCATAAAACTAAAGCCTGGAATGAATGAATCCTAAAATTTGTGTTACTACTGAACTAATTAACTGTACTGTGCATACTTCGTTCTCTGTATTCACTCGGTTAATTTAGGACGGTCGTCCGTAATTTTCAAGGCTCAGCGCATGTCCTTACATAAAATAGTGTGAGGCCTAATGATCACCTTAGCCTAAATTTTAACCCGCCTACAATTTATGAACAGCCTTTGGAACGTCTTTAGAACATTTTTGAGACTTCCAAAATTACTGTATTTTTTTAAGTAATTAAACTATGAAAGTAATTAAGACACTATATTAAACCTGACAGCAGCCGAGACATGTGTTATATTGGAAATTAATCGACTGATAGATCACGTCACGAAATTAAAAGCATAGCAGAGAATAAAGACATGCAGGTTGCATGTAAATTAGAAGAGAAAACTGCAAGAAGCCAGACCTACCTTCACCACTTATCGAAAAAGAGTCGCACGAGTAGAATACGTGGCCTAATTTGGGATTTTTTTCTGCTAGTAAAAACATAATCAGTATTTTGTAACCATACGATACCCATAAAAGTGCGAAAAACTGGATCCTATAGAACTTAAAGGAGAAAAAAGGAGTGGCCAAAATAAATCAAGTGCACATTGAAAGACGAAAAAGGAAAACCAAACAAGTGAGTATTAACTCCTAAAAGGAATAATTAATACTTAGATAATTCATGATAACATTGCTTGAGCCTTGGCCTACCATCCTAAGCTTAGGTTATTTTAGTGGTGGGTATGTGGAGGAACGAGGTGTGATGTTCCTCCAACACAAAGGGAGGATCCTCCGACCAGGCAGGTGATCACGCCTGGCGGGCCGCGACCCAACGATTGTCGTTGGGATGTTGTATATCTATTGTCCCAGCGCGGGAAATTGGACGAGGATTTGTAGTGTCGTAGTAGTTCGGTTTGATGTCGCTAGATGGCGCTGGGTACATGTGGTATCGCCACAGGTACTTATACAGGTCTAAGCACCCATATTTGGAACGACATCGTATTACGATCTCAATATCCGTTCAAAACAGCAGCTTAATACTAAACTATAATATTGTCCTATTACACTATTCTATCCACTAGGAGTATTGTAGATAAGACTTTCAGTGGATTTATACGATTATTTTCTACATTGATTATTCTAAGGTTCTATTATATTCAGTTAAGTCTATAATATATGATAATAGCGATCCGCCCCGGCATCGCACGGGTGGTTAAAGCGTTCCCGTGGAAATGTAGCTTTCCAATTGTGAAAGAATGTTTGAAATCGGTACAGTAGTTTTTGAGTTTATTCATTACAAACATACAATTCTTTCCTCTTTATAATAATAGTGTAGATGTAAATTGAATGTCACGTGTGTTCGTTCATAAAAACCACGGAACAGTAAAAACAAGTGGAAATGCGAAGTAGGCGTGGTACGCGTGTTAGTGAGATGTTACTGAAAAGTGCTCAAATCTGGTTGTATGTATAAGTTTGGCGATAGCTGGTCCACTAATGAATCTGTCTGTATCACACTTCTTCTATTATTTTTCTTCTTCGTTTGTCATCTTAGCGTAAATCTCAGTCGCATTCAAAGCTTTCAGCTTGGTGGCTGCGCTTCACCAGTCTATACGCATTTGGTTGAACTTCGATATTTTCTGTGAAGCGACTGCCACCTGATCTCTACATCCCAAAGGCGATATCAAAGCATTGCATGCATACTACACCAGTTCTGGGACTTTTTAACGCTCCAACTAACCGTAACGACTGCCATAGATATTCGTATGGCAACCGGGACCGACGCGACGGATTAACGTGCTCTCCGAAGGAAATACCCATATCCATGCATACAAATATTTGAACTGAGCGGGGATCGAACCCGCGCCTTCTGCGTAGCGGCTGCGTTCATTACCGCTACGCCACAGAGGCTGTCAAGTTTTTTCAAAGTGTGATAAAAACAGTGAAATTTCAAATAAGTACTCTAGTGGTTTATTGCAAAACGGTTCTTATGTAGTGCACAGCAACATGAATTTACTTGTTTGTTGCAAAATGCAATTAAGCTACCAAAGTCGAAACGGACGCAAATTAACTTTTTAATTACACCTTTTGCTCATCGTCGGTTCAATACTATAGGAGATTTGGTTTCAATTTCATTCAAATGCCGTATTCGTAATTTGAAAGTAGACAATGTAGCTACTTCTTTACTTTTTATTTAATTATTTATTGTAACTTACTGCCAGAATCACTAGATTAGAGCATACTAGATATTCAATGACATGACTAATAATAATTGTGTATATGTATATCTGTAAATATAAAATTGTAAGGCAATAAATATTGTATATTGGTTTTTTTATGTGCGGGAAATCACCACAGATACCTCTTCTCCGGAGCCGGAGGAGGGTGGGAGGTTATGTCGGACTCGAACCGATGCCGTCTGTGGGTTGATGTGCTAGGCCGAAGGTGAGGTTGTCTCGCGACATATCCTTCGCACCCCGGCTGACCCACGGCCATTCCTCTCGATCTGGCCCTCCTCGGGAGGGGGGACCACGCGGTCCCACATTGTATATTGGCATTAGTCATCATTATCATCTAGCCACTGGATTTCATACTTTTATTTAGCGAATAATATCTGTGCAAAAATAGTAATTTGAAATGTGAGTATGAGTTATCAGACGAATCCAGTACCCTATGTGTATTCCTTGGTACTTCTTATTGCTGCTGATAATTTTTCTTTTTATATATATCACTTAGGTGGCAGACAAGCCCATGGACCACCTGATGAAAAGTGGTTACCGTGGCCTATGGACGTGTGCAACACCACTGGCGTTACACTCGTGCTGCCAACCCTGTTAGAACAGAGAGTTTCTGTGCCGTCAGTGTAGAAGATAAAGCAGGACAAGCTTTAGGTCTTCCCACTGACAGCACAAAAAACTATCTAGTGAGCTCTGGCTACCCTACTCACTGCCGGGAACTCAAAACGAGGTTATTATGACCGCGGTATTCTGTAGGGCGGAGGTACTACCCCAGTCGGACTGTTCAATTGGACAGAAATACCGTCGTGTCCTACCTCCTATTTGCTTACTTTTATTACTACTACTAGGTTTTGAGTTATGATATAAATAAAACAAACTATGACATATATATAATTTGTATTAAATCAACAATATTCTTAAGTCTTTACATTCTTTGGCATAGTCGTCAGCTCGTTAGGTACAATTAACTATTTTCATTTAAATTCACAATTTTATTCGACTTAATCGAATACATCTACCTATTCATATTTTTATCATTTAATTTATATTTATACACAATTTTATTTTTATGTTTTTATGAAACGCCTATGTGTTGTTTGCCCAAACAACAATATGAATTAATAGTAGAAATTGGCACACTTGAAGAGTAGACGCTGACCCCGGTGAGGTTACTGTAACAAAAATAAAATACCTATTATGAATACAAAGTACTAAACACTGAATTAAACTGAAATAAATTTGAATAGCAGAATTAATATAAATTCACCCGAGGGATTAGTCTAGAAGACGATAAAGTCAAAGCTAAAAGGTTAACTGGGGATAGGTTGGTTGTAGCAATTTCAACAAATTGTTTAAATTCAAAATTTAAACAATTTATTGAAATTCAAAATTCAAAATTTAAACAATTTCTCACTGTTTTGTTTTTATGTAGTAATTTTGTGTCCAATAAAGAATAAATAAGTAAATAATAAAAGCTAAAAGAAAATGTAATATCAGTCGCAGTGAGGTCGCCGAAGAGGAGAGGTCTGCGCACTCATCGCCGCCCGGACCTGCGCCACTTAAGATGTCGACCGCAGTGATCGACGAAACGTCTGGAACGTAAGTTCCATATGGACCACGGCCAAACTGCACGGAAGCAGTATATTATAATTATTCTACATGTAACGCTGGCCGTGAAAGCCTAAAGAGTTATAATAATAATAAAAAATAACTAAATACAAAAGTATCATCTTTCTCTGAGCGTTTTCCCAACTCAGTTGGGGCTTTCCATTCTAAATGTGATAAGGTGAAACTTATTTATTCCATGAAGCGACTGCCGGACGCTACATAACCTACTGGCGATATCAAAGTTCGATACGTCTGTACTTGTACTAGTCGGAGTTTTTATGTCTCGAACTAAAAGTAACGACTGCCATAAATGAAAACTTCATACAAAAACACAATTATCATGAAATTTCCATCAATAACAAATCTCTGACAAATGAGGCATGTCAAGAAAAAAGCTCAAAGCGTTATATCGCAACAAATTGTACAGAATACTTAGTAAGCAGTCTTGTATTTAGTTACGTACTTTCTCAAAGGATGCGGCATGGCAACGAGTATCAAGGAACCCTATTTTGCCTTTGAAAGCCTTTACTAATTGAATTTACACCTTAAAGGTTTTCGCACACCGGAAATTGAAATTGTTGAATTTTATTGTGTTGCTTACTTTCAAAGCATTTTGGTTTGCTTTTAATATTAGTTCGGTTTTAATTTAAGTAATGCTGGAAGAATTTAGCCTAAATTTTAGTAAGTTTTGCATGCTGTGAATATTTTGCTAATAGAAGTATTGTATATGAAAGCAAAAAAAAAATCCGACGCTCAGTAAATAAATAGACATTTTTGATACAAATGAGTGGATTTAAGAAATGCAACTTTCGGCTTTATGGAAAGTTTACTAAGCACGTTATCCTCCTATCAATAGAGTCTTAACAGAAAAAACCCAACATATTATGTTTACCTCTAGAATTGAACCTAAAACCTCAATATAAAACGCAAACAATAGCATAAACTCATACCTCAACAACAATAAGGCAGTATATAATATATTATGTACATAATATAATGCTGATTCAATTTCGAAATTGTTATTTACTCTAACAGCGAACACAAAGTTACAATCTACATCATTAATATTTTCCACAGGAGTAAGTATATTCTAAAACATATCTACTGAACTGTATTTATTTTCTGAAGCAAATAAACCTATAATTTTATTTGTGTTATAATATTTGCATACAGGCTCTTTGTTCAAAATATGATAAATTTCTTCGAAGAGAAATTCAAATATGCGAACTTTAATAGTTTACTAGTAGGCGTGTATCGCGTGAGTCTTGCAGTCAAAGATAAATTTATTATCTACCGACAAACGCCTCACTGTTGCCCTCAGAGGAAATTGTCTGGGCAAATGAGACGGCAGGCAATAACTCATTGGGCCCTCAATGCCCTCTTTGGTTCTCGTAATCTTATTAGCCGGGCTTCCTCTCCACGGATATTAAAGAGATGCGGGCGTGTTAGGACGTGTTCTGTAATGTTTGGAATTTGCCGCGTTAAAATATTTCCTTTCGTTTTTTTGAGTAGGTAAATGTTAGTTGTTTTCTTTTAGACCACAATTACTGCTTCTCTGAACACGTTAATTTATTTTTCATTCAGCTTTTACATATCATGAGTAAATTTATAATTTCATACACATTATTTGACATTTTTTCTAATAGTCAATGCCATAACTTCTAAGTTTAAAAAATTACGACTTTCGAATGTATTATGATAATTTTAGAAGAATTTGTTTTTTACTTTTATAATGATTGTTATCTATAACTTTTGTCGTAATAACTGATAATTTTCAATTTCTTACAACGTAGTACACATAACCCGCCCTAATATCTGCCGTGATTACCAGGATGTATCGCATAATGACGGGCTGTTAGTGCGTTTGATGACGTAATCGATTTCTATACGGCAGGTGATAGCTTAATTACAACGTTGAATATTATCAACGTGAAAGATATTATTTTGTTTATGTTAAATCACTTTTAAAATCCAATTACTGTCTCAAGTAATATTACAAATTTCTAATACTTGAAATAACTATTTGTGAGTACTTAATCAAAAAAGTAAAATAAAGATTTAAGAAGATTAGAAGAAGAAGGGTTTTAGAAAATGCTTCACAATTTTATAAATCAGAAATTATTCTAACATTTAGATAACTTATTCTGAAATCTTGCCTTCCGTATCTGTAATGCACATTAGACTTTCATATGTGATGTGATAATCTACAGATTTAATAAAACAGAGACATTATGGGCCGTCATGAAAATTGCAATTATGCTTGAAGGGAGCACGACGTACAAGCCCTTTCTCAGAACATCGTAATGAATAAATTTCCTGAGTGCTGTTGGGTACTTTACATAATTTTACATTATGAATCCACCCTTGAGATTACTGAAATCCAGAATCCAGTGAAAGGTATAATTTTAGTTGCGGAAATTCAAGCAATTGTTGTAATTGGCGTAGGAAAAGCAAAATGATATTTCTGTGTAATTTTATATTTTGATTTCGCTGATGTAATTAGTGAGATTAATATTTATAAGAAATCATTAATATCATAGATACAAGTAAGTACTCTTGTTAGTAAATTTATTTTTTACTCTACCAACTTGCATACATTTTTATACAGAACTTTTTATCGAAAATAAAATACGGATACTAAACATATTATTGAAGATATAAATGCTAAAAATTACATTTATTCAGAATACCATATATGTATCACTAACAGTTCACTTATTTTTTCGTTTCTAGACTCACCTCTTTCGATTTTAGGGTCACTATTGCCTGAATACAGAGCAACGACAGCATCATCTCTGTATAAGTCCCCAATTCTGGCTTGACAGCGAAGCATTGGAGCTCCACGTTCGAATTGAGCAGGCCACAATTGAAAGTTGACGGACAGTTCCGAACGGAACAGCCCTTCCGGCGCTGGGTATACCTGATGAGAGCTCGGTGTTACCTGATAAAAAAAGCTAAAATTATGTCCAGGTTACACTTATAATTAACGGGATATTTATTATATTGTGTTATTTCGATAATGTTGTATGTGCCATAATAGCGGAGCAAATAAAATACTGGCATTTAACATTGAAAAAAATAAATAAAGGAATTGAAATAATACTCATTTTCCGATAGTATTTAGTTTTAATAGTAAATAATTGTATCAATCCATCTTATTTCATGAACATACATTTGTGCAGATGTTTCTGTATTTGATGTAGGAACTATACCTGATGTAAAAGGAACGCTCCCGAAGTTAAAGGCCCCTGATAGTACTCCGGGTACACTAAATATTGGCAAAAAGAAATGTTCGATTTTGTGTTTTTTTTTTTGTATTTTTTCCGTTTCATTACCATTATTTATTCTTCATCGTTTTAGTTAAGCTCAATGAACCGGATTTTTTTTTCAATTTGTTGGAAAATATTTTTTTCATCCAAATAGAAAAAACTTAACTAAACTATTATCAGGGGCCTTCGGCTTCGAGAGCGTTCCCCTTACAACCGGTATATATTTAATAACAGATACTAACTCAAATTAGATTATGTTCAAGATAGTGTCTTCTTCTGCACGTAAGTTCTCTAGGGAACTTAAAAGACCTATATCTGTTCTGTTTAGCTTCAAGTACGTGGCTAAAAACTTTAAATGTAATAACTTCTACGTGATGCATAACATTATTCGCTTAAAAAATAAATATAAAATTTTAATCTTGTACTTTTTGTTTCATTTCACAAATACACTCGAGAGCAATGAATCCGGGTCACTCAAAGAATCCAAAAAATCTCGGAAAGTAAGAATGCTAGGTTAATTCAATAAATTGTATTTAATAGACAATTTAATACTCCTTAAATGAAAGTTAAAAAAATATGAGTCACCATACATTTTATTTACACAAAATTACATAAAGAAAAAAAACTGCTGATCTCTCCTTAAAACAAAAATAGGAAACATGAAATTTTTGAACTTTATGACGATTTTCTTGAATTTCAATACTTCGTATTACCTCCTCGTGCTTCCATTACTGCGTTTACGCGGTTTGGCATGCTGTACACCAAGTTCCTTATACGATTTTGGGGAATATTCTCCCATTCCTCTGTGAGAGCAATTTTGAGCTCAGGAAGCGTGATTGGGGGAGGGTTTCGTTGTTTTACGCATCTCCCTAGCTCGTCCCAAGCATGCTCGATCGGGTTGATATCCGGGCTGCGCGCTGGCCACTCCATACAAGTAATGTTCATCTCTTGAAGGTAGTCATTCACAATCCTACCTGTATGAGGTCGGGCATTGTCATGCATAAATATAGCATCCTCACCCAAATTGACCATAAATGGACCAACGTGTTCGTTGAGGATTTCTTCCACATATCTTACGCTAGTTAAAGAGCCGTTTTCTATGATCACCAGCTCTGTGCGACTTTCAGAGGAAATTCCGGCCCACACAAGTACAGACCCACCACCGTAGGCTACTTTTTCTTCGATGCATGCTTGCTTGAATCTTTCCCCTGGTCTTCTATACACTCTGTGTCTTCCATCGTGCTTGTAGAGCATAAATTTTGATTCGTCGGAGAACATAACTTTCGACCAATCTTCAATACTCCAATTTACGTGGTTCTGGGCATATCTTAGTCTTGAAATACGATGGCCACGCTCCAGTTTAGGGCCGTTTGCAGGTCTAAGGGGTTTTAAGTTAGATTCAGCAAGCCGACGTCTTACTGTCCATGCACTTGGGTTACTTCCTCCGAGGCGTCGAAACTGATTTGTGAGTTCAGTTCCTGTGAGAAAGCGATTTCGAAGCATGGTGTTCACCAAGTATCGGTCTTCTCGTGCTGTGGTACACCTAGTTCTGCCCGTTCCTGGTCTGCGTAGGTTAGAACCAGTTTCTTCGTAACGTCGGAGAACTCTTTGTACTGTTGACAGCGACACACCGACAGTCCTGGCTGTATCGCGCTGACTCCGGCCGGTTTCCACCAATGTAAGTATTCTGGTGCATTCTTCAAGTGTAAGCGACATGATTTCAGCTTGAATAATGAATATTGAGCACTATCAACCTGGTTTATGTACCAACATAAATGACAGATTACAAACAAAAGCAAAAACAAATCCTGTAATTTCGTAGACAATAACTAAGAAGTTTTAATACTTTCATTTAAGGAGTATTAAATTGTCTATTAAATACAATTTATTGCATTAACCTAGCATTCTTACTTTCCGAGATTTTTTGGATTCTTTGAGTGACCCGGATTCATTGCTCTCGAGTGTATTTAAATTTTGACAAGGTGATTGGCATTATCAAAGCAGTCTTGTTAAAACATAATAATCATTTGCTAAAGCAACATGAAAGAAAATTCGAAATTAAACAGTTATGAATATAAAAAATAGCCTTAATGCGTTAACTGTTCAGACAAATTCACACTTTATAATTATGCCTATAGAATTCAAATTCCTTTTTAGCAATGCAGATTTGATTAAATCTAAATAGTACTCGGGCTCGATGAAAAGGCTTAACGTACGAAAATTTGCAAATATTAACACAATAAACAATGAGTCAACAGTTGTTGTGTTCGCGCCACAACAAATCCACGACACTATTCACTGCACAAGGACACTAAAAAACATTTTATTAAGTAGTTTCATTGCCTAGTTAATAACAAAAATGTATCTAGATGTACTCATCTCTAGTTATTATCACTGTAAAAGAAATAAAAGTTAAATAAGATTTTGAAGTTTCCAAGATTATCGAACTAAAAAATTTTTATAATAATTGATCTAGTAGTTTTAGTAAGATGATCAAACTAATAAAACATAAACGGTTTTATAATAGTTAAAATATAAATTTAACAGACAGTAAATCATCTTCAGGAGAGTCAGTAACACTCGCTTAAATTATACCCATTGTTAAAACTAATTAATTTCAAGTTTAAATTAATAGGATCACTAACAAAAACTCTACAGAGTATTGAAATTTGAGCTCGTTAATTTATTTTACTTTGAAATTGCATACGAAAATCACAATATCGTTAGTACAATAGTTTGTTCAGCTCCAGTTAAACAATACCATCAGAGCTGCGTTCTAGATACTAAGATCTCAAAAGCATTCCCTGAGGTATCAGCGAAATGTGAGACTGTGAAGGCATTAAAACTTGCTACTATAGAATTTGAGTTGGAACAACTGTAGCTTTCACAAAGTTATTTTAAGTTCCGTTGAATGATGGCAATCTGGAGGAGCGACGGATTTAGCTAGAGGATTATAATGTTGATATAAGAAAAATCTGTAGCAGTATTTTTTATGTGTGTGTAGTGCATATAAATGGTATAGTCCACTTAGAGCACCCAGCTTAATAACACCTGTACAAATTTTACCTAGCCTTAGTCTACGAAAGACAAATCTTAAAATATTTGGCTAGTTGAAGGTGAAAATTCCTCATCACTGTTTGCTTGTAGAATAAAAATCTTCATTAAGCACGAAAATATCCAATCAACCTGATTGTTCCTGTAAATTTAACATCTGGTATTGGCTGCTAATGTTAAAATATAATACTGTGCTCATAATTTTCAATTACCATTCTAAGAACTATTTACCAATCTTTCATTTACACCGGACGTCTCATATAATCGGGATACAGCACAAGTTTAATTCTACATAAAATAAACCGATATTGTGTTTAAGAAGTTGTTTAGAGTAGTAAATTTGTTTTCAGAAAAGCAATAAATACAATACTCAATATTGCTTTAGGATAAAGCATTGGACGTAAGATAGCCGTTCCACTCGCTTTTTGCCGCAAATATCCGGGTTTAGTCTTCAATTCTGAGTAACGGTAGCATAAACTAAATGTCAATAAACAGCATTTCTGTGATATCCTGTATTTGATTGTTTCGTCTCAGATATTTGAAATTATTACGTATAAAATACTTTTCCGCCAACAACTGAAGTCTGAATCTCGAACTACTTTAGTTTTTTTATAGGACATGTCAATTTGACTTCTCCTCGCCTGATGGTAGCTGAAGGCAAAGTGTCAAGAAAGAGGGTCACTATTACATACACCTACTATATTAACAATGGTGGCATTCAAGTTGACCGCCTCATCAAAAGAGGATTATCGTCGCAGCACAGCGTGACACTCACCGGACTCACTAGAGCTGCGACTACGATCTCCCTGCCCGGCTATGCACTTGCTGACTCCTGAACGGTTTTTCGCAATCGTGCACGGTGGTTGTAAATTTATGACAAATTTGTGCCATCAAATATCTACCACCAGTAAGTCAGTTGTTTGTCGTTGCATATACATAAACAGCTCTATAAATATAATCAATGTTGAGACCGTCAAGGTAAGCACCGTACTAGGGACAGCATACCAGAACTGGAGATAGCTTATGTGATAGCCGGGATGCAAGAGATATATCTTGGCAATCTCACACCCAGAATGCTGTTATAATCGTTTAAATTGAAAAACCAAAAAAAAAGCAGCTCTAGGTACTTACAGGCAAATCGTTAATGTAGAATTCGAGCTCGGCGGGCGGTCGGCTCGGTCCTACCGAGCAGTTGGCTCGAAGTACATCTCCTGGTATATAGTAGTGCTGGTTAGTTTGTATGGTTGGCATGAGGGGCGGGAGGGCTGTGAAAGAATTTGTTTATTTAATATATGCTTAACACAAAAAGCAATACTTAAAAAAGAGCAATGGTTTTATTGATTGTTATTGACTGACTTGTGAAAAAACATGTAATCCGCCATTTTGAGACAACAGCCATTTTGGTTTACAATTTTTTTTTAAATAATTGATTAAATTGTATTGTCATCCGAACTAAAGGTGTGAACCATATAAACCAATCAGTAAATAGGAAAAGGGTTGAACGATTGCTAAATTTGACCCACCGACAAGGTGGGAATAATTTAGTAAAGTTGTATTAAATAAAACCGTTGAAGTAAAAATGGGATCTAGTAAACAAAAATTAGAGTTCTAACGACTTCTCCTTTATTAGGTGATTGATAATTTGGCTTATACAGCTAATTCAGAAACGATTTCCGTCGAACCCCCTAACTATGAGAGGAAAGCATGTTCGTATCTAGATATCTGCAGCAGGGCGAACAAAACTTTTGAAATTAAAATTATATTACTTACCAACTACCTCCATAGTGTTAGAAACAATGGACGTGGCGAAAGATGGCGCGTCTGCGGTGACCTCGCAGCTGAAGTTCCCAGACAGGCCGAAGCTGACTCTTGTGAGCACAACTTGACTTTGATTAGATCTCGCCAGCTGTTGACAACAGTTTTTCGACTTTATTGATTTGGTACAAGAACGCCGTACAGTCACTATCGGTACAAATTTAACATAATCCTAGTTACCGCTCATCTTAAGTTTAAAACGTTACTTAAAATAATAAACAAAAACTTTAAAAAATTCAATGTTTCCTCAAAAGATTAAGACGAATAATAATTAACCATCATTTTTTTTATATACCTATTTCAGAATCAAGATTATAGTCTGGATAAATATATAGGCTACTTTTTAGGTCTAGAATATGTTCCTGTGCGTTGCCGGCCTTTTTTTAGTGAAATTTCACCTAACTTTCCAAATTGAATAAGAATAGAAGAAGAGAATCACTCAGCCCCGCCAATAAACCTGCGACCAGAAATGCAATTGTAGTAAATCAGTGTAATAGTGTAAGGGTTCAAATCTCGTGTGACCATTTCCTTTTTTTTTTAATCTTAAGACAAATGAACAACTTACACTACAGAAATATAGTCTTAGTTTCTAAATAATAAGATAGGAGAAGCCTTGAACAAAACCTATAAGAAAAAACACTAAAATAAGAAAATACTTTGTTCTTACCCAAACTCCCAATTTATTGGATAAGAATGCGATGACATTAATTAAGTTTCATTACTTTCCCTTGTTTGGTCAATATTAAGGCCGGCCTTGGAATCCTGTTATTAAGTTAGGTAAGTCAAAATAAGGAAAAATTAAGTCACTGGACTAAAAGTGGGTCATAATTTTTTGTACAGATTTCATTTGCTAATTGTGTTATGTAAATTGTACAGCAGGATAAGGAAATTATCATTTTTAACAGCTTCTGTACAATGTATATAGTTTAGTGTAGGTATGTTTTTCAGTTACATTATCATTATTTGAATGGTTATGCCTTTTTTGTTACACACTGTCATCTACTGATTAAATGAGGCCAAGTAATGTCCTTCTTGCTTAAAGAATAAATTTCGTTTATTCAGTTTAGGCACATAAAGAGCACATATGAACGTCGAAATCCCTCAAGTTAAGCTCAAGTCCCGCCTGAAATTCGACTTTTTTCAATCTAAGTCAAACGATTTTTAGGAAAAGATTTCCCTAAAAATCGTTATGTAAAGATAATCCTGCTTTCTACTAATGTTATAAATGTGAAGTTTGTAAGGGTAAATGGTTGGATGTACAGATGACAGTTTGTCATTCTTTCGCGAGAAAATTGCTGGACCCGAAGCTTTCACCCTGGAGCCTGCACCTTCTTTTGGTTTTAGCATAAATAGCTTAAAGTATCTGAATGAAATAGACGGAAGTCTGGATTAACATAGGCTACTTGTACAACTAGAAATTTAGGTGTCTATATCGTGGGGAGAAGATGATCAGTATTTCATGCGAGTATATCCACAAACAATATCTTTGGTATACTATCCAATGAAGTTTTACCGTATTATCGTTTACTTTACCAAAATAAAGTTCGTTATGATAGCACAACATTATTTTTGTTTGCGAATCTGCTGGCTGCAGTTTGTCTGTGTTTTTTGAAACTTATTCAACAGATATGATATCTGTTGAATAAGCTGACTCTCTTTGGCTCATTTAAGTTAGTACTTTTACATTTTATTAGGCTTCACAACGATTTCATTTCATTATAACTTTCCCATTTCTTTTGTGTTATGACGGGACCGTACGTTGTACAACTTTTGATGTCTGTTAATGAATCTGAGTTTTGGAAACGGCAATTTAATAAGTTTATTAATTTAATAATTAAAAATATATCTAAGAGAATTAACAAATAATAAAAACTATACTATAAAACACATACACATTAAATAAAAAGGGAAAGAGAATGCCACTTTATGCATCGAAAAATTTCTCTCCATCTCTGCTGGTACCGTACCCAAAAGGCTGGCGGCATTTCGAGAATGCAATCTTATTTGAACTATTTAAAAAAATCCAAATATGAAAATATCGAGTGAGTATTACGTATTGATATCGATGGAGATAGAAATATATCTTTGCTAGTAAAAATTATATTCTGGAACATAATAAATAGTTGCTTCAAGGAAAACATCGAATTTCAACCCAGTCGTAGTTAGACTGGAAAAATCAGACTTCGGACTTCAAGGTGAAGGCCATGCATGTAACCGGGATTAATATAAAGGGGGATGATGATATTATAGAGCGCTAAGGGTTCTAGAATATAGATAAACATACTAATGCACTTTATTGTGAACTTATAACGCAGCAGTCAAAAAGCTCTTACGACACATTTTATTTCACTATTCGTCACTCATTTCACGTCCTCGTTGAGCATAACCTTAATAATAATTAAGTATATTGCCATAATTGTCCACATAACTAAAGAACCTTATATCTAGTAACTGACAAAATTCAGTCTGTCAGACTAAAATCAAGGTAGCTTAGTGGTAGTCGATCTCACGATCAAGAGGTCCCCACGTTGGCAGTGTAGGGTTCAAATTCTGGCCATTACACTACCAACGTGAATCCACTTCTAGCACAAGCAATTTAGTTTAGTTGGAAGGGTCAGAGGGAATATTAATAAATTCGGTTGGTAATAATATTTAAACAAAAAAATTTAGCTAAAGTAGTGAACATAAATATCATTTACGTATTTAGTCTAGACACAAATACCAGTATTAGTCAGCACTGCGGTCAGAAACTAGTAATGTAATATGTTCTACAAGACCCAGAAAAATATCTAGAATGAAAATTAATTGCTTACAATCTGGGTCCAATCCCAGGCCAGAATTAGATTAAACCTAGTGGTGAACACGTTACCACGACAAATGAGGTAAATGTACCTGAATGATAATTTATGTTTGTTTTCTTTGCACAGATTGTATTATTTTAAGAATAGCATGAAGAAGAGAACACGTGGTAACATAAATCATTACAGCTTATATATGTTATTATATAAATAATATATTAAATAATAACCTAATAATATATTTTATTGTTTTTGTTTGCAGTTCGTCTGTATTTAAAAAAAATATACAGCGTATCCTAGCTGAGTCTATAACCATACTTAATACTATATGTAAATTCGAAAGTAACTATCTATATTTCTGTCCGTTTGTATGTTACGCTTTCACGCCCAAACCACTCAACCGATTTTGATGAAATTTGGTCAACGACCTGAGGACCTTGAAAAAGGACATAGACTATGTTTGGTCGCGATAAAAGACATCCACTCGGACGAATACGCAGGCAAAAGCTAGTATGTTCTATATAAGTAAGATAAAGAAAAGTATACAACACGCGTCGATTGAGTTTCTATAGAATTTCCTAGTGGGAGCATTTATTGATAAATTAAAATTAAAACTTGTAAAACAGGGAAAAGCAGAATGATCATTTCGGCCCTTGTATAATGTAACATTTGGAATGAGCGTGCAACCTCAAAAATTTATATTACAATTGAAACTCCAACGCTTGACATTTCCGGAAAGTTTATTCACCCAAATTGACTGTAAATTGTTATTGCATTTAACCACTAAATATTCATTGGGTATCTTTATAAATTTGTCAAATTACGATCGGTATTCCATTTGGTGAATTCGGAAACGCATTTTGACGGCGATAATTTTTTCATTTGAACGCCTATTATGTCATGCAAACGAGTGACTTACTTTTTTGGACTGGATTAGGTTTTGGGTAGATTTTGTGATACGATGTTAAATAGAATATCGTAATATTGGTGTACGAGATTTAAGCATGTATTTTTCAAAATCAGTTGGATGGTTTTGGACACTAGCGTATAAGTTTTCTTCCCTATGGTCTATTTTTCAAATTCTCGTCAGGTCCAAAAAATATTTAGTTTTTAAGACCTTGAGAGCATAGTAATTACTAATTTGTAATAGACCTAATAGTAAGATAACTTATTACAAGGACCTAATTAGCAGTATTTGCTAACCGATCTTTCTCCGAGTTTTCTAATGTTTATTTAAATATTAATGTCAAAATGTCTACTATTTCATTTTTGTTTTGTCTTGTCTTGCGTACCATTAATTCTAATCTAGTCATAATTAATGTAAAAGTGTGTTTGTTTATTAATCATTTTACTTAATCTTGCAAAAACATTCACACAGCTTCGGCTGAAACATTGTTGATATATAGTGTACCATCGGGCATAATCTATATTGTGTATTAACCGAATTCAGTAACTACAAAAAAAAATCTTTTAGGTGGAATATCATTTTGTTTTTTAATCGTAGATATAGTAATCTAAGTATCACGTAGTCTAGCATAAAAGTGCTCATAGGAGAAAAACTGAAAATAAAAACGAAACAAAACGAGCCATATAGTTATTATCACAGCGAGACTACAAAATAAGAGACAGTGATAAAGGGTTAGATTTATGAACACGTTCCGCGTAGGCGACGAGAAGAAATGACTACGCTCTAAGGGGAAAAAATGCTCAAATAGTAGCTCGGAACATGGTATAAAGTATGTGAAAATTGTACGGATTTCCTTCATCGCGAGTGAAGCGAATGGTTGATTGTTTTTTTAGGGTTGACTCGAAAGGAATAATAAACAGCTGTTAGGAAATTAACTTCAGCATTGTCAAGTTTATTTAGTAGAAAAAACACTTGTTTGATCCGTTGGACATCAAAGTAATTGACTTTGAATTTCAACTGTTACTTAAGTAACAATAACTTTGTATTTATCTGAATTGTGTTTGTTAAATAAATGAATAATAAAATTGATCGGCAAGTCAAGATCGGTACTCTTTATAATTCCCATTTGTTTTCATACATTTTATACATTCTAAAATGTGTATACTTATAGGGTTAAGGTCAGGTATTCAAATACTCATAATGCATATTTAACTACTGTGTTTATACTGAACCCAATTACACATACACAATATTCATAATGCTCACTAAATCATTTAATAACAACTTTTATTAGATAAATCTTAAATTAACCGTTAAGGCGCCCACTCACTAACAGTTTACCGGACGATATAAATCTGTCAGTTAATCGCAATAACCCACACACTAACAGTTTCGTTAACGATTTTGGACTGACGTCTACTACGATCCGATAGTGTGTGGCCGCCGAACGATTCCGGACAGTTCTAAGCCGGACAGTCCTAGGCCGTCAGGGCGAACGAGCACACGTCGGCCGGCGGCTTGTCGATCGACGTTTCGTGTCAGCTTTTTTACGTAATAAACTTAGAATAAAACAGTGAATTAATTTTATTCTTTTGTCTGAAGTAATAACTAATAACATTATGATGACATGTACGTACATCACTATTTTTTTTATAAAATTTTATTCATTTTTTGTACATAATCGTCTATATTTCTTATGCACATAGTCCATAAGATTCAAAATAGCTAACACCTATTTCTCACAATGATTAGCACTTACTTATATAAGAATAACGTAGTGCAAGCTATTTTCAACCTTATTGACATCACAACAAATCTAGTTTCTTTTCTTATATTCGTGATCAGCAGCATTTATTTATGCGAAAAAACATGTAATTAAGAAAATGACAATAAGGTCGAAAATCGCTTGCACTGTTTCGTAGTCTCTATGTAACTGATATCAGACCATTACCGGCAGGCGATCGTACGACCTATAACTGACGACTGACAACTGCTAGTGTGTGGTCGCAAAACTGACAACAGGGAATTGCCGGCAGGCCAAAATCGCTTTAGTGTGTGGGCGCTATCGGCTTAGGACTGCAGGCCGCCGGACAGATCAGGAACTGCAGGCGGACTGCAGGCGGACTGTTAGTGAGTGGGCACCTTTAAATATAATCTTATAATAATCATTGACCAATAAGAAGATGTTTATCACTTTGAGCAATTTACCAAATCACAACATCTTCAAAGACATTAAAAATAAAATATCTTTAAGGTAAGTCAACGTTCAACATCGATTTCAATATAACAAATTGATTCTATTTACTAAATTTCAAAGCATGCCCGGAATAATTAATCACCAAGTACGTTTTCTTGATTTCTATTGTCTTTGACAAAATCAAAATCATTTTTATTAGACCTTCAAAGTATCTCATCGCTTTTAAATCAGTCGGTCCTCAATTAAAATTAATAATGTTTGAAATAAAATATCTTATTGAAAATGGTGGCTCGAGTTAACGTCTATTGGTAACTGTCAACAACAAAATATATTTTCAATGGTTATTTATTGAGGGAGAACAATATTTCCCTTCTGAATTAATTAATTAAATTCTTAGTTATCTGAGGCCACCTACTTATTTATATTAGAACTGTGATCGAGAGTCTAAAATGCAAGCGATAGCGAAGTCTACTTTTTCGAATTGGAGCTGAAGCAAAATGTTACCGAGATACTGTCATAAAAACGGGGTTGTCGTTTTGGCTCTGACTGACAAAAATCACTGCGGCAAGTACACCACCAATATCTCGCAACTTAACAATAGAAAACACGAGACTGTAAGAGACATTTCAGTTTTTTACTGAGAATTCCAAGAACCTCATGTTTCTGTTTCTTCTTTTCACTCAATATCACTTTGCCTATCTCTTTCCCTGTAAGTGGCCTATGAAAGGACGTCCCAACTCTGGAGGAAAACTTGCACTGGAGCTTTGTTCGTCATCCAATCAGTATGCAGATGTTTTGGCTTGCAAGTGAGATTTGGATCTCAAACATTTTGAAGGGAATCCATACACCCTTTTACGCGTGTGTTTCACATTGACAGTATAGAAATGAATTGAGAAATTCCCTTTTACAACTTAAGCCACCTATATCACAATACAAAGCTGACCGCTTCAACGCCTTAGAACAATATTCTATAATACTCGTACATTGTGATTGTTATCTTGACGTCCCTTTGTTACAAACACACGAGCATTTAGATTAAACTACGTATTTAATTGAATATCCTGAATGGATATTGTATAGTTTCGATATTAGATGATTGTATTCTAAAATACTATTTTGGGAATATTTAAAGTATCTTTTTTAATTTGTAAAACATTCTCTCCAGGACAGGGCTACCGTTTGGCGGTCCTGTCTAAGATATAGAAAAGAACAAATTCACTACTTCAAGAAAGGTATTAGAAGGTTTTTACATGGTCGGCAGCACGAGTGTGACTTCCCTGGTGTTGAACACGTGAAAAGACCAAGTAACCAATTTCCATTAGATGCGCCGTGTGCTTATCTGCTACCTAAGTGGTATAAAAAATGTTTTGGGGATATTTATAGTTAAATCTTTATTAATTGCTAGAGTATTCTCCTCAGAATGGGTCTACCATTTGGGTTTATACCCCGTCCTAGATATTGACTTTTCCAATTTCAGTTTCCAACAAGTCATTTACATACCAAATGTTTCAAGAAACCCCTTAAAATATCTTTTAGAGTTATATTGTTGTAGTAGAAATGACTTTGCCATAATATCTAAAATGTTGCGTTGTTTGAAAGTGGTCTTTCTTTGATGTAGGAATAAAATAATTAGCTCACTTTGGTATTCATAACAAAGTTGAGATCATTTATTAAAATACCTTTGGATAGTTTTTTAAAATAATAATACGAGAGGCGAATGTGAGATCAGTTTGATAAATGAAGATTGGATGGATGAAGTGAGATAGGCTTGATTTACTTGAAAATATACGGCCAACACGTAGAGAATTCAAATATAGCTAACATAATATTGTTTATACTGGAGATTGACTGTTTATACTGGATATTGATGGCACTTGATGGAATCTACTACACATATTGAATAATGATAACACTTGTACTTCTCCACACTTTATTTTGTTTTTATTTTTATTTTTAACCTGACCGGTTTCGCCTTCCGGCATTATCAAAGGTTTACTAAATACATAATAATGGTTTTAAACAATTATATTTCTAAATACTACATTTTTATATGTGGGTAGTAGTATTAAACATAATATTGGTTTATAGTAACACACCTCTGAAATATAAACAGGTCCTACAGTCAGCATCAGATCCAACTGGATGAACAAAGTGCTCAAAATGATCTTAATTCCTTGGTTTTCCTTCCTTACTGTTGACTGATTGTTCTGCCGTTGTGTGCACATCTTTGGTCCGAATAATAATATAATTTTAACCAATAAAACAGTTTATTTTGCTTTTAATACCTTGGTTTTAAGACCATTTTGAGAATTTATAGGAAAAATATTTCTGACGTTGACTGTACATCAAACAAGTGGTAATCTCATTATAATTTTAATGAAACTTTACATTTTTTCTTTTTTATACTACTTATGTAGCAGATAAGCGCACGGCCTACCTGATGGAAAGTGGTTACTGTGGCCTATGGACGTGTGCAACATCAGGGGTGTAACACTCGCGCTGCCGACCCTGTTAGAACAGAGAGTTTCTGTGCCATCAGTGTAGAAGACAAAGCAAGACAAGCCCTTGGTCTTCCCACTGACAGCACAAAAACTCTCCAGTGAGCTCTGGCTACCCTACTCACCACCAGGAAGACCACACGAGGTTATTATGACCGCGGTATTCTGTAGGGCGGCGGTACTTCCCCAGTCAGACTGCTCAATTGGACGGAAATATTGTCGTACCGTGTACTACTCAAAATAACTTTCTGCTTTATGATTTTCTGTTAAAGAACATACAACAGACAAATAGAGTTTAACCAAAACCACATAAATAGATATTTGTTAGAAGAAAAAGAATCATGAGTGCTCCCAAGCTACTTACTAGCACAATCGACAGTAACTTACTGCAGATGATAGCTGTCTTCAGGACGAAAAAGCCCACAAACAGACTAAATTACCTCATATTTTTACCCCACTAAAAGCTAAAAGAGGATGAAAATTTTCTGACGCATATAAAATGTTTACAGGATACGTTATTACGTCGAATATGTGTGATGTCACTCACGGGAGGAACGGAGTGGTAATTTCATTGAAAAATATATTATATATTTATTAAATTTTATTGCTTTTGATACCGTTGGAACTGAAGTTGATTGGCAGTATGTCAAGGCAAAATATTTCTTTGTCACTAATATAATTAGTCCATTGAAATCTTATATTTGTTTAGGCGAAGCGTGCATATGTCTCTTTCAAATACCAAAATGGGGTCAGTTTAAAATTAAGTCTAAGTTTGCGGGGTTGCAACCCTGGCGCCATGGCCGCCATCTTGAAAAAAGGGGTACAAGTACAAATGGGTTTTATGGTTTATCATTTAAATTATGATTTTATTTATTGTCATAGCATAATTTTTGTGAATAAAATGACTAGCATGAATATTTCAATTTTATTGTTACATTTTTATGGTTTATATCGACTTCGTATATAAAAATCTTATAGCAATCGACTCATGTTCAACCAATTAGTACCAAGCACAAAAGTATAAACATGTATATACATTTTTTGGATGGTATGTGGTTAATAGTGATGTTAGTTTTAACTAAAAATACAAGGGGCACAAAATAATGTTGAAAAAGTGCATTCATATTACTTTTAAATTGACCTAAATAACGGCACTGTTATAAAACCGTTTGCAGTAGATATATCCATAACTTGTAAATTTTATTTCGTTTCCTTTTAAATTTAAAACGAGTTAAATAAAAGCAAATCAAACACTTCATACATTAATAAGCCAAAGAATACTAAGAAGTCTATTTAAGAAATCAAAAAAATACTTTATCATCACAAATTACAAGTTCATATTTTTTTCTTCAATAAGAAATGTTTCATTTCAAAAGATTACAAAATTATTTAACCGCAAACGTTTCAGAGATTTTAACAGCGGCTCAACACATTTTCTCTTCCGCTAAACTGAACCAGTATATTAACCAAATTCCACACCATAAAATACATTGTTTCAACAGCTCAACAGGTAAAAATAATTGCTGGGAAGTTTCTTTGGCCGACGACAAGAATAATGGCTGTTAGAGGCATTTCGTCTGATATTCGAGATTTTTCTTCACTGCGCTCCAAGATTCGCATATTTTCTCCAACAAGAGTTTTTACATTAGATATAATAAATCTGTTTTGTGAAATGAAGTTTTAAGCCCGTACACCAGCGCGAGGATAATGCGAGTTTGATGCGATGGAAACAAGTTTTGAAGCTGTAAGATTTAAAAATAAGTTACGGTTTGTTTTGGAAACCTTTCAATTATAAATAACGTTACGAGAACCTTATATCTATATTGGTAATTTAGAGGAAAAGTTTGAAACTTGAAACACTATGTCATAAAATTTTATCATTCAACTTCTTTACTCACTCAGCTCAGTGAGTAGTCGGGGGCAGCTTTCCAGTCTTTTTTTATACTACTTAGGTGGCAGACAAGCACACGGTTCACCTGATGGAAAAGGTTGCCGTGACCTATGGACGAGTCTAAGACTAAAGGTATCATACTCGTGATGCCGAGCCTAGAAGAACCTTCTTGAAGAATCCCATATTAGTTGCTTGGAAAAACCTTAACAGAAAGTTTAATCAACCACAGTTTGAGTGTGCGCGAGACGAAGTTCCTTTAATGCCACACTGTGTGCATCTCATCTGATGGATTCCCTGCTTGTGAAGTGACTGCCAACTAACCTCCACAATCAATTGACGAAGTCGGAGTAGTAGATAACTTCTTTGCTGTTAATGTTTTGATTCGACTGAAGAAGAATATCTTAATGGTATTTGCTGGTTGAATAATCTCTAAATTATGCCTAGGAACATGTTTCACAGTTTGATATGTGAATATAGTTGTGTGCTTATGTATGTGTGTCCATTTGAATATGTATGTTAAGGTTTCGTATCTTATGTCAACATCTACTATTCCTTAGGTTACCTGATAAATATTTGTTACTGCCATCCATTGTTTCTATTTGTTTCTTAAGTTTATTGTGTAAGTACTTATACGACCCTAATCTCTCAAGCTGTTACTTTTACACTCTTAATTTTTTCTATAACAATGATATCCAGTTTTTTATCTGTTATTTTTTCAGTTACTTCCACGTTTCATATAAATACATCTTTGTTTATCCTATAGAGAAACTAGTTCATACAGTACTCCCATGTCGAAATATAGAAATATATACATGTATAAATACAATAATCTGTTTTATTAATATAGGTCGATATTTCATCTATAATTTTATATCCATTTTCAGACCCAAACTTGGCAAGCTGCAGCCATTTTGCAATGCTGTTCATCCATAATGTATAGAACATCATATAGTATAGCGAAGTCATTTCGGTACACATGCTTTAGGAACGTGCATTTACATGACACTAGCAGTCGTTTATGACAGTTCCCAGAAGACAAATCGTCTACTTCGTTTACAACTTCCCGAGAATCGGATATACAAAGAAATTCATTGCACTGACTTGACACGACATATCTGCTTAAAAGGGGCTTTTAGAATCTCCATTGCAGGGTACAGTACTGAATTTTATACAATTTGCTTGAATGGTAATTTATGATGTACATTTATTGTCAAAGTTACTTGCATGTATTTTTTTTATCTTTTCTTTAGGAACTTTCATTTTTAATGATCTAAACAAGTAATTCTTTGTGAAATCCGTTGAATATAGTTTTCATGCAATGTGTAACGTTTGCGTTAATTTTTCTACTATATAAAAATAAGTCGGGTTTTCCTTCTTGATGCTAAAACTCCAGAACGCACGAACCGATTTCCACGGTTTTGCATTCGTTGGAAAGGTCTCAGGCTCCGTGAGGTTTATAGCAAAGAAAATTCTGAGAAACCGACATCCACGCGGGCGGAGCCGCTGGCAACAGCTAGTTTCTAATTTTGTAATCCTTTGACGATTACAAAAATAGTTGTAATTCCATTATTACTATTCTAAATGAAGCTACGGGATCTAGTTATTTTAAATTTTTAGACTCCATTATTAATATATAGTTATTTTCGTCACCATATTCATCATTTTGAGCGCCAATCCTGGTTGCATTTAAAGCTCGTGCTTTGGAGCCCGATATCCGCTCTCCTACTCCTCCTACTAAGTATACTCCAGAACCACTAGCTTTTTCGATTTGTAATTGTTTTTGTTTTGTGCATCTAAGATTTTATACGTCTACTACCTTATTGATGTATTTCAAAATAAAGATTTATTTGTATTTTTTACAGCATTAGCTGTCTCATTTACAGTTGCATGCATACGTACACCCACACTGCGTGCTGTTTCATGTAGTTTAGCACTGGACTAGATTGATTCGCTGGATTACTGGACTGGAATAATGTGAACTGGGTATTAGGGCCGTATTCCATCCTGTCATCTAGAATAAATTCTGTCGTCAAATCTAGTTATAAATCGAGATTCAGGACTGAGTATCGTTCTATAATACGGGTCTTAGTGTTTAAAAAAAAAATACTTACATCAACATTTATCCCAGCAAATGGGAATATTTTCGTATTAGGAGTCTCTGTGGGTGAGTAGCGGTAGAACTCGTGGCGCCCTCTGTACCACTTCACGGAGTATAGAGGCGCGTCTGTCAGCTCATACAGACAGGCCAGGGTAGTGTCGTTTCCTCGCTGGACGACTGGAGGAGATATACGTAAATCTGTCGCCCGAAGACCGCCGACACCTGGGAACAATGGTCGGGGATTAGAATAAGTCTGTATATTGAGTTATCCTAACACAGAAGTTTACCTATGTTCTCGCTCGTCGTGCTGAAGGTTATATTGAATGAGGCAAACAAACCTAGTTTTTGGTGAAGATTTTTGAGCGTTAGAGCCGTATTACAAGTAACCGCAATTGAGTATTTGACTGACTAGTCAAATAAGTGACTTTTTACTAAACGTCAAAACAGTAAGTTATAATGAATAGTTATAATGAAATAAATCAGATACCTACTATTAAAGGCTGGGTAGATGATTATAAAAAAAATGATAAAATAAGAACTGACACAACTATATAATTTTTTTACTATTCGTTATTTGATAAATTCAGCCAAATAATTGTTTTAACTACAGGAAAATACAAAATTACTAACATTACCTCAAATCTATTACGTGGGACCGAATACAATGATTAGTGAAATGTGGGTGTAAATTCAATTCTGTCTACCCTTTCGGGGAAAAAGGCGTGATTATATAATATATATATTAACCTCTCCAGCGTAGCTAAATTTCTTATGTTAGAGGTGAGTTTAATGTGGTGTAATGAATCAGCAGTGGGACCTCTCAATCGTGAAGGCGACAGGTCAATAAGGCGACTTTTAAACCACTGAGCTAAAATATTAAATCATTTTCTCTTCAGGAAGATCTCAGAATAATAAATTGATTTATGAAGTAAGGTGGGTGGGTAATTTTTTTTCATATACAGAGACGCAGAAGTTATCTCATTATGTTTTCAAAGTTTATAGCTTAATTTGCAAGTTTTGTCTGAATTTTTTTTTTGTTATTTGATTCGCAAAATATTTCATAATTATTATTCTACGACTGTGTCCCTGTATTAAGTTGCTCATATTCTGAGTATACAAAAATATTATTATTTTTTCTCGCAAACTTAAAACTTGGTTACAAAAACCTATCTATATATGCTCGTGCCTACATATCTTTTGTTATTTTGTAATTGCAGTTTTTTGCACACATATTGAGAACACTTGAAATTTTTGTCAGTATTTAATTATACACACACGCACACACACACACACACACACACACACATACACACACACACACACACACACACACAAACACACACTCACAAACACGCACACATTAAATAATTACTTTATATCAATCAACAGTATAAATAATCCGTTTGTTGTAAGTAAATGCATTTTTTTTGTAAATATATTATAACATTCACGCTATTCATCCATCTTTAAGTTTACTTATATTTACACCTAAAGTCTTCTATATTCATACTTTCAACCTTTCGAACGCCCATCACCGCTGTCCCGACCATGATAGCGCAGTTCAAAATTATTTGAAAATTACAATTTACAGACAATTTAGAAATGTTTTCATGATAAACATTTTAAACAGACTACGGGTTTCTTACAAAAGTTATATTGACTTTACACGAAATTGCTTAAGCTATAACGTAAGTAAACCAAAAATTTGCGAGACAATGCTTATTTTAACTTTGTACCACGTACAATATTTGGGGATGAAAGAAAAACAGTGTTATTCAGTTATTTGTCTTCCAAAACGCAGAAACCGACTTAACGATTGTTTTAACAGGTTCGTTTTGAAATTTAAACAGAGTTACTAGTAACTTGACATATTCTTGTCAGGAGGTGGGCGTGGGTGCTAGAGGGCCCAAAATGCTAAAATTTTGACCCCCCCCCCCCCCATATAAGTATGGTCGAAAATCAATAGTTACGAAATTTGACTTTTTGAGTTTTTTTTCTGTATTAACTCAGAATTAACACAGATTTTATTACTATTTTAGGTTACTGAATTTATCGCCTATAAAAATGAAATTAGAATGATTCCCACTTCATTTTTTTTTAATTTGCACTTGAAGGTTTAATTTTGGGTTAATACGGTAACAATACAAAAAGTCAAAAATTTCGAAATCTATTCATTTTCGGCCATTCGGGGGTCAAAATTGTAGCATTTGGGTCCTCTAACACCCTCTGACAGGTATACGTCTAGTTACCAGTACCCCTGTATAATCATTTTTTTATGTAAAAAGGTATAATTTTACATCATAATTATCATCCCACCTATATCGTATTTATTTGGGTTCAGTGCAACATGTGTGCTTTTCCATTCATCTCTGGTTGCAGTCCTCTGAACATTTACTACCTTCGTGGCCAAATTAACTTTCACACAATCCATCCAACTCTTTGATCTTCCTCTCTCCTTGTAATCATCTACTTTCGTAGTTAATACTTTTCTCACCACATTACTTTCATCCCTGCGCATAAGCCTGCGCAAACGATTACGTCAAAGCTTTTCCGTGATCGGTGCTTCCTTCTACTGACCTAAAACTGTAAATGACGATACTTTCCAGTAGGAGTCTTGTTATAGAATATATTATTATCACCACTCGAAGCTATACTGAAGTTTTTAAGATTAACATTGTAAATGTTTCCAAATTCATGTAAAAATTTACTTGGTGTACTTTTTATAACACGAGCTTATTGCCTTTATTGCCGAATACCGGACTGCTCGCGGTGTAACTGAAAATTTCCGAACAAAGAAACTTAAAAATGTTTTTACCCGATCCGGAATTTGACTTCGAAACCTTATTCGACTTCATCCAGGCTAGCTTTAAGCTACTACCTACTAAGCTACTACCTTTAAGACTCATATATAGAGGTTATTCCGCAATAAATATTTGACTCTCTTTTTATCACTGTAAATACTAAAACGATGCTTAGATACATTTGATAGCTTATGATTTATACATAAACTAGAACCAGACTAGTCCCTGGTTTACTGCGAACATTGTAAAGACTGGTTCCCACCAACGCAGAGAAGAAAAAACAAACAGCGTAGCGGATAGGGTAGTTCTATTGTAAAGCGGCGCTGAGGTATTTTAAATGAAATAAACCAAGTGAAATAAGTGGGTCGTGAAACATCTCTGAATTTTTTACTATGACTGTGACTGCTAGTGGGCTCCTCATACACTAGGTACTCATAATATCTTCCCTAAAAATATTCGATTAAAAACACCAACGATATGTTAATTCCTATCTTTCATGCATTTACTTCGAAAAATCTATATGATATCTCTTCAATGAAAACACTTGTACTATTCCACATTATTTATTGAATTCCTGACGGTTTACTGAATAAAAAAAACCTTTGATAATGCCGTAAGGCGAAACCGGTCAGGAATTCAATAAATAATGTGGAATAGTACAAGTGTTTTCATTGAAGATGTGTAGCAAGTTCCACCAAGTGCCATCAATCAACAGTATAAGCAGTTATATGATATCTCTTTCCCTCTTCACCGCTTAATCAGTGGTCTATAAAGCTATGCGAAAACATGAACGAGTAGAGCAGATTGGAGTTTAAAAGGACTAGATAACCATTCGGGCGTATTGCCAAACTAATGCAATGCGCAAGTTACAAATTTCAATGAATTGATTAATTATAGAATATTTTTTTAATCATGTTTAATTAATTGTAAACGAAATAATCTTATCTGTGAGCTCAATTATAATACATTATATTACATTACATTATCATCTAATAAATTATGTGAATTAATAAAGATAAGACTTTTTTTTGTTGATGAGAAAATTACATCTGTGGATTTAATGATACCTCAAAATAAATGAATTTTATTGAATTTTCTATTTTTATTTATTAAATATCTGTTTCGTCTCCTCTCCGGTTCAGTGTAAACTGGCCCTAAGCTCTCCTCAAACGAAGGTACGATACAAAAGGATTTTCTTATACATTATAAAAGACCCCGCCTTTGTGAAATATTATTTGAACGTCTCTTGTTTTAGAAACAAAAGCATAAACACTATCACAGGGAATTCAATTCCGACACTTAAATCAAATATCACAAATTCCGCATCACATCTGCGTGTTCTAGCTAAAAATAAAATACTGCGAAACTCGTAATATTAAAACTCTTTGACCGTAACAGACAATGGGCAACAAACGTGGAATCAAAAAAATGTGATGTGAAGCACAAAGGGGTTTGTTGTAGTAAAACGGTGAGAGGCACCTGTGACCTCGCCCGAGGGGCGAAATAGCGAAATTTTCGGAAATTGAATGCCATAGAAGGACAGCTTTAGAATTATTTGGAGGTACTCTGTGTCTTATGTAAGATTCTTATGTAAGATGTTGATAAGTTCTTGGAGATGGGTCGATTTCGAACCCTTAATATTATTATAGCTGGCTACTAAATTGACAAATAAATGCAGAAATTATCTAATGGTAAGTATATCAGGTCAATTTGGCGTTAAGACCTTTTTGAGTACTTTGTAGTTGAAGATCGATTTGATGCCGAATGATGAGAATCAGATACTGAAGATGGATATACCGATAACTATGTGTATGGTCCCATAATTTTAATAGAGGTAGTCATTTTGCAATCAACTATATTTTTAAGACCGCGTATTGGCAAACGTAGTGTAGGACGCCCAACGGCCAGATGGAAGGAAGACCTCGTCAAGGTTGGGGAAGGGGAGATTATGTCGGACTCGAACCGACTAAAACGCACGCCGTCTGTGGGTTGTAGTGCAAGGTTGAAAGTGATGTAGCTATAAAGCATAACCCTCGCATCCTGGCTGACCCAGGGCCCTCTTCGGGTGGGGGGACGACTGGGTCCGCGATGCGCGTCGCCCTCGAGGCCGTGGCCGTTCAGCAGTGGTCTATGTATTGTTGGTATGACGATAATGATGACGTTTTTAAGAACACTTAAAATTGCAATAAATATAAATAAATAAATAAATATTTCCACAACATTTCACACAACGCTATCTAGACCCATGGTAAGCATAGCTTAACTAGCTTGTGTTATGGAATCTAGAATGCGGATAAACATACTTAGATACGTTTTTTTTTTTGTAAACACATACATATTATACATAAAAACACCCAGACCAATGCAAATATACATATTCATGCAAACAAATATTTGCACTGAGCGGAGATCGAACCCGCGCCTCCTGCGTAGCGGCCGCGTTCACTACCACTACGCCACGGAGGCTGTCAATGAAGCCCAAGTACCTCGCAGTAGTCGTTAGAAGGATGCTAGATAATAATGCAGTTTTTTTTTCTGCCTAATATTATGAAAACAAAATAAATAATAAAAACAAAAAAAAAACCGCGGTAGCCTAGTGGTATGGGTAATGGATTGCTGAGACGAGGTCTCGGGTTCGATCCCAGGTTTTCCATGGCACACACCAATGACTTTGCGATGCTTTTCGAAGTTATGTGTGTATTTATCGCAAGTTTATAAGAGCCCAGTTAATGGCAATAGGCCACCTATTACATTGGGACCTGAACATAAACCGGCGAAATGTGGGTGCTAGCATCTCTGCCTACCCCTTCGGGGATAAAGGCGTGAGTTTATGTTACGTTATGTTATGTTATAATATTATGGGTGCGTCAATATTTAAACTACGTATAAAAAAATTGACGAATCCAAATAGCATTTTCACGGAGTAAGTACGAACACTAAAACAATTCAACAAAAAAGTAAACGCTGTCTTTTTGCCGTATACTCGTAGTTAAAATTTTGAGCATTTACAGACCAGTTCTATCTATTGTGTGCAATGAAAATCCTTTTTGTTTTCTACTATTTTTTTACAACCTCTTCGAAGAGTGAAATTATTTCGGTATTATTTCCAACTATTAGGTAATTTGTAACATTATCTATCTTAGGGACTAATAATATTTTAATTGCAGAGTCAAAGTTAATAGTAGTTTATGATACTGTTGCATAATAAGGGTTCTTATAACACGAGTGTGTTTTAAAAAAACGAGCCGTAGGCGAGTTTTTTTATATTATCACACGAGTGTTATAAGACCAAGTTATGTACAGTGTCATACACTTTATTTTATAAACAAAACCAAACTTTGTTTAATATAAATGTAAAAAAAAAGTTGACGCCAAGCCAAGGCCGCAAACATCAACTGCGCATGCGCGTTTCTTTTTTTTTTCTTCAGAATTGGCCGTTTTTTTAAAGTAGAGGTTCAGTCCAGAAGGAGATTGTATAGGTGTATCGTTATGATTAAAAAGTTATTTTATGATATAGGTGTCCATACAAGACCTGTATCGTAATAAAACTTTTTTTTTGGCCTGTGCGTAATGTTTGTCATAAGAGTTCTGATTTCAATTTTATAATCTTTGTATTATAGGTATCAGAGTAGATAAAATTTATTAATGTCAAAAGCAATTAAGGAGAATGTTATAATATAGCAAATATCAACTAGATCTATTAAATAATGATCACAATTAGTATATTATGTCACATGCTCATGTTAAAGCATTTAAAAATGTAAAGAAAAAAATAGGTTAATTTAAATTAATAAGTTACAATTTGTCTTGGAGGAAGTCCTTTACGTCATAATAACATTTTCATCAATCAATATTGTCTAAAAAGGGAGTGAAAATTTTATCAATATCTCCCTTAAAAATTAACAACTAACCAATACCGTCAAAGATACATCTAAAAATACTTTTTATATACCTAATATAATATTCTTTTATAAAATTTAAATACTTATTACCTTACAATTTTCCGCCTCTAAAGCACTATATACCTAAGCCTCAGTAGCGATGATAATTGCTTCACTCGTATTATTAAACTTCTCGCCTCTGGCTAAGATTTAAAATTAGGTACTTATTCTGTATAACAATTGCCTACTTTACTAGCCGAGAATAATGAAACTATTTTAAAACCTAGGTACAGTCGACAAAGGAGAGACCATTTCATATATTGTTATAAAAAAGTGTACATTACATCTATTATATCTATATCTATTTGCGATTGTACATAGTAATTGGGATTCTCGTTTCCTTTCTGTGAACCCTTGTGTTTAGTTAGGGCTGGTCTAGGTAAATATGTGTACATAATTAGGATATTGACAAAAAAATTAGGTAAGACCTGTGTACTTTCCCAGTCAGGAAACCCATAATTTGAACGGGCATTCCTTTTATACCCTAAATAGTTCCAAAGTTTGAACTAACTTAATGGATTAGTTATTGTCTCAGAATAAGGTGGGTTTGTCGCTGAAAACTTATAGTAATAATATATATGTATTATCGTTAAGGTTCGACTGAAAGTTCGTTTTTGTAAAGTATTGCATATAATAAAATTACAAAATAAACAATATAATTACTACCTCTGGAGCATACATAGACAAATATCTAGAATTAGTGTCTATTCGAAGCAAACACAATTTTTTTCTGAGGAAAATCCGAAACGGCGTCCGTTTTTAGTTGATTCTGACATTTTATAAGTTAGAAATCCTTCTTCTGTGGACATTTTCGCACGAAAACACTATTATTGACTGTAGAAGAAGCGTATAAGAAGTATAATAATGTACCTAAGCAATACTGAAGCATTCTTTGTAATTCCTATTATTGAATAATTTTCTCCAATAATATTTGTAAGATGGCGCCTACAAAGGACATAAATATAATGATTTCTTATAAGGAGACGCTAGTTATTCTCGTGCAGAATTATGTTATTCGAAACATCAAAGACTCGGTGACTTGGCATTACTTTACTAAAAGCTAGAAAGGTTTCGAGGAAAAATCTCTTTCAATTAAATATGTCTTTGAAGAGTATTGAATCCACGTGGTTCTCGGTAAAGTGGGAATGCCTCTATGATTTCTTTATCTGTAGATCATAACGGATAAAAAAACATTCATTTCATATCAAATATTTTTTTGCTTAGTTCGGCCACGTGAAATTTTGAGGCACGAGATAAAAAAGTAGCTTAACCTTTAACTATAGACTTGAAATTTTTGTTATACACATTTGGATGTGCGGTCTCACAGACCGCTACCTTTAAAGGCTGTGTTTCATCTAGTTAAAAAAATATATTGTACCAGTTCTTATTTGTATTCCTTATAGGAGCTAATATAAACAGGAGTAATTTAAATGTATATGTACTTGTTTTCAAATAAAATCTAACCATATAACAATGAAAGGCACTTTTCAGACGTTTTTACTCTAGATCACTTTAAAGGAACATTTTCTAGGGAAAATTACTTTTTCAGCGAGTTTCCTTAGTTTTACAATAAAATATAAAGAATAGAGAGTAGGAAAAACTTATCATTAACTTCATAAAACAAAATATAAAAAAATTGACAATGGTTCAACTTGTGCATATTCGTAGGCAGTTTTGGTATAATGGCTTAGAATATTGCAGGCATATTGGCTGTTGGCAGCCTACAAAAGTGAGAGTCGTCTTTCTTTTTGTCTTTGGTGGGTAAAGTTTGGTCTTACATTTAGAAACTATGGTTTTTAAATTAATCTCTCTTGGACCTAAAACTCAGCCCAATGAACTACATAAACGAGGACGTGCGGTCTCACAGACCGCTCTCAAAATTTAAAGTGGAATTACTTACGAAACATACGGCTGGCGTTGTCAATTTATTTAGCAACAGTCGTTTTACCATTGAAACTGAAGCTACTAAGACCGACAGACGTGTAGGGTACGCGGGATTAGAGGGGCACGTGAATTACAAACTGCAAGCGGTTTGTGAGACCGCAGGTCCATATTTAAAGGCTATGTGATCCCTTTAGTAAATATCAGCCAGATCCGTTCAGATTTAGAGGATGAATAGAAGTACTAGATTTTGCCCGCGGCTACGCTCGCGTGGATGTTGGTTCTCGCGACCAAACATAGCCTATGTCCTTTCTCAAAGCCTAATCTACCGCTATACCAAATTTCACTAAATCGTTTCAGTGATTTAGGCGTGAAAGACGGACAAACAGACACATACGCACACTTTCACATTTCTAATATTAGTATGGACTGGAACTTTTATTTACTTTTTGTCTAGATGGCGCTGTACAATATAGTTTATTTATTTATTTTTTTACCGTCCCGACTCACCTGATGAGTATGATACGTATCCTTTTGTGTATTCGAGCGTTTATTTCAAGAGGTGCTCAATTTTTTTTTAAAACGGTACCATCATTATCCTCGCGTTACTCGACTCTGCGGCAGCCTCAAGTACCGACTGAAAACATCTCTTCAAGTACAATAGGCACAGGATTTTTGTTCATACATACACAAACATACATTATACACATTCTTATCTGTATATCTTCAAAGGGAGAAAAGTCGCGTTATGCCCTTTTTTGTGTGAGTCGTGCATTCCCTCGTTTTCGACTCCCCCCGAATTTTTATGTTTGATAACAGCGTAATATAATGTTATTTCAAAATCGAAGCATTTTCGGGGGAAATTGCGACTGACATGGTTTTTTCCGAGCTGGCATCCCCACAAGTCTGTTATTCCACATTACAAAAACCACGTTTGACTGTTAATATAGAAACGATTTTCGCAAAATGTAGTTTTTGCAATCTCATATTTGTAGGTTGTTCCTATATGTAAGACGTTACTTGTTCAGATTTATGTCTCAGATAAAAGTATTTATATAAACAACTTCTGACCGATATTGCTTTACTTGTGTACATACTGACGTAAATAGACCAAATAACATCAGATAACTGGAAATAGGAAGGAAGATTGACAAATATATATAATAAATAATAATAAATAAATATTTCACACAACGATGTCTAGACCCATGGTAAGCATACCTTAACTAGCTTGTGTTATGGAATCTAGAATGCGGATAAACATACATAGATACTTTTTTTTTGTAAATACATACATATTATACATAGAAACACCCAGACCAATGCAAATATACATATTCATGCATACAAATATTTCCACTGAGCGGGAATCGAACCCGCGCCTCCTGCGCAGCGGCCGCGTTCACTACCACCACGCCACGGAGGAGGACGCTCTTGTAAATACTAGAGACGATTTAAAAAGGTAATCAGTGTAGTAACAAGCATCAAGTCAATCAGCCTAGCACAGTGCATTGCTGGACATATGCCTTTGCCAATGTTGGGAGAGCTTAGCCTATTATTTCAACGCTGGCCAGACGGGTTGGTACAGGATTTTATTGTCCTTCTCTCGAAGTCATATCGTCTGCGTATTTTGCCGTTAGTCGCCTGTTACGACAACCTTCGGATGAGATGGGGTGGTGATACTACTCGTAGGACGATGCGCGCCTCCCCACACCGGGGTTGAGTCGGGGACCGCGTGGCCAGACCGAGAGGGATGGCCCTGGGTCAGCCGGGGTGCGAGGGATATGTCGCATGACAACCTCACCTTCGGCCTAGCACTACGACCCAGAGACGGCGTGCGGTTTAGCCGGTTCGAGTCCGACATAACCTACCCCTCCGGCGCCGGAGGGGTGGGTATCCGTGGGGATTTCCCGCACGTAAAAAAAAGGGGGTGGTGATACTTGTATAAGTGTTTAGTAGCAAGCATAATAATTAGCAATAGATACATAGTATACTATTATCCTCCACACCTCAGGATAGGGTTTAATCAGTAAGAATTCTTTATAATAATAATAAATGAATGCTTTTATTCCTTTCCTTTACCTACTCTGTCCAGCCCCTCTAGACAAGTGGCAATTTGCTAGCAGGCGGTTGATGGAATAGAATGACGAATGTATAGGATTTGACGTATTTGACATGCGTTAAAGACTGTGCTAACAAAAGCCGGTGGCTGTGTATAGCTCACAGATGCAATAGTTGAACGAATCCTGGAGTAGATAGTAATAGTGAGGCTTACTCGATACAAGCTAACACTACATACATTGTGTGACTTGTCCCAACTTCATCAACGCAGGGCCCAGCTCGTCAGACCTACAAGTGTAACATTTCGACAGGTGGTGCTTTTTATGCCATAAGCATTAGCAGTAGTGTTTTATGAAATTTCTCGACCAAAGGGGTAAAATTAGGGATGAACGGTTGTTTTTTATACTACTTTCTTAAGTGGTTGATTTTTGAAGGAAGTATAAATGTCACACAGATGTTTCTAGTAGGAAATAAATATATTTATATACCTATATCGATGTGTTTTTATCATCACTTCTATTTTTAACCTTTGTAATTATTAACTACTCAATATATTAAACTGAATCGCCATTACTTGTCAAATTTTGACAGCGTCATTTATATCATACAATAAAAAGTCATAATGCCATTTGTCAAATCAACAAGAGGCAATGACTTTGAACACGTTTACACTGACAACTTATGATTGATACTTCAAACATCTTTCATTTCGAAACATCAATCACTAGCGAATTTGTCATACTCGCCGTCATCGATAATACCAGTACTTTCTATGTATATATTATGTAGTTGTTGGTACAATGAATTTATAGTTGACTTCTAATATACACAAGACTAAGTGTATGATACACAAGTAATAGAGTACACAAAGAAATGAACAAAACTTTTTGGAGCTTTCATACAGCTTACATTACAGAAAGGCAAATAGTCGTTCCAAATTCAAAATTCATTAAAAACAAAGTAACAGATACGATAGTGATTTTGTGTTATATTATTTTTTCGGCTTCTACTAATATAACAAATTTGAAAGTTTGTGAAGATGTTTGTTATTCATCACTTAATCCGGCTGAATTTTGTATAGCGATAGATTACAGTCTGGAATAACACAGAAGTTTGCTACTATCACAGGTATAGGTTCGGAAATAGGATCAATTACACGCGGACGAAGCCGTGGGTAACACAGCCTGTACTACCTAATAGTTCCAAAAACATTTCTATTATATTATACAATACCTAACTTGGCTTGAAAATTATTTATATAAAACATATGCAAAGCATAAATTAGATAAGTACCTACCGGAAAAAGATGTATGTATTTTTATTTCCAAATCGAATAACAAAATCTAAAAAGCAAATTATGGCAACACAAGCAAGATTGATCGAGAACTCGGCCCCAAGCTGGTGATTATCATTAAGATGGAATTCGCGCGGTGTTTTCTCCCTACAAATGTTGCCAACCTTTCCCTTCCTATTTTCTCCTCCAATTTCGCGTCGCTCGCATTTTATTTTACTTCGTAATTGCTATTATTAAAAACTATCCTTTTGTTGGAAATTTATAATTGTAGGTTCTAATGAAGCTATTGTGACGCTTAACGTGAATTTGAACAGAAATTGCTCTTGAATTTAAGGTAATTAGAATTTATAGTTTTCTCCGAATTTCTCTGAAACGTGTAAATAGCTATAAATTCCTCTTCTCCATTCAAGCCTCAGAGTCCAGGTCCACCTCTTCCATATATACATAATCTGTGAGGCGACTGCCAATGACCTGCACAACTAATCGGCAATATTGAAATATTGCAGTCAGACCATAGCAGTTAGACATTTTATCACCCCAACTACCAGTATAACGACAGCCATAGATTATCTTATGTCAACCGGGATTGGCGGCTTAATGTGCGCTTCGAGGCACGCAGTACCACGAATGCAAATAAACATATTCATGCGTACAAATATTTGTAGTGAGAAGGAACCAAACCCGAAGCCTATTACAGTGTAAACGAATTTATAAATTGTAACGTGATATTTTTCACTTTTGCTTATTGTTTTCTAATATAGATTTCTTTGTTCCAGAGCCACCTAGAGTGTCTCACGGGAACTAGGCATAATTGTTTGGCAGTGAAACTTCTAATCTTCGATTAGGTGTGTTCTAGTTCTCACACTCGACCGGTGGATGGCGCTGGTGTCCTACAGCATATATCCATTTTTTTTAATAGCTCTCATTTATCATTTTATTTACAATTTAACAATAATAAATAAATGATACTTACTTTCTCAGAATTTGTGACATATTCGTGAACAAGTCATAATTATAATAAATATTTGTCGTACCGGGTCTGTTATAGCCTATGGTCCCCGTCAGCTGACGTGAGCTTGTCTATGACCGGACTAATGAGCTTTTTGCATGATTAGCAGAATTTTAGGGATTGTTCACGAATATTCGATGGATTCGGGTATAAATAGGCCTGCGCCGATCCTCAAACGAGACTTCTATATCAATCTTCGTAGCTGTCTCTGAGTAAATAAATTCTGTGTCTATATCTTGTAATAAAATTGTTTGGTGAAAACTTCGTTCCCAGATATTCTGGTAAGTCGTATTCCTCTATTTATTGGGGCACATTACGGGCCTCTATGTATATTCACGGCTTAAGAGTGGTCTGTTTTATACAGGGTCGCTGGTCTGAGCTCGTGTGCCCTCTGAATACGCTCTTCTCTGACATCTATCTACGGCGTGCTTCGTGGTACAACGGCTGCTGTGAGCCGTATACATCGGCGAACGGTCTACTCTGAACATCCTAGAGGCCATCCCGCAATCACCCAAGGCCAGTACACTGTCGCCGTGTACCTGTTAATGTGTAGCTGTAGTGCCAACCAGAAGTAAACGTAGTACGCTTAGTAGCCTGTACTAGAATTCACGTACCTTAAATGTGTAGCTAGTGCTATAATTCATGTGCATATTGTGTGTTCATCTGCTTATTATCTGTGCCTGCTGTGTGTGTTCTTTCTGTCTCACACTTCTGTATTCTGTACCTGTCTGTCTACCTACTTATCACTACACATCTTCTGTATTCTGTGCCTGTCTGTCTACCTACTTGTCTGTACATATTCTTCTGTCACCTGTATCTACCTACTTCACTACTATATATTTCTCTGTGTGTAACTCTGTGTTCTATTCTATCAAATATATGTGTGTACACCTAAACTACCAGCTGTTTTCATTGGAGCCCTAGCCTCCCTGTGCACGCACCTCTCTAGCTCTGTGGAGAAGGCGCCCTGGGTAAGAGTTCTGCATCAGCCCCTGAGCGAGCCGGTGAGTATCCACCTGACTAGGTCAGTGGTTACAAAATGACATGCAAAGTAATCAGAAATAACAAATTGCTTTACTTTATTTATTGACATATTTTAAATTTTAATTTTATTTGATATGTATACATTATTGACTTGTACCAAGGATAGGAAAAAATTCTGACATATTCTGTTTGACGGACTAATTATTGTATTTAATTCGTTAATTTTATATAATCATTACTAGTGCATAATCAATATTAATTTAAAAATACCTGTAAAATTGCATGCCTTCAGGTGGATTATGGAGGGACCATTTTATTTACTGAATGTTACCTATAAATTACCCATTTTCGCAATAAATGAGTTTGAGTTTGAGTTCGAGCCTCCTGTGTAGCCACGTCACAGTTACTGTCAATCTAAGATGCGGTAGTGTCTACAAAATGGTAACTAATCGCGCCTCTATTTTGAATGAAGATGTTAAAAGTTTGTTGCGCTAATAATGTTAGTGAATACGTACCAACAACATCGAGCCTCGCTGAGGCCGCGTGGTGCGGGTAGGAGGTTGGCGCGTTCAGTATCACCTCACAGCTATAGTTGCCGCTAAGGTTTGGCCCCACCCGCAGCAGAACGACGTGTGTCTCATTAGATCTTAACCTCTGTAGAAAGAATAACTAATTTTGAGCAATCATTTTTAGGAACGACACATAATAAAGTTATAAGGTATGGTTGATAAGCAAAACGGTGGAAGCATATAGGACGGAATGTGATTTTCTTCTCCATGGGTGGAAGTCAGACATTCATTTTGAGAAAAAGTTTCAAAATATATCATAAATGCTTTACATATTGTGATTATTTTGTCAAATTTCTTTGTTTCTTGCTTATTTTACTTTTTAATCATTTATGTTAAGGGCTGTTATTCCACAACTTTTCACACAATGCTATCTACACCTATGGTAAGAATAGCTTAACTAGCTTGTGTTATGAAATCTAGAATGCGGATAAATTTACTAATATACTTTTTTTGTAAATATATGCATAATATACAACATGAAAACACCCAGACCAATGCAAATATACATTTTCATGCATACAAATATTTGTACTGAGCGGGAATCGAACCCGAGCCTCCTGCGTAGGGGCCGCGTTCACTACCGCCACGCCACAAAGGCTGAGTAAAATAATCACATTGAGTGGATATGGAATCCACAACTTCCAATGTAGCAGTCGAACTCTCTACCGCCATGCTACGGAGTTTTGTAACGTCATTAAAATCGATCCGGTTCATATAGACTAAATTCCTTTACATCATTTTCCTACATATATGTCTGAAACTCAGTTTGACTTAGTCCCAAAATGCCTGTAGAACAAAATGACTGATTTTCTTAATGCCGGAATCATAAAATGACTGGGTATCGAGGTACAGACAATTAGACAGTTGAAATACTACTACTAACAACAAAGAAAGAAATAATAATATCTTATTTAAGCAAATTACCTTATTTTCTCTATGTATCTAAACTTAGTAAAATATGTATTTAAAACGCCTTCTTATTAAAATCATATTTTCTTAAAATGAAATGGGGCTGATGTTGCCCTGATAAAGCTCGTCCAGTTATTTTTATAGTTTCAAACAAAAATTATATCATGGCGTCTACGACTTGCTCCAGAAAACGGCGCATTCTTTATGCGGGTGTCCTGGTAACGCGACTCTTTTTTAAATGTATAAATAAAGCGAATCAATGTTGGTTTGTGAGGCATCCGAATATTGAGCCTCCTATTCCACCCTTCAAGTGTATTGTTACTGCGTCGCTTGTCTTTTACGCAGCTTATGGTAGCAACACCTAAACTAATACGGTACGGCCCCCTGAGGGGCGTGGGGGCACCGACGTGGCCTGCTTCTGCTGGGGTTACAGGCGGCTCCACCTGTCACCCCCAGGCCCGCGCTCATTGGGACGAAGGTCATATACCTACACTAGCAGTCTATTAATATTCAGAGGAGTAGGTACTTACATCAATTTTAATACCATTTACAGGTAAGACTCTTGTCGTAGGATTCTCCAACGGCGAGTACCTGTAGAACTCTTGAGTTCCCTTGTACCACTTCACTGAGTATATGCCGTAGTCTTGTAGTTCGTATAGGCAGGCCATTGTAACGTTCCTACCTCGTTGAACGACCCGCGGCATGATCCGAAGTTCTGTGGTACGGAGGCCACCGGCTCCTGAGAACAAGACAAAGTAGGCAATTTAGGCAAATTTTTATGCTTAGTTTTTTGGGAGCAATATTGATGAATTTTAGTGTTGCATTGTCATGTGATGCAAAGAGATGCAAAATGAAATGATTTTTGCAAAATGGATGTTTTATGCAAAATGAAATGATTTTATGTAGTGATAAATCATCAAAGCAGCATTCCTCCAAAGTTTGCATTAGTCCAGAGTCCACTCTCTTTCCCCGATTTTCTAAATTGCCATAATTACCTAAGAAATTTAACCATATTTTTCTTGTACCAAAAACTTCATATATAGCAGTAACATTCATAACCACACTAACACTATTAAATTTAAATCGATCGTGAATTCGAGCTCATTCCACTCAAAAACATCTTGCTTATAACATAACTAAACAACAAACAAATAAAACAAAGTCTTAGAAGCTAAGTCTGAACTGTAGCCAATATTTTGGACGCCAAATAAGTCTTCCATTTATCTACAATAAGATTTTAGTCAGACTATAACATTACATACAAAAAGCAAGCAAAACCTCTTTGATTGATATTATCATAATAAGCAAAATATTCTCATTTCTACTGTTTAATAATTGGGTACTTTCCTATTGTTAAAAAAATGTATTCAGCGTAACTTATTAAATTAAGAACGCTAAAAAAGTGATAAAAGTTGCGTCGGATCTTATTTCATTGTTTTTATTTAATTTTAAGCATCCACCCAGCCTATAATAGTAATTGATTTGACTATTAAATATTGTGACGTCACAAAAAAAAAATTCATACATTTTTCCTTACAACTTACCATTTTGACCTTTAGTAAAAAGTAACTAATTTGACTAGCCAGTCAAATACCCAATTATCGTTTTCAGGTCTCAAGCTAGCCCCAAAGAGAAATGAAGGTGTAATTTCATCTTTATTGTTAATGGCTAATTGATATATTATTACCTATTTTAATTTAAAGAATATTAGCAACAGTAATTACTCATATTCCCTTTAAACCCACTAAGTAAGCTTATTTGGTTGTGCTAGGAGTGGGTTGCGTCGTTGGTATAATCACCAGAATACGAACCGAATTAAATCAGTCTTTTGTTCTCTATTGTTAATAATTACCTATACCTTGTGATGTGAATGCCGTAGTCTTCTATAGAAATAACAGCCTAAAACTTAAATTTATAAAACACTTGTTTTTAAATATTTCCAATAAGTGGTCGTGTCTGTACACGACCTCTTTACATTTATATCTATAACTATAAAAGAAAGTCGTGTTGGTTACACTATTTTTCAGTCAAGAATGACTGTACCGATTTGGCTGAAAATTTGGTGGTGATGTAGAACCCGGAGATATATCCTTATGATACTTTTCACGACATTTATTTTATCCCAGGTGGGTCGCGGTCACGGGATCAGTATTTCTGTGACTCTGGTAAATTTACATGAGTTACCAGGCTCACAGAAACTTCAAGGAACTTTATCTGGTCGCGGTAACAGGAGCAGTGTATCACGTAGGCACGTTCATAGATAAATTTCAAATTAAAAACATTACAATCCAATTAAACTGTAGGCATATGTAACAAAAAACATAAATCTATTAGATTATAAATCTAGATAGTAGAAACAAACCAAGATTGAACATCAGCCATTTAGCAACGACATTTCTAAAAAAACATCGTTTACAAATTAAATTGCGCTGAGATTGTGGTGCCCTGAAGTATTAATCCTTGACCAAGAATAGATGCTCACACAATGGCCAGTGAAGTAGACTAAACTTCATCGTGTAATATTTAAATTCTGGTTTAGGTTTGTGAACATTTGATTGTACTCAACCGTACCGTTTCTTGTAAATAAATGATCATTCGTTCATTCAATGGGATCCAATAATTTATTGGAATGTTGATGGTTGTATTCATTCTAATTGTTATTGAATGGAGAAATGTCCAGTAATGGCTATGCCTATAGCGATGTCAGAATGTACTTAACGTCAAATTTGATATTCCCAAAATGATGAGTATCTAAAAACGGGTGAGGGCTAGCTTTAAAAAAAAGACGGGTTGGACTCTGTTAGTGCCGGCAGAAGTGAACACTTTTTCTTTCTTTCTTTCTTCGTTATATACAGAGAAAAAGATAAAAAGAACACACCATACTATACCTATAATATAGCGCAAATCATAGAACCTATCACTAATTTTCTGCTAGCAGCTGTCAGAAGAAATTAATAAATTGCAAACAGAAAAAATAATCACACAAAGTAATAAATTACAAAAAGAAAAAATAATCACAAAAAGTGTCAAAAGCCCAGGTTCGAACCCGGTACTATCTGGAACCATAAGGACTTACAGTCGAAGCGCTTACCGCTAAGCTACGAAGCTCCTTAGCGTTCCTAACAAAATAAACACTCTGTAGCTAGGAATGTTGCATGATGTCATGTCGTCCGACAAAGTCGTCGGTTACATGTCAAAGGTCAAGTGATCCTGACGCGTGAGTATAACAATTTTTACCCATCCAACGCCGCTAAAGAAGTTTTCACTTCAAAAATAAACAGTAAAAATTCCGGTCAGACACTGGAAGTCGAAGACCTCTTCAATAGCCAAAACAAAACAGAAACTGATTAGTACCTACGGAATAATCGCTGAAAATCATCCTACATAAATCAAATTGAGAACCTACTCTTTTTTGAAGTCATTTAAAAATCGAATACAAATATTCCCGGAAACGCAGGCAATAATTATTGGGCTTTGATAGGTTTATTGCCTTTTATTATCACTAATATATTGATACACCTCGTTCCAGCCATTCTCAATAGCGGAACAAACCGTCATTATTTAGAACGTAATAAACATTGATTTACAAGGCTTTGCTACCGAAGATCTATCGCAGTTGAAGGATTTCAGTGGGATTTGGATAAGCCTGATTGAAATTTAGAACATCACAAGTGAAAGTAAATAAAAGTAACTACAGGGCTCTTTTTAACATAACATAACATAAACTCACGCCTATATCTCCGAAGGGGTAGGCAGAGGTGCTAGCACTCACATTTCGCCAGTCTGGTTTATGTTTAGGTCCCTTTTTTTTTATTTGCGGGAAATCCCCACTGATACCCCTCCCTCCGGAGCCAGAGGGGTAGGTTATGTCGGACTCGAACCGACTAAACCGCACGCCGTCTCTGGGTCGTAGTGCTAGGCCGAAGGTGAGGTTGTCATGCGACATATCCCTCGCACCCCGGCTGACCCAGGGCCATCCCTCTCGGTCTGGCCCTCCTCGGGAAGGGGAGTACCACGCGGTCCCCGACTCAACCCCGGTGTGGGGAGGCGCGCATCGTCCTACGATGCGCGCCGCCGCCGTGGCCTGCTTCTGCTAGGGTGACGGGCGGCTCCACCCGTCACCCTCAGGCCCGCGCTCATGGGGGGCGGAGGTCAGTTTGCGCCTATGTTTAGGTCCCAATGTAATAGGTGGCGAGCCTATTGCCATTAACCAGGCACTTATAAACCTGCAATAAATACACACATAACTTCGAAAAGCATCGATAAGACATTGGTGTGTGCCATGGTAAAACCTTGGATCGAACCCGAGACCTCGTCCTAGCAGTCCATTACCCATACCACTAGGCTACCGCGATCTTACATATAGATTATGTATCGAAATCAATGGAAGATATTCTTTGAAGTTCAGGATATGAGAAGACTGCTATCTTAGTCTGCTCGATTTTTTTATACCACTTTTTTGGCAGACAGGCTCATGACCCACCTGATGGTAAGTGGTAACCATATAACTATGGATGTGTGTAACACCAGCGGCGTCACACTCGCGCTGCCGACCCTGTTATAAAAAAAAGGAGTTTCTGCGCTGTCAGTGTAGAAGATAAAGCAGGACAAGCCTTAGGTCTTCCAACTGACAGCATAAAAACTCTCCAGTGAGCTCTGGCTACCCTACTCACCACCGGGAACACAACACGAGGATATTATGACCGCGGTATTCTGTAGGGCGGAGTTACTTCTCCAGTTGGACTGCTCCATTGGACGAAAATACTGTCGTTTCCTACCTAACTTACTTGTTACTAAGTGAATGAAAGCATGAAAAAATAAAGAAGGAAAATGACTGATAGGCATAATGTGTTACTTATAATAAATATTAATATAATATTCCTAGCTTTTTTGATGACTAATTGCTGATACGGACTGGTCGCGGTTCAAATCCTACCCGAGCATTCACTTTTTCTAATTTAAATCGATTTAAGTAGGTACAGTACTTCTTCCACCCTGTGTATGGGGGGTGGGTGTAAGATTTTGATCAAATATCGAGGGAGAATTGACCCTATCGATTGATGACATAAAAATACAGGATGCTTATTTTTAGGATTTTAGTCGGTTCGATTACCGGGTGTGGCAAGCGTATTTTCAAAAAGCGAATTTCACTATCTCCAGTATTTAGAGTAGTTCCTCTCCAGGTAAGGTTAAAATCTTTCACTCCGTATATGGCCATCATCTCAGCATTAAATCGGAACATGCAAGATAATGTCTATTAAGAATACTTTTATTGCATTATCTAATAATTCGCGAAAACTATCAACAACATCAATTTGCCATACTTCAGGAATACACTCATGTTTGTAGGAAATTGTGTTGTCCTGAGTTCAAATTCTATGTTGAGTAAATGACAATTGACTTTTTCTATTGGGAAACTCACGGTGAGAACACGGATGGGCCCGCCTCCTATATTATGTAGAAATAAAATATTCAGCAAACAAAATGAAGAAACACCTCTGCCCAACCCCTGGGGGATACGTACAGGCGTAAAAGCTGATCAATGAGGTAAGGGTAAATTGGTCGACACCAAAATGTTCGATCTTTTGTTCTTCACTACATAGTATAAATCAAAGTCGCGTTCTCTGTCCCTATATCCCTTTGTATGCTTAAATCCTTAAAACTAGGCAACGGATTTTGATGCGGTTCTATTTAATAGATAGAGTGATTCAAGAGGAAGGTTTATATGTATACACCTAATATAGTAGAGGGTGCAGCGGGAGCGGGAAATAAATTAATTCATTCGCCATGCGAGCGGAAATATATTAACGGTACGAAGTCCACCAGAGCAGCTACTTCAAAATATTAGAAAGTCGGTCAAAACCACCTAAAGCCGGCGGGCTTGTGTTAAAGGTTTGACAATAGAAGAAATTCTTGAGCTTTATAAGGACTAAAGGCGAAAAGTAAATGGGAGGCTATTGTTTCTATCTAGCCTGAAGATAAAAGGTATGAGGGTACAAAATAATTATGCGTATTGTTTTTAGGTGGCAGTATTATTTAAATATCAGTATCTTGCATAACTTGTGTGAGTTGTTTTAAAAAAATATGTAACGGACTAAAGTTGGTGAGTGGAAGTAGTTCGCAATTAGATGGGTAGATGGAGCTAAAATTCAAAATTCAAAAAAATGTGTGTTGTACTTAAAAGGGATGTTAGATGGCGCAGCGCTTGAGCCATTTCCCTTATTGTAAATAAATTAAATTCCATGTTTATGTTTTATTGGTAGCGAAATAACGTTAGATTATCCGTTAAAAAATTGAAATAAGATTTAACATCAACTGCTACTGATTCTGCGGTTGATGTAACCAGGAATCTCTATTGGCTGCATGTTCTGTGTTATTGCACTAGTCACGGATTCTAAATATTAGTATACGAATAATTAACTGGAAAATTAGTTAGACATTATCTTGGATTATTCTTATTAAAATCATATGAATTAAGGAGTTTTTATATAAAAGGAGCAAATTCCCTGAGGCGGCTTGCCGGAACTAGTACACGATTGGACGAAGGATGATGTGTAGTTCTAGAAACGGCAAGGTTAGTTAAGAGAAGGGAGACCTCAGCTTTAAAAAATGGGTTTTCTGGAGGCGGACTTCACTTTTTATTCGTTATTCAATCGATTCAGATAGTTAACAAGGGGTACGGCTCGGCGGACTGTCTTTGTAAGTTATATGTATATTTCTATCGTTGTAAAGAAATAGTGTTAAATTGATTTTTGTGATTTATATGAAATTGTTGCCTGTGTTGTGTAATGAACAAGTTATTAGCTAAATTATAAATTGTTGAAATTAATTATAAATCTTGATTTTGTGTGTGTTTGGGGCGTGTTACGTACAAGGGTGCGCGATTAAGATTTAATTATTCTTTGACTGTTTCTATCTTATTTGTTACGACTAGGGCGTGGGGTAGGCCAGTTCTCGCGTCGAATATTGGGTTGGGTCGTGTTCGGAGCAGGACCTAGGGCCTTTACGAAAATGAAGACACCTTACATTGGGCAGGGGTAGTACGCGTGAATGCATGCGTATTATTACTGTCTTGTGCTGTTGAGTCTGGCAGTGCATTCGTAAAGTCATTGCTGTCGTTTTATCATCTTTTACTATGTTAGAAGTTGAGGGTAGCACTGCGGTGATTTTAGCTAGTTTTCCCGTAGGAAACCCATGGCGATGTGCCTGGTTATGGAGGGATACCTAACGGTGGCAACGACTCCATATTCATCTGAACTAGCTAGGGGCCGATAATGGAAATTATTCCGAAATGAGAAGTTTGTTTGACTGATCTACAAATTGACTTTGAATAAAGTACTATGCTATTAATAATACTTATTACTCGGAGCGTCGTAGCCGAGGAATCATTTTGGCGAGGTACATCTAGCTCACGTTAGCAGAGCGCTTTCCTAATTTAGAACTTGTATCGAACCTTAATTGATTTGGGCAATTGACCCTAGATATGGCTGTCTTCTACACCAGGGACACTATATCGATCTCGATTATGCACGTGACAAGTATGAGTCAGTTCTGACATGTTAAAGATCCTATTTTGGACACATAATCTCATTTGATGGATTGGTCATCAGACCGCGCTACGACATGAAACTATTCATTGAATCTGTACTAGTCATATTATGTTTTGACAATATTGAGAAAGAAATAATCTTATCTTGAATTAGAATTAATTGGCAATGCCCTTTCTAATTCAAGTCTAATTAGACGTATACATTTGTCTGGATTCAGATATTGGGGAGGGAAAATACGAGTCAGCTATCCCACTCTCTAAAGGCGCGGAAGTTCCATTTGGAACTAGGTACGTGCTTACAAAAGGATAGAGGGGGGATATTTAAAGTTGGAAGTATCCCACTGCACACGGCGATTGGCGGAGCCTGTGCCAACGGGGAAACAAAAACTAACAAATTCAAAGTATATGCCTATGGGAAACAGTAAATTTGGAATAAGCGGCTTGCAACACTAAGCCGACAATGTAAAAGTTAGGTCATTAAAGTTATTCGAGTTGTTTGCCACAGTAGTAGTAATTAGGGCAGTGCTAGGATCTAGTACGGTTGAAAGTTGTTCGTGAAAAATTAATTGTGAGAGATTTATTCGTCGAGAAATTATTATACCTTATCATAAAGCAGTTAGAGTAAGTGGGGGGTAGAATTAAGTAATTGTATAGTAATGTTTATTATATAAATACCAGCATTCCTAGAACCCTATAGGATCCGGGATATACGGGCTCATCTAGGGTCTCCTCTGACCATTATACGATCATTGGCCAAAGTAGAATTAACAATATAGACGATTTAATTAGTGTGGTGGAATACTACGGGTATGACCTCCGCTTTATTACATTTTGTGCCGTTGACCAGGATTACTATGGTTATGGCAGTGCATATTACAATTTGGTCCCGCGTGACCAGGATATTACAAATACATAAAACAACTATTTGATTTATGTTATTCCAGACTGTAATCTGTAGGTATCTGTACCAGATTTCAGCCAGATTTATTTAGTCGTTGGAGCGTAATTCATTATCAGATGATATTTCTGTCCAATTAAGCAATCCGCCTGGGGAAGTACCACCACTCAACAGAATACCGTGGCCATAATAACCTCGTGTTGTGTTCCAAACGGTGAGTAGCCAGAGCGCACTGGAGAGGTTTAGTGTTGTTAGTGGAAGGACCAAAGGCTATTTCTGCTTTGTCTTCTACACTGACGGCACAGAAACTCTGTGTTTACAGGGTTGGCAGCATTAGTTTGATTCCCCTGGTGTTGCACACGTCAGTGGACCACTGTTACCACGTACCATCAGGTTAGCCGTGACCTTGTCTGCCATTTTAATGGTGTAAAAAAACCACATAATTTCACATTTAAAATATTAGTAGAAATGGTAGAAAAATCATCATCTCATAATAAAATCTTTACCTGCAATCGTTTACGGGTTTTATAAAGGTTTTATCCACATAAATTTATACCTTCATAGTGCATATTCTGCATGGCCTGCGAATCTCGGATATCTATTCAACGTCGTTGTCTAAAACTTTTGTCATTTTATTTGATCTGCTTCGAGACCGTCTGTTGCAGCTTTGTGTAGTCTAGCTTTCAGCCGATATTCTTCAAAATAAGACCCATTCAAGCATTTCATTCTGAAATGTAATATTGAACTATGCATGGAGAAATCCAACGATACTTTTCTACGAAACATGAACACATATTTGATGCCAAATTTATTAGATACTACTATATTGTTGGTTCAAAGACATCAGATTGTACTATGTGCATACACAAAGACATACTTTCACTCTTCAATCCTCAATCGCTTGAAGGGTAGTTTTATTTACATTTGACGACAAATAGGAGCACACAGGGTGACCCTATTACCGTCCAGTAATCCCTAGGAACTCGTAGGTAAATGTTTACAAAATGTCGTATATTTTTTTCAAACTAGGTAACCCAAAAACTGCTATCTAAGATCTCTTATCTATCTCTTCAACTACAGCATATCAAACCTACAAGTAATATCTTCCAAGTATTTTTTAATATTACAAATATTGTATATATATGACTATAAAACCCTGCTTCAGATGAACCTATAAATTAGTGTGCAAAAGTAAACAAATCGAAGTACGAAAACAAGTTTTAAATGGTAAGCTTAAATTTATAGACGCAAGGCATCCTAGTTAATTGGTATTTACTTTTTTGGGTAGTTGTTCGAGCTTATTAGTCTATAAATAATCTCTTTAATGTTTTATTTTGAAACTTCTTTTAAGAATTTAACTACAATTTTCTTTGTAATCAAAATATTTTTTACGTATTTACTAATAAACTTACATTATTAGTATTTGCCTTAGGTGATTCTCTGGCAAGTAGGCGATGCCATAGTTTTTGTTATGGATGAATTCATACTAATGTAACCATCCACCCAAGCATTGACAATAGTGGAGGGTTGATGGGTAATTTATTTTGAAATTTTTGGACAGTAATGTAACTTTAAAATTAAAATTATAAACGGGATATTTACCATGTTTATTATCTTTTTCGAGAATCCGATATTTCGGCACTGTTACAAGTGTCATGATCACGGATGTAAGACATCCGTAATCATGGCACGTGGTAAATATCCCGTTTATAATTTTAATTTTAATGTAAATGACCACGTACATCTAAAATCATATATAGTAATGTAACTTGATTTTATACGTTACTTTTAAACTATCGCGGCTCACACTCGCGAATTAATCGCTTTAAGTACCGAAATGTATGCAAAAGTTATTGATTTCATATTTCTCTAATTCAACGGTTACTTGGTTAATTGGTATGCAGTAGAAGTGGGAGCGAGAGAGGTATACCAGCAAAATCTCTCTATAACATACTTAAAGATCTGGGCCTATCAAGAGCTACAATAAGCTCATTACTAGGACAAATGTCTGAAACGGCACTAGTAGGTTCGCCTTAAATTGGGTTAGGCAAGGAGGGGACCTTGGGTAGTGACTGTGAGTGTTGATGTACATCAACAAAAAGGGCCCCTTCTAAACATAAACCTGGGTCGCAAGTCCCAGGCGCTGTCCAGAGTTCCAAACTCAGCAACGGGATGAACCCGGCACCCGCACGGAGAATCCATGAATTGCTAAGAATATCGGTCTAGAGCTTACCATACTGACTTGTAACAAAAAGAAACTATTTGACTTGACACTTAAGTACAATACAGTCATCTAACATACTTCGGTGTTCCACATCTTGCTTAAAAATTCGATTAAGCTAGTTCTCTATTCTTCCAAAGCCTTTCTACCTAAATCTAATGCATCACAATGAGTTTTTTCTTCTATTTTTCAGATATCATAACAGGAGTATGCCCCTGAGGATTACCAGTACAATGAATATAGAAAGGATTCTTTTTTTTGTCTGTAGCGGAGAGAACCTACCGTTTATTTAATTTTACCCAGTGATATTTATCTGGCGTGTATTTTTTCTCGTTTATAGAGAGAGAGGGTTGAATTGGCTTCGGATATGTAGGTTTTGTTCCTTTTGCCGCTGTTTTTAAACGAGCTGGTTTTGGACAGTGAAAATATTTTCGTTATCACATGATATAAAAAATAATAAAGCGATAAAAATAAAAATTTTCTTTCATTTAATCAGTTCCTAAAAAAATTCAAAGATATGTTGAACTTGTTTCAGATTTTTTTTTTTTTGTAAAGCCCAGCTTTAAGCTTGGTGAAATTGTTTTACATTATGGAGGTTCTTTTATATTAGACTCGTCAATATGTCTGACTGATGGTGATCTGAAAGTAAAGTCTCAGGAAAGAGGGTTACCATAAGACTTACCATCAATGATACAATGGTATCCTCGGGTTGATGGTCTCATCAGATGCTTTAGGTACAATCGACGAAGATCCGGTTGCAGTTTTTTATATAAAGTTGTATGTAAAGGACTTGTACGTGTATTGGGAAGTACTTGGTAATCGAACAGGGGACCGAAAAATATAGTTAGAACAATTTGGATTTTGTCACACCTTAATTCTTCAGGTATACAGGCAAAACTCCTGAATTTATTGACTATTTTGAATATAAAATAAAAAAAACCTTACACATCTTTCAGATTATACAAACATAAAACAGTTCTTTAAAATGACATGATGATATAGATTACCAAAGCAACAAACTAAAAATACCAATACAATTTACTCCAAATACCGACAAAGATCCTTTGACACTTCAATTCTAATTTATTAATTCTAAATCCAAAAATTACAACCAAAAGCGTTCGAGTCAAAACAACATTTTTTACCTTCAAATAAATATTCTCATAAATCCACTACTAAATGCTTGAAACTCGCTTAATATCGAGCAATAACCGTAAGTTTGAACGAATATAGACTGCTTTAGTTCTTATTGCTGTCGGGACGCACCTGCTACTGTCCAAGTGGTAATATTTCTCGACGTCTTTGCGCTTAGCTTTGGTACGTGGTAGGGGCTCTGTGCGAGCGATTTCCGAACAAATTTATTGGTTCATGATTAGTATTTTTGTGTATTTATCCAGCGTTTCCTTAATCGATTTACGTTTGATAGAATCTCTTTGTTAAATATTTAGATTATTGTTTGTGTTTGTGTAACATTCCCATCATGCTTGGGGTGCATTCAATCTAGTTGCTCTGCTGAGTTCATTTTACGGGTAAAGTGACTTTACATAATTATTTTGTCTGGAAAAATATATTAGCGAGAAAATCTGGATGGTAGTTGACGATAATGATGTAGAAAGAGCTGTACACTGTAATAACTCTAAACATTTACATGGGACCCTCTTTCATTGGTTGTTAGTGTTAGTTTACGTTCCTTTTTGTATTTTATGTGAATTAAAAGTTCCTCAGCACGGCATAAAATTTATTGGCATAATATTTTTATAAGTAAGCACTGTTTATCTTAAGTACCATTCTATGTAATTTGAAAACAAATTATAATTTCAAAAATAACATTATAATAACATAAATTATAATTTTAAAAACTTAAAAAAGTGAGGTTGAAATTCAAGGAATAAAACATTTTTTTTTCCGTACATTATTATTATTATTATTGTATTTTTGTTTGTATAGAACATCTCCCTTTTTGTTAATAGGGGTATAGTAACAGACACACGGGTCTTAACCAAGTATGTCAGTTAGGAAAAGAAAATAAAAGAAAATTAACATGATGTGGGTGAAGCAAGAAATTTACGAGTCAGACGGCATGTGTTGAGTAGAACGGCTTTCTGTATAAGAGTAAGGGTGAATTTAGGCATTTGTAGTGTGTTGAGGTTTGTTTGGAGGATCTTAGGGACTACCCCAGTAGTAGATATGATGATGGGCACAATTTTGACTATTTCCACCTGCCATTGTCTTCTGATCTCAGTAGCTAAATCTATGTATTTAGCCATTTTTTCTGAGTGTGTAGTGTTAAGGTTGTGTGTGTTGCAAACTGCTATGTCGATGATGAATACGGATTTATTAATTTTATCTAGTACTGTTATGTCTGGTCTATTGTAGTGTATGGTTTTGTCTGTAATGATAGTTCGATCCCAGTATATTTTATGCGATGAGTTCTCTAAAACAGTGCTGGGTTTATATTTGTAATAAGCTGTTTTTTGTGGAATGAATGAATGTCTATATGCTAAGTTTTGATGAATTATTGCCGCAATTTGGTCGTGCCTATGTTTGTAATCGGTTTGGACTATTGATTTACACGCACCGGTAATGTGTTGGATCGTTTCTGTATTACTTTGACATCTTCTACATAGATCAGTGGGTAAGTTTGGAATCCGGATGATGTGTTTTTGGTAGTTGCGGGTATCTATGACTTGATCCTGAATAGCAATCACAAAAGCCTCCGTTTCAGGAAACAGCTTACCTCGTCGCAGCCACTCGTTCGATGCTTCTTTGTCGACGTGTGATTGACTGAGGTCGGCGAGGTGCCTCCCATGCAGAGACTTTTGTGACCATGCATCTATTTTTTGTTGTTTGCTAAGGATTATTATTATTATTATTATTAGTAAATATTTTATATAAATAATTAATAGTAAATAAAACGTATACTATATTTTAGTAATGTTTTGAACGTAAATATATTATCTTCATTATCTTCATCAATTTCCTCATATTTATCAATTTGCGAATTATAAAACGCGGTCGCTTATGAACACGCCTAGGCTTTACACAGTCACTGATAAACAAACATGTTACAGACTTATTGGAAATTTAAATTAAGAATACACATTGTTTTATTTGATGCAGCCGCGATGTACATACTTTTTGTACATTTTACTTTTAACATGTTGATCATGCATGTCCAAGTACGATGTGCGATATTTGTTTTTGAATTCTGAATTTAAAGATGTTATTCTAAACCTTCGAGTTAAACTGCGCTTGTATACAGATAAAATAGACAAACTCAAACAAACTGATCAGATTGTGAACCGCTGAACAATAATTCGGTCAAGATGACTTGTGACCGAGATTTAGCGGAGTCGCAGTAAAACATTTAACCGAACGACCGATCAACATATGACTTGGAAATAATAATAATAATAATAATTTATTGTTCAATAAACCTGATTCCAATATTAGAAAAATTAATCATGGTCACCTTTTAAGCAAAGAATGCCTGTGTCAGGTGACCATGCTCTTCCATTACTATACAGATTAATATGTACATGGTTTCAAACAAGTCATTATTGTAGTTTGAGAGTATATGTGTATATGTGTGTGTATATTATTAATCTGGTTTTTTTGTACTAAATGCCCACAGTCTGAGTCCTTTACTTAAAAATACTGAAAAAGGTAGGGGCTCCGGCAGTAGGCGCTTTAATGGTCGCAGAAAACAACGGCGCTTTAGCAGGCGGGTGTTTTTATAAGTTTGTTATTTTTTTATATAATAATTTTATGTAAGAGCAAATAGGCAGACATAATTATAAAATTAGGAAAACTATACATGTTTTATTTTTAAGTAAAATAAATATTCCATTTTAAATTCACAGTATTTTTATGGAACAAATTGAGACTAAAATTGGTGACAATTCTCCCCTTGCTTGGCTTAGCCGCAGCCAGGTAATAAAATACATTGATAGTCACTACATTTAAGTACACTAATAGACGGACAGAAATAAGTGACTCCTGCGCCCAATTTGTTCACAAAACTATTGAGTATGGCTTTCTGATGACTGAGTTTGGCTCTCAGTCAAAGGTGATCTTGCCTCAGTGATTTTTCGGTATTCAGGTTCGGGTAAATACCCGCCCAGTTCGTTAGAGTCTATTCGTGATGTCTGTTCTGTAGCTGCACATTTAGTGTATATCTCGACCGTTTAGAATAAAGATAGTAAGAGGGTTTAAAATTTTATATTTGGAATAGAAAACAGAAGTATGCTATGTGATTTCGAAGTATGGGTACCATTTGCTAACAAACTTGTTTCAATCTTTTAAAATCAGTCAGGTTTTTATTTTTAATTATTTATTTTATTTTATGAAATATACTATAAATATAAATTTCCTGTCACGATGTATGTTCGCGATAAACTTCGAAACGACGGAACGGTTTTTGATAAAATTTTGTAACCATTTAAAAGATAGGATAGCAAACATCTTAATTTATAGCCACAATCCGGATTTCACGCGGGCGGAGCCGCAGGCAACAGCTAGTACAAATATATGTTTCTGTAATCGTCTTTCGATTTCTCTCATTTTGATACCGATTTGAGTGACAATATTTTTTGACAACATACATTTTGACACTAAAAGTTCACCATATACCTAGTTTTTACACAGACATATTAGAGCTTGGGAAAGAACACACAATGATTGGTAGCGATAACGTCCTTGTGGCGGCCCTGGGGGTGATTACCATCAGGCGAGGTAAAGTCAAATTGACGTGTCCTATTTATAAAAAAAAAAAAAAAAAAAAAACGCTCTCCACCCTGCTCGTGGCGATGGTCCGCTGCGCGGATGCGTGGGCGGCCATCGCCTCCTTTTGCGAGCAGGTCATGCTCGCGAAGGAGACAGCAGAGCGGGCGCGGCGCGATGAGCGAGAAAGGCTCGCTGACATCGCTGCACGCGCCCGAAGGCGGCTCGGGCGTCGGAGGGCGCAAACTGACCTCCGCCCCCCATGTGCGCGGGCCTGAGGGTGACGGGTGGAGCCGCCCGTCACCCTAGCAGAAGCAGTCCACGGCGGCGGCGCGCATCGTAGGACGATGTGCGCCTCCCCACACCGGGGTTGAGTCGGGGACCGCGTGGTCCCCCCCTTCCCGAGGAGGGCCAGACCGAGAGCGATGGCCCTGGGTCAGCCGGGGTGCGAGGGATATGTCGCATGACAACCTCACCTTCGGCCTAGCACTACGACCCAAAGACGGCGTGCGGCTTAGTCGGTTCGAGTCCGACATAACCTACCCCTCCGTCTCTGTCTCCGGGAAATCCCCACGGATACCCACCCCGGGTATCCGTGGGGATTTCCCGCACGTAAAAAAAAAAAAAAAACGTGGCGATAACAACAAACATATACACGGATGGGGCCGCGGGCAGTAGCTAGTTAGAAATAAAAATTTATAACTCTACTGGACTTTTAGAACACAGATATTATACAAAATATACCTATGAAGCTATTCAAAATCATCCAGTTCTTAGTGCAAATACGTGTATTCTAAAATTTATCTTAACTCCCGACAGCCTTTATACAATCTAACCAAATATTCCAACCTACATTCCTCTCACTATTACCTTCAAATCACTCCACATTTGTATATTAATTTATTCAAATGAAATTCAAAGCCTTTGAACATAAATTACGTATCTTGTTATTATTCAAAGTCAATGTCAGAATTTCACATCGAAGTCTTCAAGTCAAATTAACACATGCGGAAGAACGCGGGTCGGTGGGTACGGGAAAAATAAATTTACGCGGCGATATGTTCGTTTGAGATTGTGAAATATACGGGAATATAATTGAAATAGCCAAGTATAATATAATGTAATACGCTGAGAATATATCTTACTTTCTTAGATTCGATGATGAAATTACATTGTAATGATTTATTGACTTAAAATTTGCACACTCTATGGAGCAGAATATGATGTACCTACTAGTTCTAAGATATCTCTGTAACCATATTCGAAGCAAATAAACGATTGATTTGATTTGATTTTTGCGGAGTCACCGGAGCAACTGGGCGAAATGCAACTCGGTAGCTTAGTGGTAAAGGAGTCGGCCTTACGATCGAGAGTACCCGGGTTCAAACCCTGGCCATTACACTACAGACGTGAACCCACTCCTAACACAAGCAGTTTAGCTTAGCTGGACAGGTTAGAGGGAATATTACAAATTTCAGTTGCTTATATTCTTCAAACAAAAAAGTGTCTTTGTGAATAGACCGTAACTAAAGTGGTGAACATCATTTACGTATTTAGTCTAGACACAAATATCAGCATTAAATCTATTAAGTCTTTTATGTGATAATATATCTTTTTTTTAGATAGTAGATTTCATATGAAAGTACCATATGAAATGGGATATTTAGAATAGCGTTGAAAATAGACCACTGTAACCACTTTCCATCAGATGGGTTGTGTGTTTGCCTGCAATCTAAGTGGCAAAAAAATTATTAAGTTATTTTTAATACAACTGTTTTGCGATTTACAATTTAAGTAACTGATTGAAGCGTTAAATTTTTTATAAAGTTCTTGTACAACATACGTCAACGATGCTGTCAAAATTATGTTGGCAATATAATTTAAAAAGTAATTTTAATAACGATTGTTGACTGGATTTATCAATGCAGATCCTAAACGGCTCAGCATACAATATTTTTAACTTATACCATTTATTTTACAACGAACATCAAATAAACTAATCTAAAAAATCAAAAAGAAATAATCCCATTAAAGTTTAATTTACTTTGTTCCCCTCAAACAAAATTTCAAAATTAGAATTACAAAAATAACTTTGCAGTGGCTAATTGTACATTTCTATATATACAGTTTAAATGTGACATAGACCAAACACGAGACTTTTTACTACCGTTATTTCCATAAATAACTTCGTAATGTCGTCAGAGAGATGGCTCATTAAAATCTAATCTTGCTTTGAGTTAGACTAGCAGTTAAATTAAGTCAATTGTTTCATTAAATTAACTATTTTAACATTTTTAAATTAGGAGTATAATTTTAGTGGGAATATAATTTTCTTAATCAACATTACGTACCCATAAAGTTTACTAATGTTCATACTAAGGTGGATACATTATTATGTGATTGAACAAGTCCAGTGCCATCAACTGGGTACTTTTCATGAACTATAGGTATATAGACCTTATGATTATAGGACTGACTCCATAACCCTAAACCATCAAGGCATTATTTAACGTGTTTTTGTGTATGTTTAATTTCCATTACAAGTCTATGAATCCATATAAAATACAAATCTCTTTGTATCGAAATTCGAATTGACCGTTTCTCTTTTATACCACTAAAAGGCACGCGATATCGCATGGCCTGATAATGAACATATTAAAATACTAGCCATCAATATTGCATAACCTGGCATTAAGCCGATAATATCGTACAAAAAAATAATTTGATGACGACTGTAGGGTGTACGGCTTATCGATAATAATGATCTATTGAACCATATATCGAAATACAGGCATGGAAAAAGCCGATATAATATCTCAATCGAACGTTACGTATGAATACGTATTGATGCCGATCACCTGTATTAAAATTACTGTAATATTGGCTAAAATAACAACCTGCATATTTTTATTCCAATTTAAATTCGCAATTTCTGATACGCTTGAAATACATAATAAACGAATGCATAGCTACAATACGTCAGGGAAAAATTCGGAATGAACTTTTGCAGTGCGTAAAAAACGGAATTATTATTATTCTTTTAGCTTATGGGTACAGTTTCGTGGGTAAGAAACGGAAGACCTCCGTCGGACGATTCAAATGAAAACATCTATTCGATATATAGATATTTAAATATTTATGCGAACGCGATATACGGATATCATACTTTGACGTTCAGTGACTGTGATCGCAATGGACACTATTCAAATAAACGTTAAAAACTAATGAATCATCACATAAGAGAATTGGGATATTGACTGATGGTATGGGTTTCACGGAAAATTCTGCCAAATCAAAATCCGCAGTTGGACTGCTAAAGCGGTCCCCAGACTATAAGTTGAAAGCTTCGGCGACTGGCATTGACGCTAGGAGGAAGATGTGATAGACAGTACAAGATGTGATAATTATTAAGCTTCTAATAAGACAATCATAACGGGCCCTTTTGAGAACAAGCGAAGGGCCGTTTCGTCACTATTGAATTGATTTTATACTTAGTAATTGGAACCTACAAGTAAATATAGCTAGCTTTGTAGTATCTTCCCTAGATGAATCTAATAAACTGAATAATGATTTGAAAAGAAATAAAAAAATTGTACTGTCAGGTAAACGAATAACCGATTTTATTGTGCCTACTTTACTATTCGACATAAATGTATACGATTTAGGTTAAGAGTGACCGAGTGAGCTAAAGAATGCTTACATACACAAGTCGCGAAATAAATTTAGATTTACATTGTTTGAAAGATCGCTTTCCAAGTTAGTGCATTTGAGTATTTGTTCTTGGAGAAGGTCTTTTAGAATAAAAGAAACACACAGTCAAAGAGATAAATTTACACCTTTATATGTGGAGTTATATGTAAAGATGTGTGATCCATTTCCTTAGCCAGTTTATCTATGATTTGTCGTTTTTTTTTTTAAGATCATTAGTAGCGGAATATATCAACATTTCCTCTAACCCATTCAGCTAAGTTATATTATTTGTGTTACGAGTAGGTTTACATCGGAAGTGTAATGGCCAGAACTAGAACCTGGGACCTGCCGATCGTTAGAGCGTTTTCACATTCATTCGATATCCGATATCGGTGTCGGCCTCTGTTAGCCGACACCATGTGCTGTTTTCACATATATCCGATAAAACCGGTCCTATACAGCCATTTGCTCGAAAGCGCAGATTATTTGGTGATGCTAGGAATGAAAAAGAAAAAATTGACATGGCATAGTATCAAGTTTATTTCTTACACTCGTGATCATCGTCATCAATTAACGCGAAAAGACACATTACTAAGAAATTGTCATGGGTTGTCAGGTTGAAAATTACTTGCAATCGCTGTGTTAGTCTCTTTGTGATCCGATATCGCCAACACAGTGTTGTTGGCTCCGACATCCGATATCGACCCGGATAATGTTAAAGACAAATATATTATTTATTTACAATTTACTTTGTTCGTTATCGGATGTCGGAAATCGGACAATGTGAAAACGCTCTAAGGCCGACTCCATAAGCTAACGACGCATCCAACAGAAGATATTCAACGTTACAATAATTTATCATTCCATAAACATACACTCAAAGAAGTCTGTGTATAATTTTACAGTTTCTTAAATTATTACAATGTCAAATAAAACACGGATGAAAGACTTCTGAGGAAGCTTTGATCAAAGGTGACAATTAGAGTAAGAAACGTGGATATTTCAGCAGTGTATTGAATCAATGACATAATAAGAAAAATGCAGTCACTAAGTTTAGTTACCCCTATCATCTATATTATAAAATTATATTGATGTTAAATTAAGGCTTTGATAGTAGTAAACTAAGAGATCATCAATCAAATAAAAGCTAAGTAATTGGTTAATTTCCTTCTTCAATTAAAGAACTGGTTCAGAATTCATAAGATCAGCCTCAAACCTTTTAACATCACCTTGATAAGAAATATGTTACTGAATGAAGTACGGTTATTAGTAATGCTATTTAAACTGCTTACTGTGCTCAAGATTTATCGCCGATGATAAAACGATTTCGTCTTTCTCAGCATAATATATTTTATAAATGTACATTTTCACGGAGAAAATTTCAAATCTTGATTGTGTATTGTAAGTGTCTGACATCTGACTGAGCTGTAGCGCTTTGTGCTCTGCCCTTATTGTTTATAAGCATATTGATATTTCTTGTTCTCATTTCAAGTATAAGCTCCTTTGCATATTTTCAATATTTTGATTTCAGTAGCTGCCTATTTGCATAATATTTCGTCATGTAAGGTTATGCATAAGACCAAGATTAGATGTCAAAAATTGGAATGAGATAGAAAATGAATTAAAATATTGAAGATCAGTCAAACCCCGTGGTTAGACTATGAAAAGCGAAACCCAGACTCCGAGGTGCAAGCTACGGATGAAGAAGAAAATGAATTATTCCTATTAAAATATAGATAACAATAATGTGGATAAAGTCCGAAATGAGAGTAGCAGTTTTTAGCCACTGCACTCTATTTAGCGTGGATAAAAATTATCGCCTATTTTATCACTGAATTTTTCAAAAGCGCAATTTAAATGCGATCGAACTCGTAAAATCACTAACACTACTGGAGCTGCTATGGAGTTTGATGAAGTCACAAAATTACTAATCACTGATACTAAAAGTTGCATGACTGTGAGCTACATTTTGACTAAGCCTACCATTACAACGATCTGAATTAAATTTACTAACGTATATTACACAACTACCTATTAACTTAAACCAAGACAATTTAAACCAAATCTTGTTATTTTCAACGAATTAAATAAAACCTAGGATCAAAGAATTCACCAACAGTATATTATATATTAGGGGTTAAAGTATGAAATTGCAGATTTGTACTGACAAATTGAAATTCGTTTTTTTTTTTAATTTAACGTATTTATTTAATCAAAATAATTACCATTATTATCTATACATTGCTGCCATCTAGTAGGAAGGTCATTTATGCCTTTGCGATAGAACTCTGGTGATCTAGATTCGACAAACTGTGTGAAAGCATTTTGTACTGCCTCCTGAGAAGAAAACTTTTTATCAGATAGAAAATTGTCCAAATCACGAAAAAAATGATAGTCTGTTGGAGCAAGGTCTGGCGAATACGGAGGGTGACGGATAGTTTCTAATTGCAGTTCCTGTAGAGTTAAAACGGTTTCTCGTGCTGTATGAGGTCTCGCGTTATCATGGAGTCGGGGCTGTTTCACTGCTAGTTTTGCTATCATTGTTCGGAGTTCGGCACAGTAGACATCTGCCGTTATTGCTTGACCAGATCGTAGAAAGCTATAGTGAATAACACCATGCTGAGACCACCAAACAGTTACCATTACCTTTTTATTGGTAAGCTTTGCTTTAGGACACTGTTGTGGCGTTTCACCTGGGGTCAGCCATTGCATTTTTCGCTTACGGTTATCGTAAAGAATCCACTTTTCATCACATGTCACAATTCGATCCAATATTCCTTCATTTCTGTATCGATTCAACAAGGCAACACAAGTTTCAACACGCATTTCTTTCTGCAGATCAGTCAAATCATGAGGTACCCATTTTTCACATTTTTTTATTTTATTGATTTGACGCAAATGAGTCAATATTGTTGGTAAGGTAACGTTAAACCATGCAGCTAATTCCTGGGTAGTTTGGCTCGGATCGGCTTCCACCCTGTCTTTCAATTCATTGTTATTCACCTGTGTGGACGGCCTTCCTCGTGGTTCGTTCTTCAAATCAAAGTTTCCATCACGAAAGCGTTTAAACCAAAATCGCACGGTGCGTTCATTAGCAGTCCCCTCTCCAAACGCAACATTGATATTGCGAGCTGTTTCTGCCGCGTTAGTTCCGCGTCGGAACTCGTATTCAAAAATCACTCGAATTTTCGAAGTACCTATCCATCTTTCTTGTCTAAGCTGAATAAAAAAAACAACTGAAAGTCGATAATCGAATGTTGCACATTTTTAAATGAAGAACTACATAGGTACCATGTGGAAAAAGTTTCACTCAAAAATCTCAAACCATGAAGGTCTATGTCAATTCGAAGTACCTATTACAATGAAACGGCAATTGCATACTTTAACCACTATTATCAAAGCAACGCGAGAGGCCATATAAATCTTATACGTGATATGCCCCTAGTCACGTCCTTTCAAATAGACTAGAACCTTCTAAGAAAGTGAGTAAAACTATTGAAATATTTCTATAAAATTGTTCAAAGTGAAGGCGTAGAGCTGAAAATGTTAGAAATATTTCAAAAAATTTAGATTTGAAGAACGAAACGCTTCATAAAGTCTTAGTACACATTTTATCGGTAAGGTTTTGTCATTACAAGTACTGATTGAATATTAAAGAAAAATATTGAATTAGCCTCGAAGGTAATTTCTATTAATGCTTGAGCTTGACTAGCAAATGAAGCTCCATTTGTACTATAATTAGTTCAGTGCGAGTCGAACTCAGAATCCCTCAGGTCCGAATAAATTATATATTTCATATCTCACGCCTCAGTTTAGTATGAATTTATTATTATTATGCCAGTCAAAGTAAATGCATTTTCGATAATGGGGCACTACTTTAATACTATTTCTACTACTAAGAACGGAGTATTTTAATCTAAATATTGTTATGTTATTTTTGCTACGATTATTATAAAATTAAATAAGAAAACCTTCAGGTTTATTTGTATACTCAATCTATCAATAAGCCTATTGCATTTTATTGCTGTGTCTGCCGTGACCTCTCCCTGTAGAATAATATTCAGTATTTTTTAAGGCACCGATTAAAAAATCAATAATCACATATTGGGTACACACTTATACTTTTTCCACAGTATTTATGATTGAACTTTACTGGTTTCGCCTCATATCAAAATATCGTAATGTTTAAGAAGAATCTTCTTAACTGTCGTTGTAAAGCTTTGAGGATGCCGTAAAGCGAAACCGGTTAGATTCAGTAATAAGAACTGTGAGAAAAGTACAAATTTGCTCACCGTTCAATCAATCAACAGTATAAATAGTCACATACATAGTTTCGAGTCATGTACGTTAAGTGATATTCCATTAGGTATCATACCATTCTCCTATGCATCCATAATCGTTCAAATTACCCCACCCACCCCTAATATCGAAACTATAATGACGATTTCACGCTCGATAGTTGAACCATAACCTAGGTTTATAGAACATGACTGCTATGATATTGTGTTAACAGTCCATCAAACGCCTGATAGCAATCTCGCGCACCGTCGACTGCAAACTGTCGCATGTGACAATATGAGCCACAATGTGACTCGACGGTACTGAGATTGTGTATCAGTTGTCACAAAGCCGTTCCACAATGGAAAGAATAAAGAAAACAAATTTGAAAATAGTAAATTGAAAATATACGCTTTTAAATTTCAGTTTACAAATAATTTGGAGGTATATATCAAGACTTTTCGTTTTGACGGTATTGAGATTATGTATCAGTTATCATAAAGCCTTTCCACCATGGAAATAATGATATAAACAAATCTAAAAACAATAAAAATGCAAATGTATGCTTTTAAATTGTGGTTTACATGTAAGGTGGGAGAATTACTTTGCCGTTTTAAAATTGAGGATTTGATCTAAACTACTGTTCATATTATTAGCTGAAATTTTATTCATTCAAACATGAATCAAGGTTATAAAAATATTTTTTATTGATGATATTGAACTGATGAAAAACTATCTCGAAAGGTTCATATTTGAATATTCAAACTTCTTCTGCTGAGCCTTTTCCAATTTCATTTGGGGTCGGCGCTTCTCGTTCTTATGCGCCAAGACTGTCTATCTTGGGTTGTCTGGTTCAAAATATTAATAATAAATATATCTAATCAAAATATTATTATTATTAGATATGTTGTACTATACGTTGTTATGATTAGATTTAGCGATATAGCTATTTTAAGTTAAGGCTAGAGAGCTTAGTAGCAGGAAAAAATTGGCACCAATATCGACTAAACGGACAAAGTAAAAAAAGAGAAGACAATACACAAGGTTAAGCTGACGAATTTCATTATAACCAAACTTTTATTAAACTATTTTGAGAACGATGACGGAATAACTACTGAGCTCCTGATAGCAGGCGGGCTTCCAATCCTGAAAGACCTAACACCTAGGGCGTGAAGCGGGAGTGCGGTGATACTGTTCTTCAAAAAAGGTGATAAGATCTTGCTGAAGAACTACAGGCCCATCTCACACCTGAGCCATGTCTACAAGTTGTTCTCGAGGGTCGTCACAAATCGCCTCGCGGGTAAACTCGATGAGTTCCAGCCAACGTAGCAAGCCGGGTTTCGAAAAGGCACCGTGCACCACATCCATACTGTTCGGCAGATTGTAAAAAAAGTTAAGAATACAATCAGCCGTTGTTTACGGTGTCTGTGGACTACGAAAAAGCCTTCGACTCTATCGAAACCTGGGCAGTTCTGGAAGCCCTGCAGCGGTGTCGTGTCGATTGGCGATACATCGAGGTGCTGAGATGACTATATGACACTGCCACAAGGTCCGTCTAGCTCCAAGACCAATTAGCCTCCAGCGTGGAGTCAGACAGGGGGATGTTATATCTCCCAAACTACTCACCAATGCATTGGAGGACGTCTTCAAGACTCTGGATTGGACTGGGCTGGATATCAACATAAACGGTGAGTACATCTCACACTTTCGGTTTACCGATGACATCGTCGTGGTTGCGGAGTCACTGGAACCACTGGGCGAGATGCTACACAGCCTAGATAAATCTTCTCAACGCGTCGGCCTCGGTGTAAACTTGGGTAAAACGAAGATCATGTTCATCGAATATGTTGCACCGAGACCGATTGCCATCGAAGGAGCGACGCTCGAAGTTGTCCAAAAATATGTATACCTGGGCCAGGTTATCCAGCTCGGTAAAAATAACTTCAAGAAAGAACTAGCCAGAAGGATTCAGCTGGGCTGGGCAGCATTTCGCAAACTACGTCGAGTCTTATCTTTTCCCCTTTTGATTAAACGGCTAGGCAAGTACCTTGGATCGATGATGTATAATTACTTGCCTAGCCATTTAATTAAATAGCTATGAAAATGACTTTTCTCTGCATGGTTATAAAAAAGTAGTACTGCTTCCTCAATCAACCTATCAGTAATTTTCTGTGAATATACCTTCGCGTACCCCCTCGGCGATTTACAGGCGTGGGTATATGTATGTATTATGTGTGTATGTATGTAATTTTCTGTCTTAATTCGGGGTGGTGCCCCATCTTACAAATCGCCTAAGCATTAGCCAGCCAGGTCATTAAATGTTGTAATGAACATTACGGCTGAATATCAATCCGGCCGTTCATTGAATGGCACCATTTAGTTAACGGCCTAGGCAGTTAATTGAACGGCTGATTAAGCTACTTGGCGGCGACATATATATAACATCTAAATGACTAGTATTACGTAGTTTAGAGGTGGTTAGCAAAACACTATTCTATCAGAACAACCAATTTATATAGAACTCTCTAGAGCAGGTTATAAAAATGTTGGTTTTCAATGTTATCAGTACCACAAAGGCTGTCAAACGCATGGCCAGTAGTATCCTCGAGAGTATTGACGATATTGTGGGGTAGAGGAAATGTGCAAACTTTCATAATATTTAGAGAATTCTATAAATACTAATACTAGAGAAAAAACAAGGGCAAATATTTATGTATTGTATAATGATGCCTATTTTTGTACAGTTATAGATAGAAATGTATTAACAACAACATCTTTGTTAATTTCTATTTTGGTTCCACGAAATGAGGGCAAACCTTTTGTTGTCGTTATTGGATCATTGCCCTGAAAACATGATGGTACTGGGAAATTTCTAGCAATAAATTTAGTAAAAACTTTGCATAGCAAGTGTATATTATATTTTGGTACCAAAGGGCATAATTGGAGACCACCTTTATAATACTAATTAAATGTATTTGAACAGGTACATGTCTAGCGTATATTTACTAGCTGGGTAAGCGGTACTCAGTTTATAAGGTTTTGAATCAAATTTTCCCCTTGAAAATGTCGATAAGCCGGCTTCAAGACATTGGTTGGATTTACTATCAAAGTAATCTTTATGTCATTTATATCATATAAACTGCCCATCGAAACTACATAATTCAATGTCTGGCTTCTAACACTACCATTATTCGAATCTGCTTGCTCTCACCGTCATTGTATTCGACAATGGACACCGTGTGACGTCACCACCCCGACACATGAATATCAAAGGTCAAATGACGGGTTCGCATTAAATGCTCTTATCCAGCTAAAATTCAGATTTCTACTCTCGAACGCTTTGAGCTTTAAGGCTAGTGTGATTATGATACTAGTATTTGAATTGTAATACTTACAGTGGAATGTCTGATACTGATTTGAAGGAGACTGCTTTAAAATTGCTCAAGATGCTGCAAAACTTGAGAGAATTCACTGGAGCAGGTTGGAGGTGGCTTCAAACGTAAAAATTCCTAACAATGTTTTTTTATAACCGTGCATTTTTTTCCTGAAAATAAATAACATATCGAAAAATTCAAAAACACGTTACCTTATTCTCCAATGAACACAATAGAGAAAGTCTGACCCATTTTTAATTAACAAAAACTACTAATCACAACAAGACAAATGAAGTGCTTAACTCATATTTATTACTCGAAGTAAATTAATTAGATATCGTTTACAAAACTGGATCAAACTTTCTATCCAATTCTGGACAGACAGCAGTAAAAAGAACATTCACTTTATTTACTTTGCAAACAATATCATAAACCGAAACATTTTCTGCTTTCATTTTTATACATTTTTCTCAAGAAAAGTCTCAGTCTTAAAGAGCTTTCTGTTATTGGCAGTTCCTCCTCCAACATTTAAACAGCAAATATATAGAAAGGCAGAAGAACTAGAAGCTCGGATGCGATGCGGAAAATGTTAAACTCTTTTTGAAAGTTTTCAAAGACTTTTGATTAAAGTAAACATGCCTCGTTAAGAAAAATGGACGCCCAACTCTTGAAATACTAGGTTTGATATATTTTTGTACTAAATGCCAAGAAATTTGTGCTAGTTAATCTTTCTATGACTTCCATGAAATATAATTTGTAAGAAATTTTAGAAAAATACATGCAACCTGAAAGTGAGGTAATAAATATGGTGATTTTAGATTGACTGGCCTGAAAATCAAGCTTGATAATAACACAGAAGATCATGCTTTTCTATCGAAAACGATATCTATAAATTTTTAGGGTTTTGTTTTACAAGTCAACGTATATGAACAAATCTAAATAACGCATAGAAAAAGTAACCTTACTACTAAAGTAACTTAGTACCTGTTAGGAAGTGGATAATCATAAAATACATCTCTATACACTGAATAATTGAGAAAATATCCTTTCAAACTAGGAAAAGAAAATTTATCGTAAACTTCACGGAAACAATCTTAAGTCTTTCAATTTGAATGCTCTACAAAAAAGTGTTTAACTTTTAGTTGGATGACTTTTCTCTTCTGGTGCACTTTTTTAATATGCAAAGGAAATTTTCTTGGAGCGTTTCATCGGTGCAAGATCGTTGGAAATTTGTTTCCACTTTGCGAAAAAAAGATTTATTGAAGTTTCTTCAAGTCTTGTTAAATGGTTAATGTATTATTTTATTAAGTTATTTTTATTATACGCTGTTAGTTTATCAAATGGACTTATGCTTTTATAATAGTCCTGAAGCATAGCCGTTTCTAGAATGATATAAGTAGAAGTTGAGTGTTACGAATATGTTCAGATGGGCGGAGACATGAGTTTAGATCAAGCGAGGACCTACGCAGCCCTCTTCCTTTTTTCTTTCTTTCTTTCATTCCACTTTCATGATCGTGATACTGCAGATGAAATTCAGAGGACTGACCTTCTGACTATGTGGTTATCAACCACACCCATGTCGTCATGTAGGATGACATTTTTGGCAATGGTCTCACTACCAGGCATGCATAAAAGATGTAAGTGAACACCGGAATACAAGGTGAATGTCACTTCTTATCTGTTATCAGGAAGAAACTTGCCCTGTAATAAAACAAATTTCGGTGAGAGGTTATTTATAAGACTTTTTACGTTTTTAAGCCTCCTCCAAATCGCTCCAGTGAATTCTGTCAAGTATTGCAGCATATTGAGCAATTTTAAAGAAGTCTCTATCTAATATCTGCATCAAAAGTACTTTGACTAATTTTCTATGTAACATGAAGACTGAAGCTAGAATCAATTTATTCATACAAACCAGTATTAAGACTCGGTCCTTTATATCAAATTTGGTGGACTTAATAAAGGTATATGAATATGAAGGTATATGAAAGGTATATGAATAATATGAAGACGATGCCGACGACGCTATTCCCTCATGTGCCTTTGGGTATAAAGGCGTCACCTGCTTATCGACTAACACAGAGCTCGTAAAATAGTCTGTGGAAAAGGGTTAGGCTATCTGTCCTACGTAGTGAGACTTTGTCGTATCTTTACCGCTTTTATGTTCTGTAAGCGTGTTTTCTGCTCGTATATCGCTTTATTCACTAAGACTTTTTCCCTACTGGCCTACCTGCATTTTCTTGCCAAATCGTGAAACTGTTGAATTATTTAATCAAGGTTAAATCTTAATGCGACGACGTATGTATTTGTTTGGTTTGTTTTGTAATGGATAAAACGGATATATGTTCGAGGATTGATTTTAATAGTGTTATGGTTATATTATGTGTAATAAGGAAAGAGAGAAAGAGTGAGAGAGGGAGAGAGAGAGTGGACTGCGATAAGCAAATTGATTAATAAGGTATTTGTAATTGTATTGTTTACACTATACCACTAAAGGGTGTATAGAAGTGAATTATACTCATAATCTCTCTTAAATTCAGTTGATCCAATTTTATAGATGTACTGACCCTAGACGAGGATTGCACTGGTGGCCTGAAATACAGAATCTTTCCTAGTTTGGGCACCAGTCTCCCACATAAACTGGTATATAATATTAAGTCAACTCAACTATGTAAATGATATTGTGGTGAGAAATAAACAAGTTTTTATTATTTTTTATATTTTTATTAATTCAATACATTGATATACTTATGGAGGAAAATAAAATATGTTGTACCAACCCCCAATAATTGGAACAAGAGCTGGTAGATAATGATGATGATGGTTATAATGATTCTATAGTCTCAATTTTTGTCCCACATAAAGTCAAGTTTTTGTCCACACAAAACAGTCACAGTTATTAAAAGAGAAAAAACATTGCAGTAAGGAGATAAGATTTGGAAGCGTTAAAACTAACTTATTTGCATAATAATAGTTTTATTCCAAATATATTTTTTAAACTTTCATCTTATTGTATGTGTTACTACCTACTAGTCTGTGTATGTCAATAATAAGCAGATAATCGAGATTCCCGTTAATTTTATATAGGTGCCATGGTCACTAGCTTCACGGATCTTCATCAGAATGCATCTGGTTACATTCAAAGCTTGCACTTGGGGAGTCCCACTGCAGTCTGGACTCCACTATCCTTCAGCTCCAGAAACAAATACACATGATACCTAAATATACCATTATTAGTTAGGCTAACAGTAATATTACAACTACGTCAATCTTAAATCACAACCTATTTGAAACCGACCAATCTAAAATTAGACTAGGAATCTAAAGGAAGTATTCACTACAATAGCACAAAAACAAACAAAAATGCATTAACAGCTAATGGCCAGTGTGGCTCGCTTCACAATACTTCACGATGATGAATATATAAACAATTTCTAGTAAGTACTCTTTGGCGAGTGTTGAGTTTTGCCCAGTATTATAATTATTTTACCCAGTAATCGGCAAAAATTGTACTATGTAATTGCATTTTTTGATGAATTGGCCATCAAAATAAAGTTGTATTTAATATTTTTGTTGTTCCATTACAAGAATAAGATTACTCTTTTGCGTGCGAATGTTTTGTTCAGGATTTTAGCCTCGAGTTAGAGATAATATTTTTCTGTTAGCTCGTAGCAGCATGGAGTTTGGATATATTTCTACAGTAATACATTCTTTCAGCGTAGACAGAGGCCAAAAAATAAATAAATTGATAAAATGTCAGTGTAATACACATAGATATCATACTATATCTATGGTAATACACCTTTGCCTGCCCTTGTGATGTTTCAAGCGTGAGATTATGAGAGGCAGTTCATACACAGTGGGACTTAACTATTGTGTTATATGTGTATTTAAATATGTGTGCATAAAAAGTAGAAAAACATAATTTATTTTGTAACGATAATAAGTAAATACTATAAGGAAAAAAGAAACATTTAAATCGAAATACAAAAAAATTACATAAATTAGAAGGTAATTGGAAAGTAAATCTATTTTGGTCAATAAATTTAGGGTAATATTCCCCAAAACGGTAACACTGACTGTTTACAACATTCGACAAGATGCGTACCCCTTTTCCTTTGGATGCATATGTAGCTGTTTATTTATTTTGACAAGCGTCACGTCAAGAGGGCCCTTCTGAAATGCGCTTTGTTCCAAGAATGTGTTTGGATGTGCATGCAAATATTTATTATTATCGTCGTTCTTGGTATTCCTAAAATGTGTATAAAATAATACTTTCAACAGAACAATTGAACAGACTCGTATTTTGAATTGAATCTGTAAATCAGCTAAATTACGTTTTTCCATGCTTTTAGGTTTTAAGTCAGCATTTTTTTATAGGAGCCTGCGTAACAACTCGGTCTACAAACACAATGAATAAATTACAGAATGATGCCTGGAGTACCCCTCCCGAAGAGGGCCAGACCGAGAGGGATGGCCCTGGGTCAGCCAGAGTGCGAGGGATATGTCGCCGATAACCTCACCTTCCGCGTAGACCCACAGACGGCATGCAGCTTAATCGGTTATTAAAAAAATGCCTGAAGTACATATTTTACATTATTGCAAGCAAAACATCAGGCAAAAGCTATAATTATAAATATCATTTAGAAGCTTTTCTATGGTAGTAACTAGTTAGAAGCTGGTTACAATTTCAAAATTAAAACTACTGAACAAGTATTTCAACAAAAAATGATAAATTGACCCTTAAAACAGAACTTATATTCATCTTAATGTAACAAAATATAAACGTCTCGAACGCTATATTTATATAAAATTTATGATGATTAAGTCAGAAAATAAACCTAAAATAAAACGCTGTATGTTTAACCTCGTAAATATTATATAACTCGAACAATAAAAAAACATTAATAACATCAGCTTATAAATGTTGCCATAAGTCATCCTCCCCACAATTGCTTTCTATTTGAAGATGATACTCCCTAAACAGTGTTCTCCACAATCCTTTTTTAGAGCACGTTGAGACTAAACGTATTGAAAGCCGCTGACCGTCTGCTAGTAGATGCTTAGTTATAATGTGTGATTTTGATCGTTGACTGATGCAAAAAAAAATCTAAATTGATGAAATGTCAGTGTAATACACCTTTGCCTGCCCTTGTGATGTTTCAAGCGTGAGTTTATGAAAGGCAGTACATATACAGTGGGACTTAACTGTTGCGCAATAGCTGTACATAAATATGTGTGCATAGAAAGTAGAAAAACATCATTTATTTTGTTCTTTTGGCTGATTTTTAAGGAATATCAAAATAATTACATAACTGATCTTCATAGGTTTTAAGTAAGATAAAATACATTCATCCAAAAAGGTTTTCTCAGTTTTAAATTCATGGAGTAAAGTTTAAAAGCGCAGCTTAGCTTAAATTTTTATCGTGTGCATTCTTTGATAAAACCCATCTAACACTTTAGTAAATAATAATTGGTAAATATGACCAGCAAACTAAAATATTACGGAACACTATACATTTCTTTATTGCAAACAATTTCCCCATCATAATTTGCTGCAAAGTGTTTGCTTATTCTAAGCAAACCATAAACAAAGATAGAGTGCCCGACAATCCTTTTTTTATGGTTATTTAGAGATCAACAAAGCTCGTATTTGGAATATTCGCGGCAACAAATCATACGCCGCCTTTAGAAGCTATGAAAGCATTCTTAAAACAAGAACATAAAAAAGAATCTGAACAACAGTGTTAAAGAGGTATTTAATGCAAATGCGGTAGCGGAAAGCGATTTAAGAAAAGCGATTATGACTATTATTTTATAATCAATTTCTAGAACTTTGGCTAATAAATGGTATAAATAATAGAGTAGGTCACAATTTTGACGTTCACCCATAAATTTGTATTTGTATTTTGTAAATTTGTATATGTATTTCTTAGTTAATGTAATAATACTCAACATCATAATTCAAATACCACTTACAATTTTAGTTGTTTTTAAGTCTTTCATTATAGGTAATCTTATTGGTCGACTTACCAGGCATACACTTTCGGCATACCGGTTATAGTGATACTTGTCATTATGTTAATGATAGCATCTGCTATTTCTTACCTGAAACAAACAATAAATAAATTGAATTTGAATTTTAAAAAATTAAAATTAACAGTAGAACTAAATGATACCGTACTCCTGTTAGTGACAAAAGTCATTAGAGTAGTATATATGGAAATGTTAAATGAGTTATTATAGCTACTTACAAAATGACACACATTTATTATATTGTATTATGGCACTATTTTTGGGACTTGATGTTTTTAAATTTCAAAGTACAGATTGTATTCTACAACTAAACTTGAATGGAAATTCGATGATTTATAGCATATCTCGCCTAATGAAAGCGAGATATATGGTATCAAAAAATGTAACATCGTATCTTTACCGTGCTATTTTTAACCATACCATCACACTACAAAATATAATATTTAATCAATTGTGTATTTATAAATATCACCAGAGTCAAATTTTAATAATATTCTGGAAACAACATGAAAGTAATGTAGTTCCCGGAATGATACATTAAACCGCAGATAACACAACAGCATTCTATAATTTCAATGTAGCATTATTAATGTCACAATATGTTTGGTTATGAAGATTGGAATTTGTATATCAAAAATGATGACATACAAAATTAAATGCTATCTATAGTAGAGAATAATATTTCCGTATTTAATGTACAGCTTATGATAAACTACTTAATACACCAAGGCAATATTATAGGTATGAGGTAATATTTCTTGCTTTCCAAAAACAAAATAAAAGGCATCAATAGCAAAAATGTACCAATACAACCTCAGAGTATAAAGAAGACCCCTTTATAGATGAGGTCCATATTTTGAGGCTGTATCCTTAAGGTTTGAACCTGTCTAATTTATCTTTTATACTTAAAAGTTATTTTTACGACCCTTTTTGTCTTAAAAATAACGTTAAAGTTAAATAAAGTTAAGTCCGTACGGTTGTATTTGTAAAAGAATCCAAACTATGCACCTTATGTAGCCAAAAACATCAAATCAGATCATAAATCAGTAATTATAAGCAATTACATATGTAGAGATTATAATTTCTCCCGTAAAATAATTGTATTTTATTGCGGGCGTTATTCATAATCATATTTCCAATCATAATAATTTATTCATAAGTACCATAATTGCGTGTGGTATTTATAACGTAGGGGCTTATTTATAATTTATCATAGCGAGTACACTATTGTTAGTATTAATATGTATTTTGTGCCACTGTACATATATTGCGTTAATTAAAGTATATTGAGGTATTATTTTGATTTATATCACATTGTTCATAAATTATATCTGCCGGTATGCAGGAACAGCAGCCATCATTTTCCATTTCAACTGTTCCCAATCTAGTTGGGGTAGACTTTTAGTCTAACTATGCAATATGAACGCAAAGCTTCGATATTTTAACAGACAATAGCCATAATTGTACAAATAAATACCTACCGGAACAATCTGTGAGTGAACTACAAATATCAGTTTCAGAAAATGAAAAAAAAAATGCTGATTGCTGAGGGATTTAATTTTTGATGAAATAAATATAGTGTTGTGATAAAGTGAATGATTATGACAATCCTAGGAAAATGATTCTATGACTCTTCTCTTATTCCGTTCATAAAGTCATCAATTGAGGATGGCGCTACTGCACCATAAGCGAATAAAAACTGACTGCATCACTATTACATTTAAGATCGCATCATTATTTCACAAAGTGACATTATCTACTTTCAATTCACTTCGTCTAATAATCTAATTAAAAAATCGACTATAACTCTGTTGACATAAGAACTTATCAAAATTATGATTTGATTTGATTGAGGGTAGCGCTGCTGCGCCATGAGTCAACGAAAATCGAATGCATCACTATTACATTGAATATTGAATATACACCTAAGTGGCATAAAAAAAAAGAATATAGCATAATTATTTCACGACGTGGCATTAGCTGTTGTTAATTCCCTTTGTCTAATAGTCTAATTAAATAACTAAACTAATTAAACAAAATTAGACTATTTATAACTCTGTAACTTATCAAAATCTCTGTTAACTTTTAACTTGGACCACACCAAAAAGAAACGTTTGAAATACGCCAGTGAATCAAGGCGGGAAGTGGAGAATGCGATAATAAGTCCCGAGCTATCCCGGATTCCGACTCACCATATACGTACAAAATTGATGCCATTACATATTCGCATTCGTACATAACTGTATATCCATGTGTACGCTTCACTGAAAAAAGAAACGGGAGCCGGATGATTAAAAACGGTATATTCGTGCAGTGAGTTACATATTGCAGGCCTTTAATTAATATACATACACACAGTCACGCCTTTTTTCCAGTTTGGTAGGCAGATTCTACAGTTGATCTTACGTATCTTACGTATAAATAATTCGAATATGGAATAAATTATATTCCGTTTTGATGAAATTTGATTTGGTTTTGTCATATCGCATTCCATAGACTGTTACTGTTAATGCAATAAATAAAAATATGATGAAAAAATAATGAATCATGGGTGTGGCAGAAGGCGACTAAGGGAAGGCTGTTCTTTACCCAACAGTAAACATAGACGGCAATATGCTGGTATTAGCTATTACGTGGGACCGAAGATTAGCAAAATGTGGGTGTCAATACATCTCTGCCCACTCCTTTGAGGATTTACAGGTGTGAGTATATATTCGCGTTCGTACATTTCCATTTGTATGCTTCACTGAAAAAGTAAAGCAACAAGAGCCGGCTGATTAAAAACGATATATTTGTGCAGTACGTTACTATGTATGCACGGTTTTGATTAATATCTTACGTGTTAATAATCTTTTTCTTTCAGGTCTTAGGCGAGACGTTAAGAAGACGGTTTGAAACTAATAATATATCAACACGCTTAAATATAACTGAATGCATAGGCTATAATTTTAACCTGACGCGATGGGAACTACCCAACTCATGTTTTCCGATTCAAATAATTAAACTTCAAGTTCGAATATTTACGATCGGATGGAAAACTGTCCTTTTGCAGGCCTGGTTTGTTTTATTACCACTTAGGTGGTTATTGTGCCCATAGACGTGTGCAACACCATGGGAGTAACACTCGTGCTACGCTGTAAGAACTTCTAGAACTTCTTAAAAAATAATCAAAGAAAGATTATGGTATTAAAATTTGAAAATATATTTCCGTAGTGCAAATATTTGTATAAAAAATATGTCTCTTCTATTGGACTAATATGGGAAAGCGACAGATAACGCATCTCCCAAAAAATGCCTCTACCCAGGTTGAAGCTATTTAGGAACCACTGCGCTTACATGGCATCATTTATGTATAACTCCTTAGCCAAGGGAATGGTGGAATTACCAAATCCTAATTTTTATGCACATTACGGGAGTTGTTAATTAAAAAAAGGTTTTACTTCACTTCAGACTTCCAGATGAATAGTTCTAGCCGTTTCGGTGCGTATTGAGTCAGAATCTTCAAAAGTGTGTATACCTATCTGTTGATTTATTGAATTGTATTATTAATATCTTGGATTCCAAATACCTACTGTAACGTTGCATGCAGAAATTTTGTGAGACATGCTGTACACTTTTGTAATTTTATTATCTTTATACTTTACCATGTGTCATATTATTTTTATTGATTTTGGGTGTTTCTACTATAACAATATTAGAGTATTTAAAAAATGTATCTACGTGAGTATTTTTATACATATTCTAGATCCCATATTACAAACTATGCCTAGTTTTGGTCTAGATTGCGCTTTCCATTATTTATTGTCATTAATGAATGTACCTATTGTTTAAAAAATATATAGATTGCAAATATTATGTGCTAAGTCTAAATAAAAAAGGTTGTTATAACTTTGTCAAAAGCGACAAAGTTATGAAAGTAGCTTTGTCTCTTTATTTTTTATATAGTTTCTCGTAACGCTTTGAAAAACAATGTTAGACGCTCTAAGTACGGGACAAAACTTGTTTCAGTAAAGTTGTTTTGATTCTTGACAAAAGTAACAGTTAAATAAAATAAATTAGACTGAATTCACTGAAAACAAGTATAAACTTATTTACTTTTACATAACTCCTTAAAATTAAAATGATATTTACAATCATTATATTGATATTTGTGTTTATGTGTATCCTTTTCTATCTTAAAATTGATGAAAAGTGCGTTGAAAGATTTCATTCCACATAAATAGATAAGTAAATTCAGAAATCGCAATTTTGGAACGTGTGGGAGACTTATTCTTCATATTCAAATATCAGAAATAAGGAACTATGAGTGATAATGTTTTGAATGAGGTCTGGGTTTCCATTGCCGTGTTTTGGCTAATTTCTCAATAAGAATATTATTATTACGAGGGTTCATTAACAGATAGTAACGTATTGATATTTAGTATACCACTGGCTTCTACTTTAGGAATATCATCGTTATTATCTAATTTTCCATTTAAAATTATGGCAAGTATATTATGTATAGTCATCAACTTTCTAACTGTTTCCTGGCTGCAATTGTTGCCTGAATTCTGGGCCTTGGGATGCATTGGGTCCTCACCCATCAGAAATAGAACAGCATTCTATGAAAACAATCATTTGGATAGGGATATCTTGAACATAAGTTCAAATCTATTTCTAATGTAACCGATATAATCTATAGCAGTGCGTGCTACCCACAGTAAGCTACCCTCTGGACATTTTACATCCCAAGTGATTGTGCGAAATTGAAAGTAACTTCAATAAAATATCGATAACATCCCACAAAGATGCAATAACGAATGTGAGAAAGCGAATGAAAAGTGCAAGTGTTTTATAACAAAACAACGGTTTTGGTTAACGATTTTTTTTTATATATAGGACACGTCAATTTGATTTTACCTCGCCTGATGGTAAGTGAAAGGCAAAGTCGCAGGAAAGAGGGCCACCATATATACACGTGCCATGTTAACAAAGGTGGGACTCAGCTTGACGGCCACATCAGATGCTTTTTCACGCCCCGCTTAAAGGACCCGGGACTGTAGGAAGAGGGAAACACGTGAGCTGGCAAGGAATTCCAGGTCTTAATGGTGCGACAAAGGAAATAGTCACCGAACCACTAGGTTCTTGAAAGAATGTTCTGCATCGTATAGGAGTGACATCTAAGCCCTGCACGTATCGTCCTGTACAGGAAAGAAGAGGGTAGGACTAATTGGAATAGCTCTTCAGAACATTCACCATAGTAGAGACGGTACCTTGAAGTTGGAAAGCCCCCCCTCCGGAGCCGGAGGGGGAGGTTAAGTTGGACTCGAACCGATTATATCACCTGACCCAGGGCCATCCCTCGTCCCCAACTTGCCCCCGGTATGGGGAGGCACGCATCGTCTGGCCTGCTGCTGCTAGGATGACAGGCGGTACTTACTCAATTATGCAACTGGGTTGCCCGCTTTCTGCATGAGCATAGCATCTAAGGCCAAATGAATCGGCATTGAAGAAAGCAGATGGCAAGTTATCCTGAGCTCGATCATGTTCTGAACTTCAAGATCAAAAATTTTCAAGTGACCACAACGACTCTTTTTTTATTGAAATGTTGCAGGAGCTTAAGGCACGCTTTGATAAAGATACAAACGATCTAGAGTTAACTATTCCAGACGATAGGATTTCTAAAACGGTGATCGGTAGTTTGACGGTCTCAGTAGGTACTTTTTCACGCTCCGTTTAAAGAAACCGGGATTATAGGAAGTGTGAAACACGTATGAGGGTGAAGAATTCCAATTGTTTATCGTGCGACATAAAAAAGAAGTATTGAACCGTTCGGTACGACCCGGAATTGTTTGCACCGTATGGAGCACATACTACTCAATCAATATCAGTTTTTTGTGTTGAAAGTTATGAAACTACGGCGGTAAGGTTGCTCTAAATTCTCATTCTTAGAATTACTGCCATTTATTATTGCTATAATAATAATATGATTATTTTTCTCATTGTAAATATATGAAATAATAAAAAAAAAATTCGTTGGATTTTGTTCTGCGAAAATACATTGGTTGTAACCCTAGAAACATCCTCAGGACCCAATGCACTCCTAAGGCCCAGAATTCAGGCAACAATTGCAGCCAGGAAACAGATGACTATACATATATACTATGCCATAATTTTAAATAGAAAATTAGATAATAACGATGATATTCCTAAAGTAGAAGCCAGTGGTATACTAAATATCAATACGTTACTAGTTGTTAATGAACCCTCGTAATATAATTCTTAGTCAGAAATTTGTCAAAACACGGTAATGGAAACCCAGACCTCATTCAAAACATTATCACTTATACTTCCTTATTTCTGATATTTAGATATGAAGAATGAGTAAATGCAATTGTGAACTACCAGTTTACATCCAAGGGAATCGGGCCTGTGAATATGCACATGCAAATGTATATGAATGTATATCCAGAAACTCGGTACCGAATGTCTGCTCTCATCGGGCGTGAATATTTGCATAATTTAGTAGATATCAACCGCACTGAGTCGTAATTTTGTACAACTGCCATAAACATATAGCATTTGAATATAGTTGTGCTATACAGCATACTAAACTTAGCGGAAAACATGGGAATGACTAAGAATATTACTATTTGACGTTTAGAAATGCACAACACTGTTATTTAAATTCGAAGGTGCTATTCCCCGATACAAAAATGTGTACCTGTATTGTTACTTCGAATCCAAATGTTTTTTGTCTTTGACTTTGACGAATTGAAAAACATGATAACGAATCTGGAAACATGTGATGATGATGATAGCAGAATTATCAGTTGCAAAAACTATTTCAACGAACTTTTAAGAACATAATGTAGGTACTCAAGGTATCCCAATTTTTCTCTCACCTTTAGTAAATAAAGGGAGACATTAGATACTGTAAAACAAAAAGTTGGTTAAATTAATAACTGAATCTCCAAACACAAAATCCATATCAAAGAACTTGGCGACGACGTGGCATTGTTGAGAGCACCACAAGATTACACAGTCATAAACGTAACCATTAACTGACTGGAACTGTTCTCTTAGAAAAGCGTTCAGTTCCTATTTGGGAGTAAATGTTTCCAACGCTGAATATATGTACGTAATAAGATATTGAACGGCAAAGTGGTGAATAAAATGTATGAAACAATAGTATTTCTTCTTTTTGTTGTAAGCGATATGATTCCATTTTCGAATATAGAATTACACGTGTAAGAGGAGTTTAATACTATTGACAAAACAGTTCATTGTGTTATTGATATTACGTCTAATAATAACACAGGGGACTGGCATGAAATAAACAAGCTTTGAAATTGATATTTTTCAAATTCTGTAATAGTATTATTTCATGATGAACTGTTTGACCTGGCTCTTTTCTCACAGGTTCTCATAACGTGTCGTCATTGTGAGAGTAGTCACGATAATATACTCAACTATTGGAGTATCTGGCATAGGAATGTATGTAATAACGTCACTGGGTCTTCCCTTTTCTGAAGCCCCATAGTATTAGAATTGCTCCATTTGACTGATATATAATAAATATTTAAACATATCAAAGATCTAGTAAGCTATTTTTATTTTTTTATTGTAAATTAGGAATTGCAAGTTATTAAGAATATAAATATTAGTTCTATAGAAAGGCTGGTTTAGCATCCATTGTATAAATATTTTCTTATAATCACATCTGTACAAAAAATACTTCTCGCCGAAAATTGTAGAAAAGAATACAATATGTTAGTCGGGTTCTAACGCGGTAATCGAATCGTGTTTTGGGATTGAGCCAACAGATATCAATGATAAATACGAAAAAACACATCGTAAATCTCTGTGGATCAGGTCAGATCAATAAATAAAGAAATAAGTAAAAAGCTTAAATGTCAGCAATTTGTTTTTTCATGCAATAACTTTTGATATTAATTAGACCCTTATGTTTAAAATTACCCTAGAATTGGATTACATCAATGATAAAACAAACTAATCTTATTCAGAGCAGATTTCATCTGTCATAAATACTTCTTTTATTCCATAAAATTTTTTTATTATTATGAAAATGTGAATTGTAATAACAATGAATTTTCAGGTATTGTTATAATTAACAATAATACATTAATCTTTAAATTTTTTAGGTCTATAGTGAAAGCTAAAACGTTAGAACCAGCTTCTAAACGTATTCATGCAGAGCAATTTTCCGCGTTATATATCTCCGAAGCACCAATAAAAATCCATACAATGTTTGGAATGACAATACTTTAGTGATCTCATAAGTAATAAATTTTTATTATCTATAATAAAAGGTAACGTTTCTGAATGTCAAGTGAATGAAGTCATTTGTAACAATTCTGACGCGGTAACCTAGATTACGACTGTATTTTAGGATGAAATATTACATTTTATAGACATAAATACATAATGTTATATGCGTATGGTATTCAGGGCCAAGTCATCCTCACCTGTAAGCCGCTACACCTGCTCATTGTCGGAAAAGTCTTGAGTGCAGACTTTCCTCATGGGGTTGAGGAAGAAGACAGCAAATACCATCTTTGACGATTCTCATTCAAAACTATCCCTTTGTTCCCTTCTTTGTAATATAAAACTAGGAGTTCCGTGAACAGTAGACCTCGCGAGCACCCTTTGCCACATTTGTCTAAGTAGGTAGGTAGTAAGTAACTAAGGAAGTATATCTTTATTGTACACTAAGGACAAAACATTTGTCCAAAAATGAAATCTGGTATCCTTAAAAAAATATACGTATCTTCTTATTTTAAACAGTCTCGCATGTATCACCAAAAAGTAATGACGATGCGTTCCTAAAAATAAATTGCATAAACTTCCCCCCTTTTTGTCACATGTTTTTTTTTTAACGAAGTTCACTTTCACGATTACAACCTGTGAAGAATCTTGTCATAGAAATTTCAGTCAGAAATCATTGAGATCCGTTCATAAATAGAGCGACAGCTATCTTCTCTCCTTCTCTCCCCCATTTTCAAAAAGCTTTCGACAAAAGTTGAGTTTTAAATCAAAGAGCATGTGTTCCAAATTTAGTAAAAATCGATTCTAGACCGGAACTGACAAACTGACATAGATACGGATAAAAGCAAAATTGTCCACCTTGTCGAAACGGAGACTCTCAGTCGCTTCGTTCTATCGGTAATTTTTTTTTATAAATATTTGTTAATAATAGAATTAAATCTCAAAACCTATTTCTAATACTAATACATTATTTATACGTCTTATATCTAGAACCATGAAGAATACTACTTCTGTTACTGAAAACCCATTTTTTTAAATCTTTTTTCCCCATTCCATTCCATCCCATCTCATGAATATATTATAATGCTACAATCACATTACAAGAATTGAAAACTTTTGGCACAAAATTCAATTCCTCATAGATATATCTATGGTGAGTCAGACATCTATTTTCATATATCTTAATACACGAAGACCTTAATTCACGGATATTGAAACTACGAGCATAAATTCTATTTCCTGATATCGTCTGAATAGTGATTTACATTCAACGAGTATATCTTTGGATTTATTTGGTCATCTTTTCCGTAAAGTTCTAATGTAGATATGTTTCATTTCTTTTTTGTTTGTAAGGTAATGTCTATATTCAGTGTAAATGTTACATAATATTGTTGTTAAATAATGTAGACAATATAATGTAATCTAACTTGTAGGGAAAGGTTGTAAGTATAACCATTGTCAACTGTATATTTATGTTAATATTATAACGTTATACTATCTATATGTCACCGCCAACTAGCCTAATCAGCTGTCCAATTAAATACCTAGGCAGTTAACTACACGGTGCCATTCAATTAACGGCCTGAATGGTGTTCAGCCATTTAATTAAACGACTAGGTAAATAGCTTGGATCGATGACGTTTAACTACTTGTCTAGCCATTTAATTAAATAATTAGAAAATTGATTTATTTCTGCAAGGTTATAAAAAAAGAACTATATAATAATATAATAGCCTTAGTTATCTGACCAACAGATATCAATGACGTCAGTCGTCGGTTACGGTTCAAAGGTCAACTAATCCTGACGCTTCCTTAACAATTTAAACCCATCCAACGCGGCTAAAGAAGTTTTCACTTAAAAAAAAACTTGATTTTAAAAAACAAAGGAATAAGGTATGAATAATTATTAAAAAGAACATCGAAAAACGTATGTTGTCACAGGATTTCTAAATGTGAAGTCAGAATTAAATTATAATATTTTGATTGGGTTCCAGGTTGCTAAGGCAATAGGTAGCACCAGCGAAAAAAAAAAGCATGATGAACTATTAAGCCGTATCTAGTAGTCCAGTGGCTATCGGTATTGGCTTAACATTTTCCTAGACACCAACTACCTAAGGCCAAGAACTTTTTTAAATACTACTCAGGGGACAGACAAGCCAACAGCCCACCTGATGAAAAGTGGTCACCGTGGCTTATGGACGTGTGCAACACCAGAGGAGTCACGGTCGTACTGACGATCTTATAATCTCGGAAATATTCTGTTCCGTCAGTGTAGAAGACACAGCAGGACAAGTCTTTGGTCATGCCACTGACAGCACAAAAGCTCTTCACTGACCTTTGGCTGCCCTACTCACTGGTGGTGCAAAAAAACAAAAGATTCAAAATATCGAATTAAATATCAATATTATTCATTTCAACCGAATGATGACGGAGAACGAATACGGGTCACTACCCTTTCTCATACTAGGGCATCGTAAGAGGCGAAAAACAGAAAAATGCGCAGGCGATGTCACTGCGAGAGAAGGAAAACTCGAAATAAAACCCTGTACCAACCCGTCTGACCAGCGTGGAAGCAGTAGGCCATAGCCTCTACTGAGAGGCCTTTGTCCAGCAATAGACGGCGATAGGCTAATTAATTGATTGATTATTTCAACATAAAGAGTATTTTTAGATATGTAGATGACCAATAACTTCTGAAGACGAATGTACCTAAAAAGAAACATATGAATCTGCTAGCAGCAGCATGAGTCCTAATACTTAAAGATAACTGTAGTAAAATGAAAAAAAAAAGTAACTTTGGTAGCATTGACACAGCAATCCGAGTGCTAATAGCTTTATACACATGGATAAGTCCATTAAATCAGTTCATTCGGACTGCTTTTACGACTTAGTGTAGGTGAGGCTTTCAGTGTTGAATTTTATTTTTATGTCACGGGAAAATTTGTTTGCGAGTTTACATGCAAAGTATGCGTATATAAAGCTTTTATTTTTTGCATTCAGTAAGCCTTATGACAATTTTAAAGTTCGTTTTTGAACGACAAAATAGAGCAGATTACTGAATGGGCCAAAAAATAAATTATTTTGTGAGGGAAAATTTTCTCTCTTCACAACTTGTATAGAGTAATTAAAATGTATATTTTAATACAGTTTTGGTAGCCAACACGACCTATAAAGGTGGTAATTAGTCACCATACCAAAATATACTATATGATAACTGTAGTTTTTGGTGTTCAAGATTAAACAAGGTGCGATGGGGCCACCGCATTAGCTGAAGTAGGCCTAGGGCGACGGACGTCGTGTCATCTCTGCTTTATAGGTGTTGATTCTGACGTGTTTTTGGGGATCAAATTGATAACCCATTGGGGTTGCCAAAGGAAGTGTCCAAGTCTAGTAATATTCAATAAAAGACTAGGGGACAACACCAGGGGTAACACCTCTATTTACCCCATGAATGTGACGTCATTCAGACGTATGTAGACGAGAATTTCGACTCAATCAAAGAATCAAAGTATCAATTTCGTTTATTCAGTTTAGGCACATAAAGAGCACATATGAACGTTAAAACTTTACAGTCATGTCAAGAAATTACTAATATAATATTCAATTAAGTAAATAAATCATTTGAAAATGATTGAGACTGTTCATCCCGGCAACTCAGTTGGTTAGAACATTCTAGAAAGAGATTAGCTGCGGGTTCAGGTCATTTCTTCGATGTTGGCATATTTAGATTTAAATGTGTTATTTATTACCTGAAGGTACAGTTCATTCATATAAGTGTATATTTACTTTATTATCTGGTGACTAAATTATCATGCTAAGCGTCGGTAGCTTAGTGGTTAAGGAGTCGGCCTTACGATCGAGAGGTCCCGGGTTCGAATTCATTCACGTCGGTAGTGTAATGGCCATTACACTACCGACGTGAACCCACTTCTAGCACAAGCAATTTAGCTTAGTTGGAGGGGTTAGAGGGAATATTAGTAATTTCGATAATTTCGGTTGCAAATATTCTTTAAAAAAAAAAGACGGGTTGCACTCTGGGAGTGCCGGCAGAAGTGAAAACATTTTCTTTTTTGTTTCTTCGTTATATACATAGAAAAAGATAAAAAAGAACATACCATACCATAGCTATAATATAGCGCTATTCATAGAACCTATTTTCTGCTAATTTTCTGTCAGAAGAAATTAATGAATTATAAAAAGAAAAAATAATCACAAAAAATAATAAATTACAAAAAGAAAAAAATATCATAAAATGTAATAAATTACAAAAAGAAAAATTAATCACCAAAAGTAAAAAATTATAATAAGAAAAACAATCACAAAATATCCCTGAAGGCCAAGTGGTTTGAACCCGATACTATCTGAAACTATAAGGACTTACAGTCAAAGTGCTTACCGTTTAAGCTACGACGCTGTCTAATGTAAGTTGCAAAATACATAGTCTTTACCTAATCTTGTATGACGTCAGTCGTCGGTTACGGTTCAAAGGTCAACTAATCCTGACGCTTCCTTAACATTTTACACCCACCCAACGCCGCTAAAGAAGTTTTCACTTCAAAAAAATTACAACGCTGCGATCCTGATCTATGTTATCGCCCTTCAATAGAGTTTATACCTTAAATTCTAAGGAAAGGGGGACTTTCTTTTTCATTCCTTTCCTTATGGATTAGATTGTCTTGGTCTCCAATCCTAATGGCCCACACTCCTAGTCCTCTAGCAGTTAGCTCCTAGTCCTCGTCTATTACATTGTTAACATAAGTATCACATTAAATATTGCAACGTAACATGAGTACCTACTCTAGTCGTTAGGTTTACCTTCAGTATTAGTATGGGTTACAGAATTTTGGGATGACAATTTCTTTTTTTCTTCGGCATAAGGTTCAAAATTGAATGAACGACGGTTGTTTTTGTAAACGCCGAAATCAAATACCATTGAGTGTTTGCTAACAAGATTTTTTCATGTTTTTTCTTTGTGGATACCATTATATGTTATAATGTCGTAAATGGGATACTTCGGCAGCTCAAAGGGATTTTATGAGTTTATTATTTCCTGCATGCGTCCTTTGAGCTATGTCCGGCTACCAATCTTTGGTTTAAGTTTTTTGTTTCATTTCAAATTCTCTTCCTTCAAAAATAACTAGGTCAACGTATGATTTTGTTTTCTAGATATAATCAATATAAGACTTGTGACTCGTAGATGCACGATCGAGAAATCATTGGTTCGAACTCCAGTCTTTTGCAGTTCAGCTTACAGGTTGTTCGCTTTAGCTGAAGTGGCTAAAGGAAATAGCTTAGTTAGCTATATAAATAAGCGGCCAAGTGCGAGTCGGACTCGCTCATGAAGGATTCCGTTGCAGCAAGTAACATAATGTAAAAGTTCTTGTAGTTCGTTGTAACCGCATACATTTTAACGCCAAAAACCAACATATAGCTTTTGTACATATTTTATGTACTTAAGATCACTTGGGCAATAAATACCTTTCATTTGAGACATGGATTATTGAAATCCGTACGGTGGTTCAGAAGATATGAGGTAATAAAGAATATTACAAACATACATACATACAGATACGCGCGAAAAACATAACCCTTCTTGGCAGTCGGTTAAAAACCTAAAATAGGAACCTATCACTAACGTGAATTGTAGTAGGTAACAATATAACTATAAGAAGTGTACCGCAATATTTAGGGTATATATGCCTAATTGCCTTTGCGTACATCCATCATAGCGGTCAAACATCGTCAATCTTTGGATGAGTAACTGCTATTTGGTTATGGATAAAGCTAAAATATTGAACTATTGAAACTGGATATACGCGTTTCAGAGATAATTTGTGAAAGCGGTTTGAAGATTCTACTTTGGAAAGCAGACTCACTTTCTGCTATTTTGAAAGAAAGGTCATATACGCGCAAATAACTGTATTTAGTGGCATCAAAGCGAGCAAAAAATATTGTGGATGACTAATTTACAAAGTAAAGATTGCTGTTAAGGATAATAATATCTAAACCATAGTGACATGAGAAAGCGTTGCTATTTATAAATACGTGTTGTTAATAATATAAAAAAATAATTATGAATAGGAGGAATGATTTAGCAATATAAACAGATATAAACCAGTAAATAAGATCCAGCAAAAAATATTTCTAAACAGGACGTAAGCATAACTGAGTCCGTAATCTGTATCTCAATAAGTAAATGGCATGAAAAGTAGAAATATGATTATTTTTGAATTGACTAGAAATTATATTAAGTATAAAAAGTAATTTTCATGTATGTACCTAATACAGTTCGTTTCTGAAATATCATAATCATTTTCTCGTCAAGCAACGACTACCATTATTGTATTAACATTCCAAAGAATTATTCTAGTATATTCTGCACGCGCTATTTAGTCCCAAAGTCAGTATAGTTTTGCCAATGTAGAATGGATAATACGCACTAATAACTTCATGAAAAGCTATAAAAAGTTTTACAATGAATAAAATAAGATATACCATACCTTATACTAGTCCTAAATTTTCTAATCACGAATTCAAAAAAAAAAACACATAACATTGCAACTGCAAATGGAATGGATTCCGTTGAAAGTACCCTTTGTAAGAAAACCTTTTTAAAATAAATTCATTGAATCTAACATCGTCAAAATGCAAGATGCGAGACTCAACATAAGAATCTTAACTACTTGAGAGGGGGAAAACTAAATAAGTGGGCACATATCTCGTAACTCTTATTTGATAAGTTGAATGTTCCTTTGACAATATTCTTGACATTTCACAGGGTTTCTTTCGCTCACCTTTTATTCAATTTCCTTTTAAAAGGATTTTGACGGGTAACTTGGCCAATTTCAATATGTGCATATTCCTAAAAAAAATCAATATAATTATTGGTATTGGTCTAGGTATGTTTATACATACTTACAAAAAATCGGTTCTAAGTATGTCGATTGAGATGCTAAATTCATGACGTAAGCTAGTCAAGCTATGTGCCAAATATATAATATAACGTAAAGTGCTAGAAAATCGTTTTTTATTTTATTTTAATATTATATACTCTAATAAGTAAGCAGCGGTGGTATTGGTAAAATTTGTTGTATTTTAAACTTCATATGAAACTGAGCAAAGTCATCTTGAATAAAACAATTGAGTATTCAAGACGGTATTTGAACTTAAAATTTACTAGAAATTTTTCAAAGTGCCTGAAAATTTTTACCACAGAAAAGTTTACTACGTATATTTTTGCACCAACATATTGCGTCATGAATAAGTAACTTAAGATGATTACACTAAACAATATCTGTATTACTTGATAGGATCATTTTCTATTATACGCTCTGACTTGGACGCACAATGAATAGATTATATCGCTAGATAAAGATGCTACAAAAGGAGGCTTGAATGAAACCTAGAAAGACGACGGAGAGCTTCAAGGTACTATTCATTATTATATTAACGTCAGAATGGAAATTTATTGAAAGACTTGATATTTACCTATTATATAGCTGTATAAAAATATAAATCATATTTTAATATAGCCCAAACTCGAAATGGAGGTCAAAGAAAGTACTTCAGACGTATCAATTGAGTCGTCAAAGAAACTTCTCGCACTACAGTGAACTTTGAAAGTAAACGTGCGCGTTCGTCCAAAAGCATCAAAACACGCACGGATGCTTCTCACTTAGTAACAGCAGTATTTTGAATAGGGGATCGTTTGACCCTTGGCAAACAACGTCCACGATATTAAATCCATTACTTATACAATTATAGATATTATATTTTGAACCATAATTAAATAGCATCTATTTAGTTAAGCCCGTAGTATAAAGTTACTGTCAGTCACATCTGTAAAGTAAAAGACAAGCATCCAAAAAAAAAGAAACTGGCGCTTTATCAAATTTCTCTGTATTTTGATTCAACTAGTTAAGATGATTGACATCACCAACCGCGTAGACTAAAATACTTAAATACAATTAGGAAGCTACGTGTAAAACGTTACTTAATTTTTCGACATTAAACCTTAGAAGAAATTACTCAGAATAATTTCCTGTCTGAATGCAATTTTGAAGCATGCATGACAGTGTGTTAACTTCTTATATGAATTAAAACAAAAGAAGTTAATACACAGGACTAGACTCACTAACTGAATTACCTAAGGCTGGTTCCGGATAAGTAAAATTTTTATTTATAAACATGCTTCTGAGAGCGACATCGTGAAACTTCTTTAAACCAACGGAAACGATGAATGATCTGCATTCACATGTTATAAGTATGCTTCGAAGGATTGAACGCACTTGACAGTTAAATTCGGGGTGAGATTACTACTGCGCATGCGTAAACGCGACGTCAGCAAATATAGAGCATGCGCAGTTGTAATCTCACCCTCATTTCAGCTGTCAAGTGTGTTCGATCGTTCGAAACATGTACCTGCTGATTCTAACTGATATCACATATACAATACTCGCAGATGTTCCATATAGTGCATTTGATATAAACGCTTATATAATCAACATTAACAACTAGAGAATCAAAACAACTTCACGTTACAGCTAGAAATAACACTTTCGATTTTGCATTTCTTGATCAAAGTTATTTACCGTGTAAGATAACTGCATACAAACTTAGACAAGCCTATTCATGTTTACTTTAACATGCTCCGATGCGTCGGCACGCTTCCACTTGAGTGATTTCGGGCTCAACGGCTGGTGGATTGTTCCAAGTAGACTATGCCTGATTGAAATTGCAGCTTCGGGATACGTGTTGGACTAAAACATTCGCTATTATTATTTGGTGTTTCAATATGGAACAGTGTCTTTGTTGAAGAAGCTACAAAATTTCTAGTTAAAAACAAATTTGGATCATAAAAATGTACAATATAGTGAAAACATTGTTATTTTTTGCTTTTCTTTTCCACTCTTTGACACAAAAACACAAAAATAATATTCTTGTATTTTTTTTTCATCCAAATTAAAAGTAAAATAACCCTAGATAATGTATGACTGTCTGGCATTCTGAAAGGGGCCTGTCATTATTAGTTTGGGGTTTCTCTATTTTTTCTACGTAATATAAAATATATATTTTCTCCTCCGTACTCGCAATTTGTTTTAACAGAGGTACCAAGTCTCTTCGAGCATTAACATGTATACATACAAAGGTTCATTCACTAAAATGGTCGTTGGACCACAAATAACGGATGAGGTATCATACTAGTTAATATACTCATGACTAATCCAAGGTGAACAATATATTATTTACTCCACACACTACACATATTTAGAAAAGAAATCCCTCTTTTATACGTATTTCGGACTTGGCACTGACTTTTTATAGAATTATAGGTAGAACAGAATTATATAAAAAAATATTAATAAAAAAATGTTACTTGTCCTTTTGTATTAAGTCTGGCAAATCAGTTACGTTACTTTCCAGTGAATTCTTTGTCCAAATTTTATTTTTTACTTCTATCCTTGTACATACTTATGTAGGTATTGCAGAAATGGTCTATTCGAATATAACCTATATCAATGCCAAATTTCATCCAGATTCATTCAGCCGTTTTTGTGTCAAAGAGTAACAAATAAACATCCCCACATCCATGGTCCTCACAAAAAATTCCATTTATAATTAATAATAGGATTGACTGATTCAATTACTTAAAATGTTGACCCACTACGAAATTCAGTAGAATGTTACCTCGGTGTGAAAAGAAAAGCTCGGTGTGCGTTGTTGTGGCATACCACATACACCGAGCAACCACGGGATGAATAGGTTTACGAGAGACAACGGATTTCAATTTATGAAAAATTGTTTTTATGCTGCCACTAGAGTTTTCGAGTAAAAATAATGGACGGTATCTGACGGGCTGTTGTGGTTGACGTCCTCCATAAAACTGATTTTTATACGTAAAGTCAATAACAGTCTCAAAGCGCTACGTTCATACACACATTCCTATTGGCCAGGCAATAATCTCATATACAATATGGGAAATAAAATTGCTAGGCATTGTTTAAGATATTGCCTTAGGAGAATATATATCTTTTTTTATAGTTTTTCGATATTGTGGATGACGGTATTATTGATATATAAATATTTTTCGGATATGGACGAGATATGAAAAGGGCTCGGCTTATATCATTCTGAATATGTTGAAAGAATGAAAGAAACTAGTGATAAAACATCAACAGTAGAGACAGATAGTACCTGTGTGTCTGATAGTGATATTTTTGGTTTACAACAGTATGCTGTGATTGAATAAAATTGAATTATATTTCAATAATTAAGTATATAGTTGCACGCAGATATATAATTATGTGTATTTATTTAATAAATTAAGGACATTTTTCTATACTTCTGTTATTTACATACGAATATTAAGTGGTAATATGTTAGTGTACACCGCAAGCTGCCTATGGAACAAGCAATTTTGTCCATATACTGGTTGTCTGGAAGAGATCGCAGACCGCGATAAGGCCGCTCATTGTACAACTTTCTATCACGTACGTATCCTCTGTAGATATTTTATGTTTGGTGTGCAATGAAGAGTAAGTATTCATATTATCTTATCTAACTGTCAAGTGGTAACCGAAAAAATAGGCATATTTTTAGGTTAAAAAATAGTAACCAGAACAATTCAGGATCGGTGGCCGTTTTGAACACATTGCACACATCTTATCTATCTCAACTATCTTTTTCACCTGTCATGACTCAGTATCATATTTTTTAAGACCATTTTCTGTCTGCTGATTCGCAAACACCTCTCCACTATTAAATAGTCAATGATCCTTTGGTAGATATGAGAACCTATTTTCGCTATAGTTTATTTATTATACGAATTGCACGTAACTTATTTGATACTTTTATCATAACTTAACTTTATTTTAACTTTAAGCATAGCTTGTTCCATAGTTTGCTATGCAACTTTAGCTTATGGGCTACTTCAACGTTTGTGTCCAGTAACAACAACGTCCATATAAGCAACTTTAGCAGGTAAAGTTAACTCAGTAGGAATTCTAACTTCATAAAGCGAAGTTTATTCAGAGCAACTTATAAAATTAAGTAATTATAAACTGCGAACTAGAATAAATTTTAATACTAATGTTTTAACGGTGAAATTTGTATGCACTAGATTTATATAAGGGTGTTAATATTTTGCATTTTGATATTTTGCAATATTAGGTTCGGGTTAGAAACAGTTTTAAATATTTTTATATTCACCAATACAGGTTTTGGTTTAACATAATATTAAGCGAGCATAATGCCGTACTATTATCATCGAATGTAAACTTTAGAAAATATCATACTATTATCATCTTTAGGACTAACTGGGTAACCAAAACACAAAAATATCTATAAACTTAAGTTTCTAGTGCAGTTGAAATCCCGTCGTTAAAACATTGCTATTAAAAGCAATATTCCAGTTCACAGTTTATAATTACTTGTTCGTAAGTTGTTCTGATTAAGCTTCGCTCTATGAAGTTAAATTTCCTACTGAATTAACATCATCTATTTTAGCGTATAACAAGCTTTGTGAGTAGCTTATTTTGGGTCGGTCTTTGTGGCCATAATGTTATGAATAAGTGTTGCCAACACGCTGTTGGAAATTGTTCTATGGAAAGTTTAAATTTTGAACATTTTAGAATTGATTTCTGTATACTCTGTGACAATATTATATATTCAAGGACATTATTTCGTAAATTACTCTGCTATGCTTTTATTTAAAAAATATTTAATATTAAAATTGGTGAAGAATATCAGAATCATCTAAAGAATTTTCCCCGTCTGACAGTGAAAAAACTTACACGGAAAAGTTTCATATTGATGAAATTGATTTTTAGCAAGTGGGCTACAAAAAGGGGGTAGGTACCCCTTTTAGGATAAACCGAAGGGAGACAAAATCGATAAACCAGCAGGTAAACCCAATCCAATCCTGAACCTGTAAATAACATTTCACTTACCGTTCATTAGTAGCCTCAATATGTTCTTAGACAGGGGACAGAACAAACATTTACTCCTATATTGACCTCCTGTTAACATAATAACAAAGCTTTGATGTCAAAAGCGGCTATAAACATAGGTAACAGCCGGTTTAATGATGGGCGGGAGCAGTTTCGGAGGCTAGGATGTCTAATTAATATTTGTCTTATTAAAGAGCAAGGTGTGAATACGCAGAGGGCGTGATTAGTGTAGGGACGATGACGGTGATGATAAAGATAAGATAATCTTACTAAAAAAGGATTTTATCAATAATAATAGTCCCGACTAACTCAAACTAAATAAAGAAAACCATCAATTTAAAATAAATCCATTATGTAAAACGTAATAACTCGGTTTAATTGAAACTGAAAGCAATGCACATATTGGAAATGCGCTTGTACTTTTTCACGACATTTATTATAAACCTAACTGGTTTCGCCTTACGGCATTCTCAAAGGTTTATTTTGATAGTTCAATTCAATTCCACAGAGTGCCATCAATCATCAGTATACATAAATAGTCTGAAAGCAATACTATGAACGACAACATAAGACAAACTACAAACTGAAATGTCTGTAGTCTATCTCGTCTTGTCCTTCCTATCGGACACTGTTGATGGAAAACATGGGATTACCTACACTATGAATTTGAGCCAATATAATGCGCTTTATGTTAAAAAAATAAACTAGTGCAACCCTTTCCAGTTCCATAAGCTATATTTTGTGTACTTATCAAGCATGTTTTTCTTAATATTCTGATCCTACTTTTTATAGTAACTGAAAAAGTATTATAATATGCTACCAGATAGTATAAGGACATTGCTACATACACTGTCTGTTGTTAAATTTTATCGGATGCCTGGACTAGTTAAGTCGAAAGAGAAGCACCCACCAATAATTTATCCTAGAAACAATTTAACTTAGTAGTCGAACAACATATTTTCCCATTCAATCTTACTGCAAACGTAATTTTGTGTGCTCAATATTGAGAGATTTACGGTGTCATTTTCATTCTTTTGGGTTGACTTAGGGTACACGTTCGTGTTTAATTCACCTGAACAAAATTTCAAATTATTCTAGTCTAGTTCATTCGGACTTAACTGACCCCAAAAACTAATTTCTCAGTTAAGTATTATGTTGATTTACTTTTGCAAAAAGTGTATAACCTGAGTGCCGCCATTATTAACATGATACGTGTTTTTAATAGTTACCCTCTTTCTTGAGCCTTTGCCTTCAGCCTACCATCAGGCGTGGCGAAGTTAATTGTTCATTAGACACGAGACAAATGTAGATTCGTCCACATTTAGCCTTAAGGATATAAATATTGTAAATTGACGTCTGAAAAAATGCCGCAGTGGAGTTTGTTGCGCCATTTCTTCTCCACCAGCGCCTTGGAAGCGGTGGTAAACTTAGGTTGAGTAGAATTTATTGACGTCAATAAGAAACAACAAAAAAAAAATCTTTGACTTTGACATTAAATTGACGAATCCTATATTTAAAGAAATTGTGTACGTACAAATTGATCATCATCATACTCTGAGGCTTTCACATTAGTGGGATTCGCTTACTCTTGCCATAGAAAAGTCTGTTTCAGTTATTCGTTTGTCAGTCAGCAGGCGTATGTACAGGCTTGCAGATAAGATTGGTTAATAAAACTTCCTAATCCAAAAAACTAAAATTTTCGTCTTTTCATCATCAATTGGTTTACTTTCTATATAAGTCTTTAGGCTTTTACGGCTGGCGTTGCATGTAGAATATACTGCTACCGGGCTGTTTGGCCTTGGTCCATATGAAACTTGCGTTCCGGACTTTTCGTCGATCACTGCGGTTGACATCTTCAGTGGCACAGGTCCAGGCGGCGACGAGTGCACAAATCTTTCTTCGTCGGCGACTGCTATGCAACTAATGTTTTCTTTCTTTCTTACTTTTTATTTTTCTTCCGTTCTTTTTGCTACAATAGTTATGCTTTTTGACAACTGATACACAAGGCAGGAACAAATTTGCTTCGCAAAGTACTACAGTATCTTAAACGCAAGTAAGAAGACAATAGCTACAATGATATCATATTTTTCAGCACTTCGACGTAGTATAGACGTAATACTCCAAATCCGACAAAAATACTTCAGAATAGGCAGGGTATTATAATAATAATACTAATATGTAGCAAAGTCAATTTAATGTCAAAACAAAGTTATTATTTAACAGAGCAAGTTAACATATTTTATCCTTAATGAATTTACTTTAAGACATGCTCATCAGTCCATACCAATTCAGCAACCTTAATTCAAAATATTTAAAAACGACATTTACATCTGTTGAAATCTTAAATACGTTCTATTGTTGGAGTGGCATACTAATTTAGGTAAACGTCTGACTCCGAAAAGGAAGAAAAAAAGACAACTTTTTTCTGTCGCGTAACACGTGTCAACTTCTAAAAAGCGATTTAATGAATCTGCGTTAAAAAGGTATAATTAAGGTTTAGATATTCCGGCCACGTTGCGAGGTCCCGATAATTTTGCCTCCCTTGCTTCTCATTAAAGATTTCTCGCTTTTGTTGATTTACTACGTTTCAGATCGTTCGGCATTTTGATTAATACTTTTCAACGAAGCAGAAAGTTGGATGAAAATTTTTCTCACTAATTACCCGAGATTAAGAACCGCGCCGCGTTTTTGCTCGAAAAATGGATGTTTGACGTTTGAAAATTTTGGCAGGATATTTTAGTCACGACGGCGTAGAGATTTTCTTTTCCTTGCTCATAATAAAGTCGTAAGCAGTTTTTTTGAATAGTCTTTAAGTAGGTCATAAGACTTTTTTAAATTCGATTTTATTTTTGTTATTGTTGTTTTGTTTTTGAATTAGCGTGCTTGTATGAATGGTTGCAAATGATTTTGTTATGACATTAGACAGAAGTGTGTATGGAGAGAATCAAATAGCGGACTTTTGTATCAGCATAATACTGTGCACTATCCTATCGTTCCCGGTCGCTTATTCTTTCCACTCCTTTTTATTGAGCTAGAGGGCTTTTATTAGATCGACTTATGTCTGAATTCCCGACTCCGATAGGAAAGCTTATGTATTTTATTGTATCTCAACCAGCGGTTTACCGTTTTGTAGATGAAATTGACTTGAACTACGAAGATTTTGGTGCAGTCCCAAAAACATCCAATGGGCACGCGCTGCTCAACCAAGGTAATAAAATTCTTCTTCATCCTAGTGTTAAGCCCAGTCGCATCCGAAGCTATCAACTTGGAGTCTGGAGTCCGCTTTTTGCCAGTACTACTGCGGATTTGGTTAAACTTCGACATTTTCCGTGAAGCGACTGCCATTATACCTCCACAACCCAAAGGCGATATCGAAGCATTGCAGTTAGACCAGTTGTTGGACTTTTCAGGGGTCCAACTACCCGTAACGACTGTCATAGATGTTTGTATGGCAACCAGGACCGACGGCTTAACGTGCTCTCCGAGGCACGATCAGACCAATGCAAATAGCCATATTCATGCATACAAATATTAACACTGAGCGGGGATCGAACCCGCACTTTCTGTGCAGCGGCCGCGTTCACTACCGCTACGCCACGAAGGCTAGGCAACCAAGGTAATAAAATATTCTTGCATAATACGAATTTTAAACTAACAGAGACTGGAAGAATAACAAAACATAAATGTATAACTATAAGCTTAAAGTGTACAATCTTCAACTAACGCTAACTATTTTTGTACACTAGTTCGAGTTCAGCCCGAGGGTATGTTTTCATAGCCAGTGCTTAAGCAAAGCTTTTCTACTAGTGTTTAGAGTAAAATGAGAGTTGCTTCTGTTTGCTAACTTTTATTCCTGAAAACATGTTTTATGTTTTGTAATTTACTTATATTAACAAGATTTATTTTGCCTTGGAGTCCACTCAAGTTCATTATAAAATATACGACTTACGTAAAGTAGGCACTTGAAGGTAAAATTTATCATATTTTTCAGGATTATTTTCCTCAACATGTTGAGCCTGCCAATTTAGAGTAACTTTATCAACATCTTTGTAGATCCTTATAGAAGTGTTATAAAAAGTGTCACTTATAAAGAAATACTTTCTTTGTTTAGTTTTTTGTTTTTATTTAATCATCATTCTCTGAGCAAAAGGCTCAGACCATGCTAACTTACTGGGTCAACTTGGGTTTCTAACTACGAAGTGATCAAACTTGAATATTTTCTATAAGCGACTGCTATGTGACCTCCATAAAGCATTGACAATAAAGAAGTCTTGTAGTTAGGTCTATTTATTCCAGAATATTAGTTCTCCAACTAGTGTCGTAGATATTTATTCTCTGAAACACAGCTTTGGTTTCTATTTAATTTAAATTTTGTTTATTTATTTTTCATTCTTTTATCGCAAAAATCTAAGTGGGTTCAGCAATACAATAATTTGATTTTTACATTTTATTTTTCATTAATGCTACGAGTATTATAATGATACGAGTTATCATTATAATTTATATAGACGATGGTAAAAAATGCTTTTTTTTCAATCATATAAATAATACTTTTAGTTTCATAAAGCGAAGTGGGATCTATTTATAAATAGCACTGTAGTTGTTTTACAACAATTTAAATGACTAGTGCTTCTCCTCAGTGCAAAATATTTTTCTAGTCTTGTTCACTAATGACCCTTTGTCACGACTTAAAGTGCTCAGTGTTTGTGAGTAAAAATTTTTAGAACAACTTTGTTATTTCTTTGTTAATTAATAAAATTGTGTAAGTAGATTAACTAGTTTACTTATCGTTCAAAAACGAATACATTTTGTCCTTATTATCGATCTCTGAAAAAATAAGCAAATTTATTAATGACTTATAAAAGAGGTTTTTTGGAAATTCGAAATGCATCTTAAAATTCTTTAGTTAGGAAACTACAAATGCGGTGAAGAATAATTATTCTGGTACTGATGAGCCTTCTTAACGTGATTCACGATGGATGAATTTTGTTTGCAGGCCTTTATCTAGTTTATATGTTACCGTTACCGTGGAAAAATCAGGTAGAGTGCAGATTAACTAAATATTGTGCAGATTTTTTTTTATATAAAAGAATATTAGCAACCGAAATTACCGACATTACTAATATTCCCTCTAACCCCACCAACTAAGCTAAATTGCTTGTGCTAGGAGTGGGTTCACGTCGGTAGTGTAATGGCCAGGATTCGAATCCGGGACCTCTCGATCGTAAGGCCAACTCCTTAACCACTAAGCTACCGACACTTCAGATTACCTCGCTGCGTCAGGTAAAGTGCGTAAAATTGTTCGAGTTCTTACATTAACTAGGTAATCTGCAGACTACCTAAGTAATCTGTAGATTAACGACCAGGCATATGGTAAGTGCATAAAGCAGATTTACATCAATATTCTTAGTCATAAATTGTATGTATCCGCGTGAAAGTGAGCGGAGCGAGCTCATGGACACCGCGCACTACAACTCGGTTTGATTAGGTTAGAAAGGTAGGCGGAGGTCTAGTAGAGACCTCCACCGTAGTCTTCGTGGGTTTCCTTGTGTTAATGCATAAAAAAATATGAAAAATTTCGTCCATCGACTTTACTTCACTTCGGGAACAGTGTGCGTAAATGTCTTCCGCTCTTTAACGATGTGCCATTCGTTAATCTACACTCACTAGGAACAGTGCGAAAATGAGCTTTATTAAACTAAAATTTCGCACTCTAACTGATCGTATCAGGTAATCTGCAGAGTACATAGTTAATGTGCACATTAACGGATTCCGCACCCTAACGGTAACATATACACAAAGCGAGACAGCTTCTTGTAGGCGCACATCTATTCAGATCACTCTCTTTATCAGATGTTCCTCTAATTAGCAGATGGTACAGTGGAAAACCCGCTGAGTAGTATGTAGGTGAGTAGTAAAATGAGTTCACTATCTCCATTTGCTTCAGAAAGTAGTGGTGATGTCATAGCTCAGACTGGAATGCATACCATCTGCGATTTTTGCGGCTACTAGAGAAAAAACGAATGTAACAAAATCATCCAGAGATCCAATTGGAGACATGTAGGGCTTGTCGTCACCAAATTAACGGCTATTTTTATGTAGGTATTAATCTAATAATCGCATTTACAATAATAATAGTTATTACAGTTTCTAAACAATATTTTAATGTTTAACCAGAATTGAATAAACCAAAATGACGACGAAGCATTTTACGAAATTACTATGTCAATAAAAATTACAGTAAGCAGAGCGAAAAATCCAATGGAACATTTTGATTTATGTCTAGTTATATAAGGCGATATGGAAACTGGCCAACGACAAGAATTGGATGCCATCAGATACACAGCTTTTGAAATGTAAAAGGCCAAGGAGAACAATTTTATTAAATTTGTGAAGAGTCTTAGTAGTTTTAGTGCGTTTTCACATTGTCCGATATCCGATGTCTGACATTTGATCAAAGTCAAAGTCAAAGTCAAAAATCATTTATTCTGTATAGACCATTAAAACGGTACTTACAAAACGTCAAGCTTAAAAAAAATCTAGACTAGTTTAGCAAATGGACCACCGGTTCGAAACGCGGCCCCGACCTGAGAAGACTCCGGCAAGAAACTCAGCGGGCATTTTTTTTTTGGTCTATTTACAAACATTTGCTTAGTCTACTTAGTCTAAATACAATAGTTTGCTTGAGTAGCATAGTTGAGCGAACAGCTCATTTCCAGGCTTGTTTATCATCTAAATATTCTTGGATTTTATAATAGCCTTTTTGGCACAGTTTAGTCTTGATTACATTTTTAAATTTATTTACAGGTAAATCTCTAATTTCATTAGGGAGCTTGTTGAAAAAGCGTATACAGTTGCCCCGGAAAGAATTACTAATTTTATGGAGTCTACTATCATAAGCTACAAGATTGTTTTTATGTCTTGTGTTTATATTATGCCTGTCACAAACTCTTGAAAATTTAGAGATATTTTTCCTTACATACATCAGGTTCTCGAAGATGTACGATGATGATATCGGAGGAAGTCAAATGTATGACATATGTATCTCTCTTACACATTGTCCGACCCTGTTTCGGTTATCGGAGCCAACACCACTGTTTTGGCCCGATATCGGATCACAAAGTAACAAAAACAGCGAAAAAAAATGAATTTCGATTTATATGACATTTTCTTAGTTATGTGTCTTTTCGCCTTAATTGATGATCCGATGATTTTATCGGATAGATGCGAAAACAGCACAAGGTGTCGCCTATCGGATGTCGGCTATCGACGTCCTACATCACACACAAAAGGCTCTTACGACTTGAAAACTGAAAGACGATTTCAATTATTTGTTATAGACCTATGCTGTTCAATTTATAAAAATGAAAAACCACGCAGAAAGAAAAGTAATTAAGGAAATATATTTCTTTGACTCTTAAAAATAAAAATCGACAAAATGAATATGCCTACTTAACTAATTATACATTCTTTAATGCGCAACGGAGTAATTGATATCGGTTTAAGCAAAGACCAAGTAAAATATAACGTAGAAGCTACAGGCACAAACATAAATATTTCCTTTGTAATTTTGGATCCTAACGAGGTAGGGAATTGAATAATATTTTTTTCTTAAATTCAAAGTACGTTTTTACATTTGTCTTGACCAAAGTTATTAAGTTAGAAAACTACGCTATTTTAATCAAACTTCTAGCTGAATTAACATTAATCCGATGAAATGCAAATCCGGGAAATGATAAACCGAAGAAACGCGGATGAGGGTCCGTGAATAATTGAAAATTTCGTAAAACAATAGCAGTAAAATTATTATTAGCATAGTTTAACAATCTTTACGGTCCTTAAAGTAATACATTTTTTATCATTCATAAACACAGGGAACGTCGCTTATAATACATAAACTAAGTTGCCAGTATTACTAATAGATTGGTCAAAGGAAACATTTCCCTGACTAGTTTATTAATCATCTATATGGCGCGCGTTTCTTTGCCAGTTTTCCTTATGAGCAATAGCGTTAGCAGTTACATCTAATGAAGCAGAACGTGTACTGAAATATTATTTTTTGGCCAATGTATATAATAGTGAGATATTTAAGATACAATTCAATAACTACAGCAAATAAATATATAGCCTAATAGATCAAAATTAAGTTTGAATAGTTCTCACACATTTAGGACAAAAATTGAGGAAAAAGTAGAGCGATAATGTTACTCTAAATGGAGTCAACCGATTTTAGTTTTCATACTTCATTTTTACTTTAGGTTTGATACGTCATTGTCCAAAAAAAATGCAATCGTAATGCCATCTATTTTTTTTTGCGATCATTCTTTAGATGAAAAAGACGTCAGACATTATTTCTTTTATTCTACAGACAAATCACTACACATCTAATTACGAACCTTAGGTTTCACTGAACGTGTAAGTAAAACATATATGATCTTATCATAGAAATACCTCTAATATCTAATAAATACCTTCAAACAAGACAAAATTATAGCTGAATATATGTAGGTACGTAAAAAAGTCCTTCATTGTTTGAAATCAGATTCCTAATGATGCAAGCAATTACAGACTTAGCTTTATATTTATGTCTCTGAATATAGTGAAACTAATTCTACAGACCATAAAACCATATTTTTTCCTTAATAATAAATAGGTACATTTCTTTCTTTTCTCTTATTGAGGAAATGATACATAATGTGTAAGATACGTGCACTTACTATTTTTCTTTGTAGTTTTTCATCCTAATGAGGCAAGGAACAGATAAAATCTCTTTATTCGCTTCAAAGGACTTTATTTATTTTTTGTTATCTTTGAGTCAAGTATTTTTAATCAAAATTCTAGCTTTATTATCATCATCGGCTTCATGTCTACATCGATTTATGCCATATGAAAAATTAATTAGTTGAACATTTCTTCTCGTTTCAATTATTCACGTTTTTACTACTCTAAATCATTCAGGATTTTTTTGAAGGATCTATATTGCTCAGTTTAACTTTTTGTTTTAGCAATATTTAAGGCAGTTATAAATCAAGTCTATAAGATAATATTTTAGGTAGAGTTGTATGAAAAAGAGATACCTGAAGTAAGCTTACAATGCGTATATTGTCTACGATTAACTTTTATTAACAAAAACGAAGTGTACGACATATTTATCCCGTGCAAATGTAGTCAGTATCTAACTGACACTTTAAGATCTGAATGTAACTTCCCTCTTTCCTCCATCTGAGGCAAAATTTATTACTTCGACTTTATTCGGCATACGGTACACTTTCCTCTTGCTTCATGCAAAGCATGAAAGTGGAATTGGTTTTGACTACATTATTTATTATCACGTAGAGGCCTTACTACTATTATAAAGAGAAAAGATTTATATTTTTGTGTGTTTGCAACGAATAAACTCAAGAACTACAGTGCCGATTTCCAAAATTCTTTCACCATTGAAAAGCTACATTCATCCTGAATAATATAGGCTACATCGGATTTCCACGGGAATGTTTTTACCACCCGTGCGAAGCCGGGGTAGATCGTTTGGAATAAATACACGGATATTATTGTACTAATGCTATTATCCCTTTACGATAGGGTAACTAACGAGTTATACGAGCTTCATATTTTTTGAAACGTCGGTAGCTTAGCGGTTAAGGAGTCAGCCTTACGATGGAGAGGTCCTGGGTTCGAATCCTGGCCATTACACTACCGACGTGAACCCACTCCTAGCACAAGCAATTTAACTTAGTTGGAGGGGCTAGAGGGAATATTAGTAATTTCGATAATGCCGGGTGCTAATATTCTTTATTAAAAAAAATACATTAGTAATAAATACTTACAGATGTGCCCATTGGTTGTATTTGCTTCTGATTTTTTTTTTAAATCGATATTATTATTGATGATAATAATGGTTTTTGGAGCGAACTTTTTTGTTGTATACTTACGAACACCATAAATTTACGATCATTTTTATAATCTTCTGAGATAGAAAAATCTAAAGTAATCAATATTTTAAATACTATTGATAATAAATTATATTCCGACCTTCAAATTTAATCAAGCGAAGCAAACTTGACTACTATATGAAAATAAACCCGAGTACAATTTGCTTCTACGTTTGAGCCGCTTCCCAACAAGAACGACTTGCAGTGTCGTTCTTTTCGTACTGCTAATGAAGCTAACAAGGACACAGACTCACATAATAACTGTGACCTATATAAGTTTGCAATGTAACACAAACTATCTCACGTGTTCTTAATTTTATTCTTTCACCTAGCAATATTAGTGTTTATTTGTTTCTGCATATCCCAATAGGATAACCATCAATATTATCTATTTTATGTATAGGTCACCGCCATTCAATAAACGGCCTGAATGATATTCAGCCCTAACGTTTATTACGACATTTAATAACCTAGCTGGCTAATGCTTAGGCCATTCGTAAGATGGGGCGCCACCCCGAAATAAGACAGAATATTACATATATACATACACTTACACCGGTAAATCCCCGAGGGGTTAAGCACAGATGTATTCACAGAAAATTAGTGATAGGTTTACCCGCATTAGCCTTTGTGTTTATTTTTTTTTATAACTATGCAGAAATTAATATTTATTATATGTGTTTGAACTGCTTATACTGTTGATTGATGGCACTTGCTACACATCTTCAATGAAAACACTTGTACTATACCGCTTAATGCCTTAAGGCGAAACCGGTCAGGAATTTAATAAATATGTAATGTGGAATAGTACAAGTGTTTTCATTGAAGATATATGTGTTTGATAAAACGCCTAGGCAAGTAATTAAACGACATCGATCCCAGCTATTTGCTTAGCTGTTTAATGAATTGGGTGAACACCATTTAGGCCGTTAATTGAACGGCGCTGTTCAGAAAAGAGCCTAGGCAGTTAATTGAACGGCTGATTAAGATAGTTGGCTGCGACATATGCACTACTTTTTCAGTTACATTTTGGTACCTATTTGGAATCGTTTTGCCGAGATAGGTTTTTTTTTTATAAATAGGACACGTCAATTTGACTTTACCTCGCCTGATGGTAAGCTGAAGGTAAAGTCTCAAGAAAGAGGGCCACCATTATATACACGTGCCATGTTAACAATAGTGGCACTCAGCTTGACGGCCTCATCAGATGCAGTGTGTGTAAGCTGGCGAGGAATTCCAGGTCTTAATGGTGCGACAAAGGAAAGAGTCACCGTACATTATTACTCGCATAATTGTTATAAGAAATACGGTTGTTCGTTCTGAGTAAATTTTTTTGGAAAGTCAGCACGAACTTACAAATTGTATTTCAACTTCTTTTTATAAGAACTAAAGGGTGAATATAATAAGCGAATTTATTTCCTAAAATTGCTTTTTTCTTTAAAGTTAGTAAGATTATCAGAAATAAGCAAAATCAATATAAGGAGTGGTCGGATCTTCACCCCGGCTGCGTACTTAATTAAATTTCGGTGTTCACCTAAAGTAACAGTAACGTAATATGATGGGTCAGGCCTTGGTTTCAATATGAGGAAATTCCAATAGCTAGTCAATAGTCAACCTTTGTCAACGTAAAGTCTCCCCTCACACAATCAGCAGCTAGGTTCATGAGGTTAATTAAACTACAACTAAAATACTAGAAGTACATAAATGTTACGTAGGCTGTAGATCTTAGTTTGTATTTAGTTAAGAGAAAAAAGAAAGGCGTTTTCGTGCAAAACTAGTTAGGGAAACTTAGTTATGTACGCGACAGAAAGAACCTTCTGTGAAAACTAATTGTGTTTCCTAAATTCCTCTATGTATTATACACTGTGTATGTGTATATTTCGTAGAATATAGACTAAAGTTATTTGATAGAAAGAGAAATACGCTCAAACAAAGGAGAAAGCAATGAAATTTAATATACGGCCAATGTTGCGCTGTTACCTCTATCTACCCCGGAAGAAAAAGTTGTGAATTTGCTTGCTGATTGCGTAATAAAATCCTAAGCAACATTCTCACTCAATAAACTGTAATATTGGTTCATTATTAAGTCGATATAAACACAGATTTCTTCAAACGAAGAGGAAAACCACAAGATAAATCAAGCATTGAAATTCAATAAAAACATTTTAAACAGATACCGCAAAAGAAAAATAGCAGAAAACCACCAAATACGTGTGAATGAGAGAAACAGACAATAGACGACGAAGTTGGGCGGAAACAAACCATGCAGTTTCATTAGAGACGTCGGCAATTAGTCTGACCCACACGCCTGCGAGTAGACAATTTCCATTCCATGCTAATTGTGTCAGGGAATTATTACTACAATTAATTAAGAAATTGTAACAATATTTTTATATTCCTATAGGGTTACATTGTTCGTAAATACGAGTAGTACGCATTTGTTAATTAGCTTAACTAATATTAATAAGATTATGTATCTTACACTTTCTACGTTCAAATAATTATAAGTAAATTTCTAATATGCCTTAGAGCTGTTACTAGCATATCTCGTTTCAATATTAAATAGCTATGGAAAGATTATTGTACGTTATAGTTGTGTGTGTAAAAGTATATACGAGTCTGTCTATATTTTTATAGTGCCATTAATTATAGCATTTTTTATATTCTAAGAAGGTTTTTAAGATGGTTTTGGTTGTAAGTCTGTTATAGTCTCTATAGCTAGCTATCGCTTACAACACCAAAATTAAGGGAAAAATGTGAATAGGAAGTATAATATAAGCGCATAGTAATTTTTTTATATTCATTACAGATTAAAGGTACTACTACAAGTAATGCTTAGTATACATATATAGGAAATTAAATTAAATCATACGTTGATTTATTTGCAACCTTCTAGTAAAGTCTAAGTCTTTATCTGCGAGCACAAATATTTGAATTCCAAAACATTCATTCATTCAGAAGCTGCTGCAATTTGCAGCAATATTTTACCCAGTTGCCTAGGTCTAAAGTAACTGACAACACAGTAATAAAAGAAATGAAATGAAAGAATTCTTAGAATCTGTTTTGTATGACAAGGCCGGAAATGAAGAATTATTACTAATGTATATGGAAACAGCAAAGACATTTTTGAGAAAATCAACATGTATTGTATATTATAAATGTATAGTTTGTAGTACAATATTTCAATATTAAATCTTGTTTTGTTTTTATATACCTTTTCTGAAAATTTGAAGACAGGTACACAATTGACATGCTTTAATAATAAAATCTATAGGACTCCCGTAACACCTGAAAAATGTCAGTCTTTACTTTGACTGAACAAAAGCAGAAGTCTCTTGCTCACTTCAAAGAAGCTTTGGTGCTCAGTGTCGGCCATATTTCAAAGGATTATTGCTTTTGATTACTGACAAAAGACTCGAATCAGATTTCGGAGAATATTTTGATGTAATTTTTGTTTTACCATACCAAATTTAGATTACGATACGTTTAACTTTTAAATTATTGTTTTATCAAATTTTAGAAATCGTCTTAAAATATGGCATTATTTTACAACGGAGTAAATATTTTTTGCAGATAATTATTATTATTACATCAAAATCAAGCACTGAAACTCAATATAAAATATTAGTAATTTTACATTATTTTATGTTTGAAAGAAAAATATTAGATACAAAATTTTCATCTAAATAGCTGACTAATTCTATAATTTTTTGCAACATGGATTCATATCGTTTGTAAACATGGGATTACATATTTGAATCTCAAGGAACTTCAATTCGCTTAAACGAGCTTAATTTAAAATTTCAAATTACGATAAATGTAAAGTCAAATTAAATAATTTATAATTATATGTCAGAAACTAGGGAAGTATTTCTATTGTTGCCATTAGCAGCCTTAGCATGGCGGCGCGGGCGTATACTTAATCCAATGAAGTTGATGGGATATGTCTATTGACATGATTTCTTGGTCACCTGACACCCCTTTTCAGCGATTTCATTGACGGAAGAGATATCTTGGTTTAGTCGATTTACGTCGTACTGGGGCTGCAGGGATAATACAAATACAGGGTTATGAATATACTGTATACAGTAGAAAATATAACCTACCTAACAAACAAGCAAATAAAACATTTTGATGTATTGCGTTTAGTTAACTCGCGGAATTGGGAGTTCCCAAAAAATTTGAATTATACATGGTATATTTATCAAGTGTACTTGTAACGTCATATGTAAATCTTTCTTGGTATCCAAGATATATATCGAGCTTCACCTTGAATAACAAATGTAGCTGATATATCATGAATAATGTTAAGTGTTACATCAAAATATTTGATTCAAATCTTGAAGATTGTATTATTATGAGATTTGCTTAGCTCTTTCAGTAGATTTCTTTTGTATACAAGTAAAGCTCTTGGTATATTGTTATAAAAATTATCATTCTCTATATTATCTATAGAAAATGAACATGTTCTAATATTTTTGTTGAAGGTGCTATCAATTTCATTTATTGACTGATTTCATAACATTAATACTAATACGAGTATATACCAGTGTATGTGTCACCTGTTTAAACTATTTAACTTCACTTATTTATATCGATGTAGGTACGTACAAAATTAATATTTTCTGATAAATAATAATTGTATCACTATCATCTATATTCCATGATACATAATACATACAAATGTAAATATATAAATACATAATACATTCATGGTCTCACTACCATGGACGCTCAAGATCGTGCGAAGTGGAGGAGGAAGAGTTGGAAGGCGGACCCCGAGCTCCGAGGGCATCTTGGCCTCGGATGCAATCGGGACGACGTCTAAATGTCGATGATAATGATGATGATGAGGACATAATACATACAAACTTGCTCATTCTAATTTCCCTCAGGGATAGGCACGAACAACAGTCTACCATCTGCTTTTATACTTAAGTACATCCCGCGCTTCCTTTGCTGTTATTGACAAGAATAGATAGATAAGTGAAAAATAATACAGATAATAATAAATCAACCATTGGTGTTATAAAATAATATATTTTGGAAACATATGGTAAAATGTAGCTACATTAGATACATATCTCGTCGCCAACTAGCTTAATCAGCTGGTCAATTAACTGCCTAGGCTCTTTACTGAACAGCACCGAATGTTGTTCGCCATTTAATTAAACGGCTAGGCAAATAGCTTGGATCGATGAAGTTTAACTACTTGCCTAGCCATTGAATGTTTAATTATTTAATTTTTGTTAGAAAAATGACTTATTTCTACATGGGTATAAAAAAAAATAACCACGAAGGCTAATGCGGGGCTCCGCTCCGCTTCTGCATTAGCCTTCTAACCTAACCTATCCAAGTAGGATTGCGCAACTTTCTCTATAACATATCACTATTTTTTGTGAATAAGCCTCTGCCTATATCCTTGATGATTTACAGGCGTGAGTATATTATGTATTTATGCATGTAATTTTCTGGTTTATTTCACGGTGGTGACCCTTTGGAAGAATGGCAGCATTGACCAGCCAATTTATTGAATGTTGTAACAGACGTTACAGCTGAATATCATTCAGGCCGTTCAAAGAATGGTGCCGTTTAATTAACTGCCTAGCCAGTTAATTTAACGACTGATTAAGCTAGATGGCGGCAACATATACATATAATAATAGATCCATTAATGTTAGAGGTTAATAAATTTTGGAAACACATGGTGAAGTGTGACTAGATAAATAACAAGTGCGATACTTTAATCAATTTCAAACAGCTGTTTCATGTTATGAAAATGTTAACAAGATCCATCACGTCTCACATTACCATTTATACAAACTTCATCTGCAACACTCACATTGTTTAGTCCAAATGAAGCCATTAGGAGAACAAAACCTGAAAATAATGCGTCTTCTGCTAATGTCAGGTTGGAACAATGGTGAAATATTAACAATGGAATGGGGTACATACCTTGTACACGGAACCCTAGGAACAAGCTGGGCAACGGTGGAGTGTCTTGAAAAAGGAATCAACTAAGAGATGTTATTATTAGTTGTTGTTGTTGTACTAGTTAATACTGAGCATAGAACTTATCCCGGAATGAAAAGAAGCCTGGTCTTCCAGACATCTATCAGTGTACCAGATCCATTTGGCTGTAAGAGCGTGGTTGAATAACACACGTAATACCAATTCAAAAACCTTCACAATTATTTAACGTTTGTATTATTTATAGTAAGAAGTAGAATTCTGGCTAATCATTGTGAATGTAAGTTTAGGTATTTGTTCATTACTTATAACAGGCTGAATAGATTTGGTTGGAATTTAGCACACAGGTAATTTACAACCAATGGTTTCTTTTTAATTTCTTATCACACGAATAGGTTTTTATAGGTATGTTACGCCGTTATTCATTTGTATTTTATTATAGCCATTGGGTTTTGGAGGTCAGAGATCAGTCACTTAACGGATAATATCGAAATTCAGACTAAGAGCGTTTTCACACTCATCCGATATCCGATACCCGACATCCGATATCGGAGGAAGTTAAATGTATGAGATATGTGTCTGTCTTTCACATTGTTGGGCCCGATATTGGGTATCGGAGCCAACAGCACTGTGTTACCCTGATATCGAATCACAATAAGACTAAAACAGCGACTGCAAGCAATTTTCGACCTTAATGACATTTCTTAGTTACGTGTCTTTTGGCGTTAATTGATGACGCTGATCACGAATATAAGAAAAAAACTAGATAGAATCATCATGTCAATAAGTTTGAAAATTGCTTTTATTTGTTTTTCGGGCCAATTTTATCGGATAAATATGAAAACAGCAAAAGGTTTTGGCTATCGGATGTCAGCTATCGGCGTCCGACACCGATATCGGATATCGGAAGAGTGTGAAAACGCTCTAACATGCTGCGGAAAGCTACGGATGCGACCGGGATTAATATGATGATCATGAGGAACATATTTCATTTTACATAAAAAAGTAATTTCACTCAACACAAATTGTAAATTTAATAAAATCAACCTTTTCTCGAAGTGCATCTGGCTCATCATAAGGAGTTAATTATTCAGACATTTAATTTGCATGCCGATGAACTTTACGCTTTAATATCGTTAAGAGCTTTATGCTATTATGCTTCAGAACAATATGCTTCTAAATCGTTTTATTAAGAGTAGTAAGGAATAACTAAATATTGTATTTAACTAATATTAATATAACTAAAAGTAGCTATACACATCATGATCAATAAATCAATTATGCCCTGCAAAAGTAAAGGGGTCAACACACCAAAGAAGCAAGCAGTAAGCACTCAACAAATTGCCCTATCTTTACGCAGCAAATGCATATTGTCAATAGTTTGTGCTCAGATGAATGTCTTGACATAATGCCCACAGCTACATTCTATCATCGCACCGCTCGCCGTAGACAGGGAATACATTTTCACACACTGTGACCATAAATGGTGCAAACCGTGCGGTATGAATGAAACTACGTCCAACGCACGCTCAAGCTATGGAATAAATTCCCTGCTGTGGTTTTCCCAAGCAACTACAATATGGGATTCTTCAAGAAGGGCATTAGAAGGTTTCTTCAGGGTTAGCAGCATGAGTTTGACGCCACTGGTGTTGCATACGTCCATAGCGTGGCCTATGGTAACTACTATCCATAAGGAGGGCCGTGTGATTTTCTGCCACCTAAGTCGTATAAAACAAGAATTTTCTAGGTAAATGTAGAGCAATTTACTGTGTGTTTGCTGCTTTGATGTGTAAACCCAGGTAAACCCCCTATATCTAATGGATTGACGATGGTATGTAATACCTACTATACGCACTATTTATTTAGTGGAAATAGGTATTTCATAAATACATAAACATGGACAATAGGATCAGATTAACTATTATGTAAGATACGTCATTAATAATAAATAAATAATAAATAATAATAAATATTCTATAACATTTCACACAACGCTATCTAGACCCATGGTAAGCTTAGATGAACTAGCTTGTGTTATGGAATCTAGAATGCGGATAAACATACTTACATACATTTTTTTTTTATACATATTATACATAGAAACACCCAGATCAATGCAAATATACATATTAATACATACAAATATTTGCAGTGAGCGGGGATCGAACCCGCACCTCCTGCGTAGCGGCCGCGTTCACTACCGCCACGCCACAGAGGCTGTCTTTTTTTTTTTTTTTTTACGTGCGGGAAATCCCCTCGGATACCCACCCCTCCGGAGCCGGAGGGGGAGGTTATGTCGGACTCGAACCGACTAAACCGCACGTCGTCTCTGGGTCGTAGTGCTAGGCCGAAGGTGAGGTTGTCATGCGACATATCCCTCGCACCCCGGCTGACCCAAGGCCATCCCTCTCGGTCTGGCCCTCCTCGGGAAGGGGGGGACCACGCGGTCCCCGACTCTACCCCGGTGTGGGGAGGCGCGCATCGCCCTACGATGCGCGCCGCCGCCGTGGCCTGCTTCTGCTAGGATGACGGGCGGCTCCACCCGTCACCCTCAGGCCCGCGCTCATGGCGGGCGGAGGTCAGTTTGCGCCCTCCGACGCCCGAGCCGCCTTCGGGCGCGTGCAGCGATGTCAGCGAGCCTTTCTCGCTCATCGCGCCGCGCCCGCTCTGCTGTCTCCTTCGCGAGCATGACCTGCTCGCAGAAGGAGGCGCTGGCCGCCCACGCATCCGCGCAGCGGACCATCGCCGCGAGCAGCCACAGAGGCTGTCAACATTAAATCTAAACAAGATCCAATGTTAGTTAATACGATTAAATCAGTCAACAAGGTATTAAATAAGACAAAATTAAATACAAATACTGTTAAGTAATTGATTTATCTACAAAACCTTATTCATTACTATTCACAACACAAAAATTTGATGAGATATTTTCGCGAAAATCCAATAAAAGTAAATCTGCTAAATTAGATCTTCAAAACTCTATTATAACGGCAAATTACTTATTTCTATTTTTACAATAACATTGAGATGAATTTTATTGTGTTCAATAACTTTGTTAATCTGTAGGCCTACAACGAAACATTCGCTGTTGCGAATTGAAATTACGGCGATTCCAGGGAATACATTTATCCTGAAATTGGTTTCAAAGACAATGTGACACTTCGGTTCATCTTAAATTCTAACAGAAGAAAACCGAAGTATCTTCAAGGTACTTACATGGTTAAATGCTATCTCGTTCGTGTTTCTTATGGGACCAAAGTCTCGGCTTTATCGTAGTAGGCCATAACAGCGTTTTCACGTTGTTTTACATCCGATATCCGACATCGGAGGTAGTTAAATGGATGCCATATGTATCTCTCTTTCACATTATCCGGCCCGATATCGGTTATCGGAGCCAACACCACTGTTTTGGGCCGATATCGGATCACAAAGAGACTAAAATAGCGACTGCAAGCAATTTTTGACCTTAATGACATTTTTTTAGTTACACGTCTTTTCGCATTAAATCGATGACGCTGATCACGAATATTAGAAAAAAAAACTCGATCTTATGTCATGTCTTCTTTTTCATCCCTAGCATCCCTAACTAGTCTGTGCTTTTGAGCAAATGGCTCTATCGAGCCGATTTAATCGAATAAATGTGATAACAGCACATGGTCTCGGCTATCGGATGTCGGCTATCGGCGTCCGACACCAGTATCGGATATCGGATGAATGTGAAAACGCTCTAAGACTATATAGAAACTTATATAGATTACAACTACAACTTTAGTGGCACGGCGTAAATAATATTTAGTACTTTGGTAGAAATTGACACATAAATACATCCCATAGCACCGTGAAGTGGAACCAGTAAATGAAAAATTGAGAAGCGAGCGACTATCGCGGTATGGACATATTATGCGAAGAAAGGAAAGTTATGTTGTAAGGAAGGTTCAAAGTATGATTGTAGAGGGCTTTAGGAGTAAAGGTAAGCTTAAAAAAGATGGGTGGATTGCTTGAAATATGATGTAGCAAAGAAGGGAGTAACTGAGGAAATGACATCTGATATGAATATAAGGAGGAGAATGATATATTACGCCGACCCCAAATAATTAGGCCCAGGACAAGTAGATAATGATGATGGTACACTCCATAGCAAGCACGCATTGATAGTTTAAAGAACAATATTGAAATTAGTTACTATTACTAACACATAACGCGCATTTCAACCAGTTTTTAGGGTTCCGTAGCCAAATGGCAAAAAACGGAACCCTTATAGATTCGTCATGTCTGTCTGTCTGTCCGTCCGTATGTCACAGCCACTTTTTTCCGAAACTTTAAGAACTATACTGTTGAAACTTGGTAAGTAGATGTATTCTGTGAACCGCATTAAGATTTTCACACAAAAAAAAAAAAACAATAAATTTTCGGGGGTTCCCCATACTTAGAACTGAAACTCACAATTTTACTTTTCATCAGACCCAAAAATGATATTGAGGTTTATAATAATTTTTTTTTTCTAAACAGAATAGTTTGCGCGAGAGACACTTCCAAAGTGATAAAATGTGTCGTAAAATCCATTCTTAGTAAGCTACACATCAAATTTAAAGTTTGTAAGTGTTATAGTTTCTGAGATTTTGTGATTAATCGGTGAGTGATATTGCGCTTTTATAATATATGTATATAGATAATGGTTTTAGCCCGGGCTTGAGCCTCACTAACGTTTTACATGCTAAGTCCGGGAACGAGTTCTTGAGAACCAAGTTAGTAAGTAGACAAGTGCAGAGTGCTACTAAAGAAGTTTCCGGCACATCCTAGCTCTTACAAGTTTGTGATTCGTTATTTTAATCAGTTTATTTTTATGAATAAAAATGTGAACGGGTTTTCTTAAATTGATTGTAGTATTATTTTGAATGCCCTCAACATAGGCACGTTATTATCAATCGGAAGCGTTATTGCGATATTTGCTTTTATATAAATTATGTACTAATCTACCCATCCCGTCTTCACCCGTGGCTCATTTTGCGACTCCGTATCACCCCTTTGGCACCCTTTGTCTTCAAATTTTGTGTGAAAATCTGCATGATTTTTTGACATTATGATCACTGCTCCGATCTATTGAGTAGTAGCGTAACGATATATAAATTAATTCATCGATAAATAGACTATTCAACACAAAAAAGTTTTCAATTCAAACCAACAACGTAAGTTTAGATTAGGAAGATGGTTACAAAGATACACTGCTGCAATAATAACGGGACAATAGACGCAGGGCGATTTTATCGACATAACGCATCAGGTATTCTCGATGATAATAACGCGTCTGTGTGGGGGAGCCTTAATACCACAGTCTAAAACAATTCTAGGTGCATAAACCTTTAGGTGTATAGGGCTCCACTAAGATCTTGAGGGCCAAAGGCAACATGATCTACTACACCTGCTGTTTGACTGACGAAGCTCTGTGAACATCATATGAAGGTCAGATGGAGATGGCAGTCGCTCCCACATGTCAAGTAATAGCAAATATAAGCATATCATAACATAAACTCACGCCTTTATCCCCGAAGAGGTAGGCAGAGGTGCTAGCACCCACATTTCGCCGGTTTATGTTTAGGTCCCAATGTAATAGGTGGCGAGCCTATTGCCATTAACTGGGCACTTATAAACCTGCGAGATATAATAAAATATAATATATAATACAAAATATAAGAAACTTCAAAAAATTATTTGATCACATTCCAATATAATATCGGACACAAAGCAACTTCAGTTTCATATTGCAAAGGATTTCAGATAGACGAGTTGTTAGGTATTTAATTCCTAATAATATCATAAACGCAAAAGTTTGTAAGTTGGATTGATATTTATAACTTTTTCACGTAAAATCTACTGAATGAATTTTAAAGAAACTTTACAATAATATAGCTTATACATTAGAATAACATAACTGATCTTCTACATTTTCTTCATTCTAGCGTTAATTCCAGTCGCATCCGAAGCTTTTCAACATGGAGTCTGAGGTCCGCTTTTTACCAGTCTAACTGCGGATTTGGCTAAACTTCGATATTTTCAGCGAAGCAACTGCCATCAGACCTCCACAACCCAAAGGCGATATCGAAGCATTGCAGCTAGACCAGTTGTTGGATTTTTGAGGGCTACCCGTAACGACTGCCATAGATGTTTGTATGACAACCGGGACCGACGGCTTAACGTGCTCTCCGAGGCACGACCAGACCAATGCAAATACCCATTCATGCATACAAATATTTGCACTGTGCGGGGATTAAACCCGCGCCTCCTGTGTAGCGGTTGTGTTCACTACCGCTACGCTACGGATAACGATAACCGATATTATGGCGATAACCGACATCCACACGGGCGGAGCCGTGGGCTCAAGCTAGTAGTTTAATAATTAAAATATTAACTAATTCATGCATCGATTTTCAACTCTAAGAGGATTACTAGTGTGCTCTGCGGGGTACACATACGTGTGCTAATTAATCATCTGCTGACGTGATTGCTATAACGTTGCGTCAGTGGTGATCGATCTCCTCGCTACCTTAATAATAGCTACTATAATAGTGAAAATGCTTCATACAAAGGTTAGGTTGTTAGTTTATTTTTCGTACATATATTACATAACTTTAAAGTGGTCGTTTTGGAGTTACTTGAAAAAAAAACTTGGTTTATTTTATTAAAAAATTTTTAATCTTTAAATCTATCGTAAGTAGGTATGATCACAATCGGTTGAATTGAACGGGAGTTATAACTAAAAGTCACGATAACGGAAGTCCACGCAGTAACCGCAAGTATAGCTAGCCTAAGAGCGTTTTCACACTCATTCGATATCCGACATCCGATATCCTACATCCGATATCGGAGGAAGTCAAATGTATGAGATATGTGTCTTTCTTTCACATTGTCCGGCCCGATATCGGTTATCGGAGCCAACACCAAAACAGTGGTGTTGGCTGTTGTCGGATATCGGATATCGGATGAGTGTGAAAACGCTCTAAGTACAAATTGTGAAAATCTAAACATGTTTTATAATTGAAGCAAAACAAAGTCAAAAGTATATACTAACATTACAACTGTCATAAACATTACTCTCATAGATTTAACAGCATTATAAACACCAATCAAAAATTAGTTACACGATATTCATTCATTCCCATTTTAGAAAAGCTTAAATCTATTCCAATTTGTATATTTTGTACGACCTCACGTTATTTCAAATAAAATATTCTTCTACATTTTATCATTCGTGTCGTTTTCAGTATATTTTTTTATGTATAACGTATATTCGCAAATGGGTCGAGCAAATATTTCAGAAAGAGTTTTTAATTTGGCTTTTGGGTCATGTTTATAGCGAGTCACAGTGGCTTTTTTGAAATAGTAGTATTTTAGTAGGTATACAAAAACTAATAAAGATTATAAATATGTTATTTCATTATCAAAGTTACAGATTAGTATGAAACAGTATATTTAAACCTACGTTGAGTAATTTTTGTGTCGTATCGAAATTTTTTTTACGTCACGTCTTAACCCCGAATGGGACAGTAGACAGAGACAAAATTATTCCACACACGCCTTTCGCTTAGACGAAGGTAATAAAAAGTAAATACAGCATTGGAAAATCACCACCTGTTTTATATCTTGTGTAGTTGAGAGGACTTCTGAAGGTTTTTGGGTCGACACTTGTATGGACTTTGCCAAGATTTTTTGAACGAAAAAGGCGTCTTGGATATGAAATACGTGCGTTGTACACGGATAAACTGATAGAAATGCAAAAGTAAACATATTTTTTTTTTTTTTTTTATGTTTGTAGGTCGTGTGCCTAGTGGGCCTACCTGTCCACCCGCAGTGGGGTGGCCCGCGAGAGCTGGGACCTATGCTGGTGTCTCCCTCACAAAATGAAGGCTTAAGCTGAACTATTCTGCTGTGTTGTCTAATAAATTAACCAGTTCCCCTTTTGGGGTTTCAATTTTTATTCAAAATACTACATTTATTGAGTACAGTTTGGTTTATATATAAATCTTACAATTATTCTATTACAATTTGGATTTAAAACAATAAAATACAATAAAAACAGAGTATAATTACAATGGATAATAAAATAATATAATAAAATGGTAGAATTTGAATTTGACTAGGGTTTAAAAACGTTATTTACAATTAAAATTTATGCTGAAATATCTGCATCCGCTCCCGTACAAGATTTAGAATTTAATAAAATATTAAAGCAATTAGAATGCTCCAAGACGAGTGTATTGGAGAATTTCGAATGTCCAATACTTGCCTGAGTAGCTCAGATGATCAAAGTATTCCTTCATATTAGGGAAAGGTGGAGGAGTCCATTTTGGACGTTTTTTTTGTTCCGATATGAATCGAAAACATGTACAAATCAGAAAGAGTTGAGCAAAGAATTCAAAGTGCGAACATAATAAAATACTCATATGTTCGTTCCTTTTGGAGTGTGACATCGGGCGTAGGATTAGGGAGTAGTCAGGCGACTCCCGCGCCGGATCGTACCTGGTGCAGAGGCTGGCCATCGCCATTCAAAGAGGCAATGCAGCTAGCGATATGGATACTTTCGGGTACAGGTCCTGGGCGCACCATTATTTTAAAGACGAGCACGGAGACTTGTAATCTCTGACTTGTTGTAATAACATAAATTTTTATTAGTTTAAAAAATAAAAAATATGACTAATTCTAGTGAAGTGTATTATTGTTAGAATAAATGCATTTAATATAATACTTAGGATGTGATACACTGACGTGATTTGCTATGTTCTAAATTGTATAATATATATCATAGCCGATTTCAAAACTGTTATCTTAACTAAAGCTAATATCCACACTTAGGTTTTGCTCTTCAACAAAATCATGAAAGCACTTGTTACAGTTTGCGTCATAAACTTCTTGAAAAACTTTGTCTTCTTATGAAATATTTAGATCTTATTGGAAGGGATAGTATTAAATAGGAATTTGAAAAATACTCGCGCTTTGATTTATGACAGATTTTCTAATAATTATCATTAGTATTGGTATCTTTAATTATGGAGATAGGGAAACCATTCTGTCATGCATCCTTACCTGTTCAGCTTGGTGTTGGAATTTTTATCGGAAAGCATCAGAGACTCACATGAGCAGCCTCCATGGTCGCTCATATATGCTGATAACATTGCGTTGTTGGAAGCGGACGGGAACAGATTGGTGCGACGTGTGAAAGTGTGGAAGGAGGCGCTTGAGAACGGCGGTCTAAATGATAGAATACTTGGCGTTGAGGTACTCAACGGATCCTACACCCGTTCACATACATCATCGACTAAGACGTCAAGGCACGCGTCACATGCGATCTTCGAATGTCTGACTGAAGGGTCAGGTCTATAAGACGGAGGTAGAAAATACTCTATAAAACTAGAAATAAGCTTAAGAATTTGCTGCAGTATACAAAATTAAACATACTCAAGATAGAAGCGCCCAGACTAGTGCAGAAACAGATTTTCACACAGCCAATAAATATTTTGCACGGAACGAAAATCGTACTCGAAACCACTATCGAATGCTTTACTATCATGCTGCATAGGTTGTTTGATATAATACCGTTAAGAATGAGTCAAAAGCACTTGGAACCAGCGGACCAGCATGAAAGGCTTAACAAATGTATAGGAAACTCTATGAGTATGTAAGGACAGAAGCAAATGGCAAAGTGAGTGAAGCAAATTGAGAAAGGTCTGCAAGTATGTATAGGTAGGTGATTAATTTCTCATTAAAGGCAGATATCCTTATAATGGTGGAATGCGAATACAAGTATCACCACTATATTGCAATACAAGGATGTCGTAAAAGGTGACTTGACTGACTGTGACGGGAAAAATACGCAGACGATATCACTGCCGGAGAAGAGAAATCTCAAAATAAAACCCTGTACCAATTCTTCTTGCCAGCGTGAAAGCAGTAGTCCTAAGCCTGCCAATATTGGGGGAGGCCTATCCCCAGCAATGGGCTGCGATAGATTAACAGATTATTTGATAAAGACAGATAATAAGAGAAGTCACCTCTTCACTATACTAAAAATTTAAGTGTCCCTTATGCACAGTACAGTGTACTTATTAGTGAAAATGGTCGACAAAGCTCTCGAGAAAGATGAACAGAGACAGTGAGGTCGGAATTACTCACTTGAATTTCTCTTGTGCAAGCTATAGCTACATGGAAATAAGTACACGTACGTTACATCACTAAGTGCATTTCCTATTAACCAATTTGCATATGAAATGCTCTTCAGATTACTAGCTATGTTACTTATGTTGATGAACTAACAGCCTAATTTAATATGAGAGACCGATTCTATTAATAGATTAATTATTGAAGACGCCCTCTGCCTAACTCGTTTTCGGTCTAACTCGCGTTTGACTAAACTAGCGTTTGGTTTAGGCATAACGCGACTGAGGCTCAAAGCGAATAAGGCACACAAAGATGAACGAAAACCGACACCTTTTCAAAAGAAGTAGGGACTTCTACCGCGTGTAATAAGTACACGCACACTTTGTTTTATTATTAAGTTCTTTCCATCTTCATGATGTTGATTATATTGAGTTTACTAAATTACACATTTTTCGTATTTATATGTTTTTCGTATATTGAAGGCATTGTAGAATATATATAATATATACTGCATCTGGGCTGTTTGGCCGTGGTCCATTTGAAACTTGCGTTCCAGACGTTTCGTCGATCACTGCGGTCGACATCTACAGTGACGCAGGTCCGGGCGACGACGAGTTCGGAGACCTTGCCTCGTCGGCGGCTTCGTTGCGACTGATATGGAATCTTGAGTCGCTGGCATATTTATAGGCGCGGTCGGAGGTAATATGCCAGCGACTATGGGAATATGGCAACGCCGGCCGTGAAAGCCTGAAGACTTATATGTAAGGCATTTTTCGGGTGTAAATTTTTTCCTAAAATTTTCTTTCATATAATACTCATCTGGACAATTATAAACATAGCCAACCAAGCTACGACCAATAAATTCCTTACAACTTCAATTCATTTTAATTTCTAAGCAAAAATGAATTTTCCACGTTGCTAAACTCAAAACTTTAAAAAGGCTTCATTAATTTAGATTTTTTTGTTGTAGGTACTTATAAATTGAATGGATAAAAGATTTTCTAAATAGTTTTTTTTTAAACCGTGGAGTATTCATAATTGAGATGTAATAATACATCATAATTTATCTTTAAATTCCGTTACACTCAATTTGTAATAATAATGGTGCATCGTCAAAAAATCTCTGAACCAAATCGTCTATTGTTCTAAAGGAAAAAGGAAATGTGGCAACTTTTAATTCACTGACATGGTTTCAATACGTCGTTCATTGTAACTCATCGTTAATTTTAATGGGTGTTAAATAAGGTGATGTGTCTAGAATAAAATGCATTTTTCGTGATGTGTTGAATTAAGGATGACGATGCAATTTAGCTTTTTAGAAATATTTTGTACTAGATGCAGTTTTATTAGGTTTTTGCTTCTTACTTTGAATATGCGTACTTTCATGACATAATTTTATCCTGTTCTAGAAATCTTTCTTGAATAGATACTAACAGCATAAAAACGTCAACAGCAAATATTTCGAAGTTGCAGTTGGGTTAGGCCTTGTGTTAATGAGTTTATTAATCAGTCCGAACAAGTATCATATGTATAAGTACCTACAATAAGTTACTTAATATTTATATTGATAAGTACAATGTAATGGTATTCGACTTTTCTGTATTTTGATTTAGTTTTTATTTTAAATCGCTTTCAAAACAGATATCACTCGTTTTACATACATACATACATATAATCACGCCTATATCCAGAGGGTTAGACAGAGGTGAATTAACACCCACATTTCACCAATCTATATTCGGTCCCACGTAATAGGGGCTTAGCCTATTGCCGTATTCCGGACACTATTGTTGACTCGAGCCATGCATCTGAGGCTAAGTCTGTATATATCTGTCTAATGTTGATGTTAATCAGCTCTATCCCTTAGTCGCGTTGTACGACACCACATGGGAAGAGAAGGGGGTGGCCCAAATTCTACTCTGCCGGGAACCACGCGGCTCAATTTATACTCGTTTTATGCTTTTCTATTATAAACTTATAATAGGATCAAGAATTCAAATTACAAGATGGCTATGACCAATATCTACCTACTCGTATACAATTTATTACATTAAAACCTTTTTTGAGTAAGTGTATTTTCAGACTTTCACCTTTCTAAGTCACCTTCTCATCCTTGAGATTTATACTTGCTTTTAAATACGTTCATTTGTTTAGCATTTCACATTATTAGCAATGATAGTCGATCTTTATAAGGATATTAAATCTTCACTATTCAAGAAAGAGTGATTACCTGAAGATTTTTACAATTGCTCCATTATAAACATCTTACTTTTAATAGGTTCTTTTAAAGGCATTCAAAGCTTTAACGCTAATTTATAAATATAGATTTCTTATGAGACGTTTAAAAAAATGCGCTCAATACGCTACATAAATCAATTTGAGCGTTCCTTATTATAATTGACTGCGAACATTTTTCCCATATGTATATAATAAAATACTGTGTTTAAAACTTATTTGATCACCTATGTGATAGACAAGCAAACGTCCCGAATGACGGTTACCGCTGCCTATGGATATGTAACACTAGGGGCATCGCACTTATACTGCTCACCAAAAACCAAAAATATTTCAAAGTCAAAATACAAAAGAGCATTGTTCTACATGAAATTGTCTAAAACCTCAAAGTTACGCGAATGCGGTGCCAAATATCCAAAGATAGGTACTTCAACTTTGTGAACTTTCATTCGAAAAATACCGTTAATATCAAAGCACTAACCATACGCACTGCATTAAAAACCACCACGCTAAACACAACCTTACACAAAAAATAGTAAAGTTCAAAATCCAATGCAGTATGCGCACCAACTTTGGGCGCCGTTTCAACGTTTCCCTCCATTAACATTTTACAGAGAGTTTCAATAAGCTTTTGCTTTGAAATTGGCTTTTTCATAGTTTTTTTTTTCTTCTTCTTTTGATAACATTATATTACTTGGATAAATAAAGTCATTATCCTTGTATTCATTCTTGAAGATCGCGACCCTTGTTCAATTGTTCATTTTGTGCGCCCTTAATGTGTTCTTGTTGAATGAAAATATTTCAATGGCGCTGTCTTTCTTGGGATAAGATGTTTAGTACCCATTGCTTATAAATAATGAAACAAAACATCGCTGTACGAGCTGTTTATATCTGCTTACACTTTCTATGACTTGGTTGGAGAAAATGGATTAACTTTGTGTTACTGGTCGCAATTGGGTGCGTTTATGAGCCATTATATTCGCTTCTTATCTACCATTTCGACATAAATTAGCTATATGAATCATAAAGGGGTGATTAAAATTTTATCATACGGATTGAAAGACGTTTGGTTTGTTATATATTTATATATTCTTGCTATGTTCGAACTACAGAAATTAATTCTTGTTTGATTATCGTTCTTTCAGGTAGCAAGGAAGCTACAAATTGAGGAGAATTTTGTGCACACAGATAGCTTAGTGCCCTGCAAGCAATATTAAATTTTACTGAAGAACTTAATGGTGGTAGGGCGCAAACACTCAATCACACATAGACTGAGCTAAGGGTAAAGTATAGAAAAAACATCTCGATTTCGAACTTGGAAAGTCAGTAAAAAATATTCTTTTTAACCGACTTAAAAGAGGAGGTTCTGAATCCGATGTTGAATTTTCTAAAGAATAAAATTTTATACTTTTTTATTAGTTTTTAAAGTGTCTTAATTGTAAAGGTCAAATACGTTCGTTACATAAAACATCTAAAGAAAACTTAAACTTGTTAAGTATAGAGTACAACAGAGTTTTGCACGACATCAAAGTATCATTCAAAACTGGTCCGGAGACAAAAAGACTTTGTTTTAATGATCGTCGTAGTAGTAGAGTGCTCTAGAGAAATGTACGCTCGTAAGAAGAAGAAAAAAAGCAGGTTATTTCTTATAGTTAAATTTATTGAGTAACACCTGTGTAAGTAGCGATAGAACGTTCGTCTGCTAAGTCAGAAGTCGCGGCTTCTATTCCCGCTCAAGGCGCATATTTAATACCTAAGTCTATTCGCATCCCTAAATCCATACTACAAGCTAATCATCCTATGCTTACTTTGGGTGTAGTTTAGATCGCGAAAATAACTAAATGTTACCGTGTTCTACGAACGCTTATGGGGAGGGGAGATTAGTATCTGACTCTCCAAGCTTGAGAAAAAAGCCTGCGCTAAAGACTGGCAGGACTGGAAGACCCTATGGGGTATAAAGGGTCCCGCCAGCCTATTAGCATTTACGAGTATTCTCCAACTTTTACCTCATTATGAGTTTTAGAGACTTCATAAGTAAATCAAAACTGCCATTTTGATAAAAGATTTTGGTCAATAGCAAAAATTAAAAGGCATCTCAAATATAATAAAAAACTTTTAAATTCGGGATAAAGTTAGACCTCGGAAACCTTTTACCACGACGCCAAACTCACAAAAGTGATTTAATTCCAATTCATTCATGACCCACTGAATGAGTCCATCTTAATTCGTTCTCTGCTCTTCACTTCAATAAAAGTTACAAGATGCCGAAAATTACTTGTTCAATTGAAAAGTTTTCGGATTGCCTGCGAGAAAAATAATTAAATTCAACTCAAAACTCCTATGGAAATTACTAAGTTTTGTAATGGTTCGCGACAATATGGATTTATCATTTTCGCATCAACGAAATTGCTTTGAGGAATTCTTGTGGTTCCTTATGGCCGCGACTCCGCTTATGAAAAATACTGAACGCAGTCTCGCTAATCGTAGGGAGGCCTGTAACTATGGCGCACCCCTGCAGTCGTTGGACCACTTTCTGTCATGCCCGCTGTGCCCTCGTACTATTACCGATCTGAATGAGGCGTCGAAAGATGCGGTCAATGTAGTTAAAAGTAAAAAGTATACAGTATTTAAATTTTATAAGTGCTCAGAATCTTTAAAATCATTCATTACAAATTTGTCATCTTAAATTAGACATCAAATCTAAATAAAATAAAACCTTGCAATTCAATTTGAGCCACATGTGTATATATAATCTTTTCGAATTATAAATTATAAATTGTAGAATCGAACTTGATGAAGTCATGAATCTGACATCTATAAAGCGAAATAGTGCAAACGACTTCGAGATTCAAATAGATTCAATAGAGAAATATTCCCAAACGGTATTAAAATCACTCTGCAGCACAGTCATTTGCCTGTCACTGCCGCTTACACGCTTTTTTACCTTTCAACTGTCGAGGCTGATTTCATATCCATATTAAAAGGTGTACTAAATGGTTTGACCGGCGTCACGGGGTGTAATGTATGTAATATTATTGCTTTCAGGTAAAACAATAACTTAAGTGAACGAGAATACATCGTAGATTCAGTTTTGACAATATACAGGGGCAACCCTACCAACGTCATTGGGACCCTAACCAGTTGACTAACTAGTCTGAATTGGGCTTGCCAGGGTGCCAGGAATATGCCTTAGGCTTCTGAACACCTGAGAAGATGTGCAGTTTTCGTCGGTTCGAGTCCGATGTAACTGGTATACTTAAAACAAAGATTAACTTAGGTTTCAAGATAGGGGTTGGCGGAGCATCCTGTACACTTAAAATAACATCTACCTTTTAATATATTTGAGAGTGTTTTATAGAATTTCACAAGACTTTTGTAGTCAGAACAGATAATCTTCGAGGATGTGAGAACCATCATAGTGATTACTCATATGAGCTAACACTAGCTTAATCTGTAAGAGTGGGTGTGCACAAAAGCTTATCCTTCAGAGATTAATGTTGAAAGAGTAGTACATTACTGGAAGTAATTAATGCCAGTAGTAATTAATCTAACCGCAGTCTTTCCTCGCTTCGGTTGAATTATTATGGGCGCACATAAGTTTTCAATCTGCGTCGATTGGTTTTGGTTTGATTGCAGTGATATCTTTAAATGTTATATGTAAGTTTAACATACAATTTAATGATATTTTGCTGCAAACAGATATCATTAATTTTAAAAATATTACTGGATCCCGAAGCTCAGGTTAAATTTGAGAGAGTAAAAAAGAATAAATAATGAGTGTATGGGGTGCTACTCGTCTCAGGTGTAGGACTATTAACAGTAAAAAAAAACAGGAAACTAAAATATTTGTTCTAGTATAAACTATATGACCAATACCTAAATGAAAGTGAGAGTAGTGAGTAAGTAAGAATATTACACATTGAAATTAAATGAACGTCGAAAACAACATAAATGAGCAAATAACATAAAAAGTAACGTGGTTAAATTTGTGGAACGTATTGGAATAGTTTTATTTCAATACGAAATTGTAGTCAACCCAATGATCCAAAACAAATCTTACATCTAAACCTAAGAATAATGAATACTAAAAGTCACATAGACAATAATAAATGAACATCTATATTGCGGTTTTCCATATCACAGAATCTGATATCCGTTCATTTGAATATCAATCAACGGCTTAATTAAAAGATGAAGCGAATTCTAATTAAGTTGCCGCAACATTTGCAAAATATAATCACTCACCGTAAATCATCGAGATGAATAGCAGAATCGCATTCAATACGTATGAATGCTTCTTTATTCTCTTCAAATCTCCGGCCATTTTGATACAATGTTTTTATTTTTTATTTTATGTTATTATTTTTTATTTGACACTCTTCTTCTTTTCATTATCACTTTACACTTAATAGTTGCTACTAATTGTACCGCTTCTATCTTTTTATTACTGAATAACTTAACATCTTATCACAACTTATACATGTCTACAACTCTACAAGATTGCACTAAATACATAAACATTTATTCTATTTAGCTATTAACGTGCTGACAAATAGTTTTATGACACTTAGAGTGAATCCTTGAGATAATTAGTGAAGTTCCTACTTAATGTTGTCTATTTTTAATTTATCCTTAACCGATGTTTGGCGCATCAATATCACGTCAGTAACTTCAGTAACGCGTGCTTGGATTACTTTACTGAACATAATGAGTGAGGAGCATCTAAAATTAACTCTAAAATCTCCGTTGTTTTCGAATATAAATCTTCTATAATCCCTGCGTTTAAGTTTAAAAGAATTTTAAAATTTTAAACAATATTTTTTTAATATAATTTAGGGTCACTTAACACAGCGTGCACTCGTGTTCATCAAAGTTTTTCATCACAGGACTCACTGGTTTTATCGAGGTTAGAGAGTAAGTTGTATATCGGCATCGTCGCTGCTATATTTTCAGTAAGAGAGCGCGCGTCCGATTGGAAAGACAGCCGTGAAAGCACTGACTTACATAAGGGATTCGCCCGGTGCCAACTGAGCGCCTGTCAGAGAGGGATGGCAGACCATTTTCATAGGGTTGCAGGTCGCTTGTGGTGCAAAATGAAAAGGACAGTAGAGATTTTCGCATTCAGGCTATAGTACATTGTAGCGTAACGTTAAAATCTTGCGTGAAGACGCAATTAAAATGTACATAAATCTGAAAGAGATATGTTTCATAAGTAACTCGTTCAAGTTAATAAGCTTTTAATCTAGCCGTTAATAGCATATCTACATGTATGAATTCTAACGAGAGATAATGATCCCGTATCATTTTAACATTGGGGACTTTACATCGCGAAGTTTTTGTATGATTGTTATTTGGAAGCACGGAAAGTAAAACAAACAGGAATCAGGCAGGAAAAGTATAGCGCTTCATTATTAACAAACCCAAGGTACCCGAACTTACAAATCTCCTTGGTAATTGCATTAAGTAAAGCAAGCTGATGTCAATTTTCAGAGGTATTATATGTCCGGGCCAAAATTCAGCGACACTAACAATCCTTGCAGTAGTCTTGTAGAAGTCCTCAATTGTACAGATATTGGGGCAAACAACATGTTCTACCATGGTGGGCCATTGTTTGCAGAGGTAATCCACTATTTAACTGTTCCATCTTTTGGAAAAAAATATAACCAATCACGTCAAGCAAGTTGGTTTATTTAAGCAATAGCTAAGAACTATGTTATCTACACTGTATACATATCATACAAAATACAGATCCAATGTTCGTCAATTTATTCAGTCAATCAAATTTCAAAATATTGTTAAACAAAAAGCCGCTACCCAAAATTTAAACGAAACCCTAAAGCCCTGAGTCACAGAGACAAATTGTTACCTAAATTTGAACCAAACGAGGACACAAAAATAACATAATGTACATGTCGCATTGAGATAAAGTCATTTTTAAAACTCCCCTCGTACACTGATTTTAGTCATGTTTGATGTTAAACATTTGTCAATGTATAACATTTTTTTTTCTGTCTAAAAATATCACATGTTCCACCCTTATTGTTGTAGGGGATCAAGGAAAGTACTGTAATGATATTGGGAATTTGGAATTATATCTAGCAATTAAAGAGAGACTAAATCTAAAAATAGATTCTATGCATTTTTTTCCTTCTATGAATTCATTTGACGCTAAAATTAATTTATGTCAGTCCTATTGTTGTCCCTATGTTTATATAGTTTCATAAAACTGTTTTTAACTCACTTGTTAAATCGTATTTCGGTTTTTATAACAAAAATAAATCGAAACCTTAATAACGCTTGATATCTTTCTCTTCCGAACAATATAACAAAACAAAAATCGAAATCAAGAACAAACCGACTTCGCAAACTAATAACCGTATTAAGAAATTTAACGTACGAAACTGAGACGACAGTTAATTTTTCGTGACATAAATAAAAAGGGGACCGAGCAGGGGCATTCCTAGAGGGGAAATGGGGGAAATAACAAACATATCTTTCGAACTAAGAAAACAAACAACGTGTGTTAACATCTGTCGTAGAAGCACGGGCAACGTATACTTGATGAGTTATTGCTTCTCATTTAGAGAGTTTTCGTTGTTCTTTATTTAAGTATGGCCGGCGCGTTTTAAGTACTATAATTAAATTAAAAGTTTTAGAACAATGCCGGTGGAAGATTGATATGTGACATTATGTTGTAGTAGTTTATACATTTTTTTGTTGTTTAAGAGAAATATTATAATTACTATTCCTAAGAAAACTAACAATTTCCATTACTAATATACACGTTAAGCTCTTCAGTTAAACTTAATAGCTTTGTGGTAGGATTAGACACGCCGATAGTATAAAGGTCAGGATTGAAATCCGGGACCTCTTAATTTAAGGGCAACTTCTAACCATATGTAGACATAGACATGTGTAAAAAACTACATCTTATTCGCTCTCGGGTAGGCATAAACGACAGTCCACCTATATGTATCTTAGTATATTTATTCCGCATTCGATTCCATAATTACCTATGCTTATTTTGGATCTAGATAGCGTTGTATATATTTATTTATTCTTTTTTTCATAGTCAGAAATAACATTTATGCTTTTTTTGTCCCTTAAATAGGTTTTCATGTGTTGCAAAAGCTGGACCAAAATTCCATATCAGCGGGGCGCAGGTATCAACTTGTTTATAATAGTAGATTCGGGTTATCTTGCAAAGGTATTATTCCGAAGGAGACCGCATACCAAAACTGCAGACGCATGCAGCAGATATGCGTAATTCAATGCGGCTTCTCAAATTATCCCTTTCATTTGAAGTTTAACAAGTAATTATGTAATGTATGTGCTGCATATGTCTGCAATTGTCGGCTGCGGTCTCTTTCGAAATCGTACCTTAAAAGTAGACATTAATATGCAGATATGGTTTGGTTATCACCTAAGCCATGTCTTTATTCTTAATATTATAATATGTAATATATTTTACGATTAGAATATATTATTATCGGGATATTGGTGTCACCAATAAAAATGTTTTAAGGCACTTAATTATGAATAATATTATAGAGATTTTTTTTCATCAGTCAACTAAGTTATAATATAGCAAAATTTATAATATTGTAAGATGGGGATTGGGATTAAAATGCCAGAATAAAATGATTTGTAACTAGTTTCTGCATATTAAGGTACTTATTTAGGCAAATATTTAAGAGCAGCCATTAATTATTCCAGAATTACAATCTATGATCTTACTAAATTTCTGCTAGATTTGTTATTTACTTGTCAGTGTCAATTAAACATATTTGTGACTAAACATAAATAAATAAAATAAAAAAAAACAAATTTCACTTTTAATAATAATAAAATAAACATAAACACGTACATGTGTCAACGTCTGTACAAATATTTGAAATTCTATACGTCAGTGTTGATTGCAGTTAATTATAAATTCGTCCCCTCTTATTGTCATATCTATTTATGTCTTACCCTTTTGTGCATTCAAATTTAATCTTCAGTGCTAGGAGATAAAGTCGTTTTTGAGTGTTTTATTCCTGTTAAGTTCTTTAAAGTACACCGGCTTTAAATCAAATCTAAATCAGTGTACAGAGCATGAGGATATTACTTCCGCCAATAAAATCTAGTTTTTTTTTTGTCGTTTGAACGTTGAACTATTGTAAGTGCTCTTTAAAATTTTATTTTTACTTTCGTTCTTTTTTATATATTATAGGGGTATAAGTGGTGATTTCAACCATACGTTACGGTACGGTAACTATATAACCATTGCCGTTAAAATTTCACAACTTTAATAAGAAAGCGTTGTGTTTCCTTATTAAATCGCACGAGGAGCAGTGCTAACAGCATCCTGGCAGCGTTATCAATCCGGTGGGACTACCCTCTATGTAAAATGTGGATGATGCTCCACAGAGACATTAATAATATGTTTTATTTATATTAAAATTAGAAAATATAAATCTTACTAACAATGTGTTTAAGTGAATATTTTCTGTACTAACAACCTAGGACTTGTCCTAAATAAATTTAATTTAATTTAAAAAATAAAATCATTCATTTTTCATTTAAACCTCTGCGATATGACAGCCATCCTCACGATAATTGTCTTTAGAGACTTACTACTACTTCTTTGAACACTATGTTTTGCAGTGAAAACTGTTAATTAACCGTCTCCTTTTTTAACTATCTTTGTAACACTAGTAATTAAGTAAGTAAGGAAGTAAGTTTGGCAGGTTTGCGAGCGCCGCTGCGTCGGCTATTATTATTTATTTATAACTTTTACACTATCATTACAGGTACATATCAAACCTAATACAATAGTGACGCTAGTGTAAATGTAAATTACATAAGTCGAAGGCACACAGTTTCCAAACTAGTTATATCAAACCTATCCAATTCACTTTTTTTTTTACAATCAGTATAATTCAGGATATAGATATGTTTCTTGTTTCTTCACACAAATTTAAAAAGCTTGTAATGGAGAGGTTGAGTAATGTAGATTTATCAGTTCGTAATTTGTTTTATACAGACTTCACGCTGAGTATAAACAATACATGTTAGTCTTAAAATATTTTATGTTTAAATATTCCGTGAAAAATGTTGTTGGTCTTACAGAGATATTTTTTATATTAAGTTATGGTTTGTAATCAATTGTGAGGCTGTTAATTTTTACAAATAAATAAATAATAATAAATAATAAGTAAGTTTCTTTTTGAAAACCTATAAGCAGAATTCAAACCTGCGACCCATCTACTTAAGTCGTAAGATTATTAATAAAATACTCACGAAAATTTGAACCTACAGTAACCGAAGCTTCAATCTTCTAACCTAAAGGCTGGGTTCGATGGCAGGACTTCTCAATAGAAAAGCTTTCTATGGCCATATTTAACGCCAAGCGTAAAAGACATGAAAATATTGTTAATGGGCGTAATTACTGAAAGAAAAAAGATTTTTCTTTTGCTAATACTGAACAAAGGATTCAGAATTTACATAAAAAAGAAATTTAAAAAAGAACAGGGTGACACAATACAAGTTCTATTGTATATTGTTGAAAATGAGACAATCGGTGACAAATTGTTAAACGATTCGACTCCGAAAAGACAGACTTAATTTGAATTTTATATCCAAAAATTTCTTATGGAATAATTTGTTTTTTATTCCAATTTTATTATTTGAAATGGTTTTGAATATGAATGATGGGCTTATATTTAACAGCGATTGCAATAGATGCATTTTATATTTAAACTTGTTTTTGATTTATTATCCAAAGTCAAAGACAAAAATCATTTATTCTGTATAGACCATTACAACGGCACTTACAAAACGTCAAGTTAAAAAATATCTAGACTAGTTTAGCAAATGAACCACCGGTTCGTAACGCGGCTCCGACCTGAGAAGACTCCAGCAAGAAACTCAGCGGGCATTTATACTCTGAGTCAAGTGACTCATTGGAACTCGTTAATTCTAAAACTTTACATCTATTATTTTCTTCATCTTCCTAGCGTAAATACCAGTTGCATCAAAAGCTTTCACCTTGGAGTCTGGGGTCTGCTGTCTCTGTTCTAAATGCGGATTTGGCTGACTTTTACAACCCGTTGCATGGACAACCGGGACCAACGGCTTGACGTGCTCTGCAAGGCAAAGACCAACGCAAATACAATTCATGCATAAAAAGATTTGCATCGAGCGGGGATCGAACCCGTGCCTCCTGTGCCGGCCGCGTTCAGTAGTACCACGCCACAGAGGTATCACATCTATTGTATCTATTAAAATATTGAAAACTAGAGATCCGCCCCGGCTTCGCACGGGTGGTAAAAATGTTCACGTGGAAATACAAAATAGCCTATGTTACTCAAAATGAATGTAGCTTTCCAATGGTGAAAAAATTTTTGAAATCGGCTAAGTGTTTTTGAGTTTATTCATTACAAACATACAAAAATACCAATCTTTCCTATTTATAATAGTAGTGTTGATGTAGAAGTGTAGATTAGTCGCATCTGTATATTTAACATACATATTTAGAAACAAAAAATTGTAAATAATAAAAAAAAGAAATTCTTGTCTGTTCAACTAAGCTTAAACTACTGAATGGATTTTGATGTGGTTTTTATTGTAGGAAAGGTCTTGTTTATACCACAGATTAGATACAAGTACTATGTTACACTGCAAATATTACAATATGTCATTGCAATTGGTTGACTAGAACAAAAGATATAACGTTGCGGAACCAGACATACAAGCGGGCGGAGCCGCGGGCATCAGCTTTTTTTTTTTAATTTCTTCTCTGAAGATTATAAGATATTCCAATTATTTATTGATTTATTCCAATGTAAAGATCGCTTGTAAATTTTGTTGTAAATCCAGTACCTTCTGAGGACGTTAAATTTGTTTATTTACACATTTTCAACCTTCTGTAAAAATTGAGTAGCTTTTTTGTAAGTAGTACGACTGTGCGACTTTATATTATGTATACTAAATGTCAGTTGTCTGAATATACGTATATCGCCATGGTGACTCAGCTGCACCTGACTTTATTGGTAATTACTATCTCTTTACGACTTCCCTCTTTTTATTTTCTCTTGAAGGGTGACTTTTGTTTTTCGTTTCCCTTTATTTGTTTATTTCTATTGTTTCTTGCTGATCTCAATGACAATGTGTTGGTATATTTTAGGATAATTGTCAATTGTTTTGAAAATGTTTGCTTTTTTTAAATGTTAGGTTTTTATAAATGATTAGGTGCCAAAAATGTTTATTATTAAATATACATTTTTAGCTTCTTTGAGTTTTAAAATGGTAATTATGTAGTGCTATTATTATGCAAGTAAATATGCTAAAACTAGTTTCATATGTGTCTCTTCAGGGTTGGCAACTACAGTAATCACTTTCCATCAGGTGGTCCACTTGGTTATCTGCCATATCTTTGTGTATTCGTTCACTCCAAAACCTCGTTGTTGTCATTTTGTGCAATATCGCTATTTATATCGCTACACGGTGCAGAATATTCCTTCAAGAACCAAGCGGTTTAGTGACTCCTTTCTTTGTCGCACCATTAAGACCTGGCACTCCTTGCCAGCTCACGTGTTTCCTTCTTCCTACACTCCCGGGTACTTTAAGCGGGGCGCGAAAAAGCATCTGATGAGGCCGCCAAGCTGAATGCCACCATTATTAACATAGTACGTGTATGCAATGGTGACTCTCTTTCCTGAGACTTTGCCTTTAGCTTAACATCAGGCGAGGTGAAATCAAATTGACGTGTTCTATATTTAAAAAAATTGTCGAAATACACATTTCATCACATTATATTTAACGTGTACAAACGCCCTACGCCAACGTGATAAAACACTGTCATGAAGTGTGCAAAACAGATAATATTTTACAGCCTCATAAATAAACGACAAGTGTATTTGCTTGAATATTTTATTGTTATTTGGAGCAGAAGATCAACTTACAAATGTGTTTGAATTATACTTTTAAGGTATCTGAGAAGCACACGGCTTAACTTACAGTTAACTTGCTTGCCTGAGGCTCCATCCGCGTGGAAGACAGTTATTACAATCCAACACGGCCTAATAATATCTTGATCACACGCACCGAGTAGAATGGCTAAACATGGTAGCGGTGCGCGTGTGTTTGCCGAAGCTTTAGACTATGTCTATGCCTAATTCCCTCAAAATCGGTTCAGCGCTTTGCTGCAGACAGAGTACTTTAACATTTATAATATTACGAATAGTATGGAAGTGTGGCTCATTACAGTTGCTTTTCCTCTGCCAAATTTCCTGTAATTACCACGTCTTCAAAGGAATAGTCCTCTGTAGAAGTTAAAGTGAAAAACAAACAGGAAAAAGAAAAATTAATAGAAATTCTAGCAGTTTCGCAACTTTCTGATGGACTTAGCAGTATACTATTACTTGAAGCCGACATATTATGATACAAAAATAGTACTTTCATGACAAACCAATAGCATCGTCATAATTTGTCTTCAATAATATTAATAAGGAATTGCTTCGCCTGCCTGAATCCGAAATGATACCTGAAACATTCCGTCACTTGCTTTGAGAACTTGGTAAGTACAAGGAAGTAAGCTCTTTTCTCTAAAGCGTAAGTAGACAGAGAATTTCAACAAACTAGGATGACGCCAGTAATTTAAGAAGTGAAGTTTTCATTCTTAGAAAAGAATAAACCTACCTATATCTCGTACAGCAATTCAAATTAAACGCATTCCAGAATAATCTAGAGCGAACAATGACCAACAAGAAAGGTATTACAAATGCTTCTACCGTCAATACTAACAAATCACCAAAAATACCCAACAGAAGATCCCAAATAGTTCAGTTGTATTAACATTGCACTTAACGATCTAAAAACGTTTATTGAAGGAAACAAATCCTAAATAGAAGATGTAAAATGCACTTTATTGCATTTTGATTTGTGTTTGATGTAAACAACAGAAAATCTTGCCTAACATTCATTTGATATTAGACCTTAAAATTGTCGTTAACAGAGTTGATTTTACTTAGTGTCATTTTATTTAAGAATGTTTTGTGATAAATTACAATTAGTTTGACTTAAATACGTTTAGATGCAACATAATATAGATTTCGACTGTCATAAAAAAGAAGGAAGTTACTTTTTAATGAACATTAAACTAAATGACTTCATTTTATGGCGGGAATTCAGGTGATCAGTGTTAATGCAATTATCATAAGGTGATGATACATTTGAGCAAGTAATGAGCATTCTTACGAATATTACAATACACAAAACAAACAAGAGTGCTGTAGCGAGCATTCTATCGAGCATCTGGTAAGTGTGTTAACAGGAAGTCAGTAAACAAAACTGATTCCTAATTTCTTTTATTAAATGTATGTATAGTATTGCACACTCACTGATTACCTTCAACCTATAAAGATATAGTATAAACCACCGATAGACAGCATAAGCCGGTGATAAGACAGAAGATAGAAATAATAAAGTATAATGCAACACACAAAATAATTAATCTTGATGAATAATTTTAACACAAACTGTACGATACTATCATAGCACATTTTAATCACGGTATTAAATAATCTTTTAAAGTAGTTAATCCTACAAATTCTTATAATCCTTGTAATCATAAATGATGCGATTATAAAAATGTCGGCAACGGTGGATTTCTATTCAAATATGGTAACGATTTGAAATTATTAATATTAATTTGCCACCATTATTTAAGCATTTTCCCAAGGTCTTATCTATCTGTGTACCAAATATTATCAGGCTATCTTTAAAAATGACTAACTTATTCTGACTTTCATTCTCAAACCTAACCCATTTTTCGCGATAAAAGATAGCCTATGTCCTTTCCCAAGCTCTAGTCCATCTTTTTACTATCCTTAGAATTCATAATATTGGTATGGATTTTTATGTGGCATAGTTAAATTACTATGTCAAACTTTGTGCGAATACACCATAAGTATGAAATAGTGCGAATAAATAATTGAAAATAAAAATCCCGACTGATGCTGAAAAGAGCGAAACAAGCTTCATAGCAGGCGGTACCCATTAATTTTCTTTGAGTTTCAGATAAAGCTTGGTTTCAATCTTTGCAGAATCAGTCGGGTTATTTATTTTTAATAATTTATTTTATTTTATTTATGTAATATATATTTTTGTAATCGTTTTTTAATTTTCGATGCTTTTCGAAGTTATGCGTGTATTTATCGCAGGTTTATAATTACCACCATTAGCCACCTATTACATTGGGACCTAAACATAAACCGGCGAATTGTGGGTGCTAGCACCTCTGCCTACCCCTTCGGGGATAAAAGGCGTGAGTTTATGTTATGTTATGTTTTTTAATTTCCTTCATTTTGATACCCCACTCGATAAATTTTAGTGATTTTTTTAATTCAATATCCCTTAAATTTTTTTTATTCCCAGTGTCATTCTCACAGTAAATACGAATCTGACGACACCTTTCAAGCTTATATCCATCGAGCCATTCAGACTGCAGAGCGTGCCAAACTATTATACATAAATACATACGTACTCTCGAAAAACATGACCCTCCTTCTGGCGCAGTAGGGTAAGAAATAAATGAATAGATAGCCAATAAAATAAATAATATTTATTCCAATGTACTGTTAAGTCTTTTAGGCATTCATAGTACGGAGTCGATCCAAGGTATAAAAGATGACGTTCTAGCATAAGCCGCAGGTGCGCCATTCTCACAGCCAGCAGCAGATCCAAAGGACACCACAGCGATCTATAAAAAAACATTATTAAACATTCTACCAATAACAAAGTTTAGCTAGCATGATACACGGTTCCACCCGTCACCTCCACACAACTCTTGGACTACGTCCGTCGCACAGGTGTATGTCCCTGGTGTTGCACACTTCCATAGGTCACGGTAACCACTTCTCATCAGGTGGGCCGCCTGAGTGGTATACAAACATCAAGACCTTTGAGTACGCCTACCTCAACTACAACCAAGTGTCTACCAATTTACGGTCGAATGTCTGGTGCAGACTTTCCTCTCGGGTTTGAAAGGTCATAAAAGACAAAGGTCAAACTAAAAGCAATGAAAGCACCCCGAGCTCGAAGCTCGACGATACCCCTAGCACGAACATCTATCGTATTCGTATCGTAAACGTATTGAGAGAACGGAGCATTGCGATTGGCTGGCTTCAAATATACACAGGCTTACCGTAAGCAGGCGGCCAATAGAAATGCCTCATTCTCTCAATACGATTACTGTAATTGTTCGTGCTAGGGTTACTGAATCTCGATTAATATATAGTACTGTGATAGGATTGGTATTAATAGATTGACGTGACAGATTGACATTGAAAATCTGTCAATGAAATAGTGAGTATCATCCACGAATACGGGCCACGATGATATTAATGATACAATTTGTCATTAAATGACATGAAAAAAAAAAACACAGACCAGCACTGGACGATTGTTTCTGGTGATCACGAGGGGACCACCGGAATCACCTCCGCACACATTTCTTCCAGCTGGTGCACTGGTACATAAATTGTTGGGTAGGATGAACGACGGGAATGTACGCGAACACTCTTCATTAGAGATCACAGTCAAAGCGGCGAAGCTGAGGATTTGAGCTGCGTTGATTGGAGCATCTGTAAGGAACAAGTAGCTTAAAACATTTTATTGAAACACGGATGCCACTGAAAAGTCGCGATAACTTCACCTTTGTTCTGCTAATTATTGCCCACAGTCATACCACTGACTCTAATGATACTGATTTTAATGATATAAAATTTAATTATAATAATTAAGTTATTGAATTGAATTACACAATAATAATTGTCGGTTAGCAGAATCGGGGTCCTGAATAGTTATCTCAACTTTTTTTCATATCACTGGTTCTATTCAACCGATTGCGATCTAACATACGTATGATTTTAAGTCTACACAAGACTTTTCTAATAAAAGAACCGCATTTAAATCTCTTCAATAGTTTTTACCTCCAATGTGAACAGATATGCTGATAAACAAACAACAATTTAAAAAATGATGATAAAAAATTTGGACAAAAATTTACACCATTATAGAATATAAAATATCTTGTGTCATAAAAAAAAAGACGGGTTGCACTCTGGGAGTGCCGGCAGAAGTGAAAACATTTTCTTTTTTTCTTTCTTCGTTATATACATAGAAAAAGATAAAAAAGAATATACCATACCATACCTATAATATAACGCTAATCATAGAACTTATCACTTATTTTCTGCTAATTTTCTCTCAGAAGAAATTAATAAATTATGAAAAGAAAAAATAATCACAAAAAATAATAACTTACAGATAGAAAAAATAATCATAAAAAGTAATAAATTACAAAAAGAAAAAAAATCACAAAAATTCCCTGAAGGCCAGGTGGTTTGAACCCGATACTATCTGAAACTAAAAGGACTTACAGTCGAAGTGCTTACCGTTTAAGCTACGACGCTATCTATTGTAAATTGCAAAATAGATAGTCTGTAACAATCTTGTATGACGTCAGTCGTCGGTTACGGTTCAAAGGTCAACTAATCCTGACGCTTCCTTAATATTTTACACCCATCCAACGCCGCTAAAGAAGTTTTCACTTCAAAAAGTACAATCTAGCCCAAATATTTGTAAACATTTCCAATGTACAGAAGAAAATCATTTTACAATTAAATAATAGTAGGTCGATTAATGTTATGTGAAATAATTATTTTTTGTAAATAATCGTCCTTACTATTAGAAGTACGGCCAAATCCAGAAGCAGTAGCTGTTTCATTGACGAAGGTTTCATTTCTCTGGTCACCAACGGGCAGGGCAATGGGAGCCACGAGGTCTGTAAAACAACAGTAACAGTTTCAACGATACTGAGAAATATCACAATATTTATAACATTCTTTTATATATATTCCAGATGTTATTTTGAAGTCATTTTGAACAAAATGAATTATCTAAAATAAACCAGAACGACTATTGTATGAAAGATCAACAAGTTTGTAGCACACGATACCCATTTGCCAATCATTAACAGAAGGAAAATCAATGGATGCTGCCTGCTATCTAACTTGTTTCGATCTTTGATTTGACACAGCAGTCGGGTTTTTAATTTTTGATCATATTTATTGCGCGGGCGCACACACACACACACACACACACACACACACACACACACACACACTTCTGAATATGAACATTCCTAACTTAAATTTCAGTTCAGTACAAAACCAAATCTTTTTCATAAAAGAGGATTTCGTTAGGCAGTGGCCCATAGCTGTGCCACGAGGTGATAATTCATAAGAACATCGGTGGACGGTTCTACCGACACCCCAAGACGAATCTACAGGAGAATCTCGAACATCCATAACGTGTCCATGTAGCTCAGTTGTTCAGAGCATTTCCCCGGTAAGGGGCTGGTCCCAGGTTGAAGTACCGTCTTGAATTTTCACTTTTTCCGATCTATCTCTTATCTTAATCTAAAATTAGCATACTTATTGCTTTTAAAATTACGAATCTTTCACAAATATAGGCCGAGTGGTTACCACCGTGCACGATTGCGAAACAGCAAGTGCATAGTCGAGCCGGGGGGATTGTGGTCGCAGCACTAGTGGGACCGGTGGATGTCACGCGGTGCTGCGACGACAATCCTCTTTTGATGAGGCCGTCAAGCCGAGTGCCACCCTTGTTAACATGGTACGTGTATTTAATGGTGACCGGGAGCCCCTTATTTCGTAGAAAGAAAATTCATAGATTTTCGTTTCACAGAAAATGTTTCATATAATATTTGGTTCTTATATTTTTATTTAGAATATTATTGTTTCAAAAACAATTTACTACAATGAAACATATTTCACAGAAACACAATTGAACGAATTTTTAATCACATTTTTTTGTTTAACAAACTTATCAAATTGTAGAATTATTTTTTAAAGAATATTAAACCACCTTACAATGTTCCAAATCACATTTATTTTTAACTGTAACATTTACAGTTATTAAATTATTAATAAAGCGTCATTATAGTTAACACCCCGACTCAGATTACCCCGACTCGGATAGGTTAGGTTAGAAGGCTAATGCGGGAGCGGAGCGTAGCGAAGCTCCCGCATTAGGCCTTCGTGGTTATTTTTTTATAAACCACCCAGAAGTAGGAGCCCCGCTACGGTCGACCTTGTAGACGCATCAATTGTTTAGTTTATAAAAAAAATGTCCCATTTAAATGAGGGTATGCATTTTATGAATTGGAACGTTTAGAAACTGTCACTTTGATAATATGTTATTCTTTGTAATAAGTTTTCTATTAAATAAACAATATAATGATTAAGAATATTTCATTTGATATTCTATGAAATGATTATTCTAATGTTTAACTTTATATGAAACAAAATTCAATGATTTAAAATTCTTTAAAGTAAGTATTCTGTATATTGATTATTCTATGAAACGAAATTATGCGAAACATTTTCTGTAATACGAAATTATATTAAACAATTGTCTATAAAACAACGCACACCCAATGGTGACCCTCTTTCCTGAGACTTTGCCTTCAACTTACCATCAGGCGAGGTGAATTCCAATTGTCGTTCACTAATATAAAAATAATAATGTATTAAATATATCCCTTTTATTTATTAATCTGACCCGCGTCGGCTTTGCTCGTGGCATACTTTGAAACCCTGTATCACTCCTTTTAAAACATATTTGCCCACAATTTATTAATTTTCGAATAATGTATGAGAATTTGCGGAGGATTGGTTTACATATATGGTTAATACTGCGCTACTTTGAGTAGTAGCATAGTGACATTTAAGTATTTTTTACTTTCTTTGATAAACGGGCTATTCAACACAAAAATATGTTTTAATTCAAACCAGTGGTTCCTAAGATTAGTGCGTTCAAACGAACAAACAAACTCTCCAGCTTTATAATATTAATATACCATACAATATCTATACTAGTATTATAAAGACGTAACGTTTGTGAGTTTATGACGTTGTAAGGGGTAGTCTCTATTTCTACGTAACCGATTTTATAAATTTCACCTACAGAAAGCTACGTTATTGTGGAGTGTCATAGGCATTAATTATTTCCAAAATTAAACACGCATCTTTACTCAAAATTAATGTATTCTAAGTTGTCAAAAAAATTGCTTTCATCGCGTGCGCTGCGAAAACTGTTGAGAATAGAACAGAATATATATATTTTGTTCTATTCTCTACAATTTTCGTTTTACAATATTAAATAACGAATCAAAATCTGTAAGAAAGTCCTAGATAGCATATGCCTATCTCCAACGGCTAACTTACAATAACTGCTTTTACTGTTAAAATTGTAGATTAAAAATAATATTTTTTGTGAAGCTTATTGAGCCCATATATGGTACTAATCTGAATCTTTATAAATATGTTTTTTAGAACTGATATTTAATGTAGAATATTTGTGCCCTTTGCCCTATATAGTTTAAACAAATTTCTTCAAAGATATTAGCAAAAGAAAAACGTGCCGTTGCGCGGCGATATTGGCTGTATCTATTCGATAGCATCGCGTCCAGCGCTGTGGGGAAAGGGGAGTGGTCTATTGCGTCTACGAAGTAGGTAGCCGCGCGGCTCACTCGCACGGTCGAAAACCGAAATAACAGAAAAAATCTCTCCATCATAATTTTTATTAATGCCGAACTCTGAACCTGAAGTATTACGCGGAACAAACGGTCCAGGACAAAAAATTCTAACGCGGAACGGAGTCCGCGGGCACTGCTAGTAATATGATAAATAGGTAGGTGAATAACGAATTTTAAAATTATTAATAAAATAATGAGAATAGAAGCCATAAAAATATCAGCACTTACTTGATAATGGCACATTTGACGGTAATCTGATCACTGCAATATCGTTACGGATCAAATTTGGGGTCCATTCGGGGTGCATAATTATATTGGTAGTCGTAATCCTTGTCCCGCCGAAAAACAAGTACACTGAACCAAATACAGCGGTGATATCAAATGCTTGGTTCAAACCGTCGAACCAGCAATGGGCAGCAGTAAGTAATCTCGAAGCACTGATTAGAGATGCACCACAGACGCCCTGGCCCATGGGGAAGCCAAGCAGGAGACCAACCTGAGAGGAAATAGCTGTTACAGGTACCTCTATTATATCCCATTATATACTTTTAAATGAAATAGTCACAGTTCCTGCGTGAGGCGAGAAATAAATTCGATATAGATTGAAAAGTAGATAAGTTAATAAATTTTAACATCAAATGACCAATATTCGTTATAAAAATTATAAAAATACAGTCTCGATCTCATCTCAATGTACTAAACGTCAAAAACGGCATTCTCATAATGTAATTTTAATTAAGTTGTGATCGTGCCTGACATTTATGTGACTGAGATTAAATGACTAAATTGAGACTGAATTTTAAACATAATTTGTTGTATAATGCCAGAGAGCCAGAGCTCACTGAAGAATTTTTGTTTTGTCAGTGGGAAGACCAAAGGCTATTCCTGCATTATCTCCTACATTGATGGCACAATAACTTTGATGTTTAAAGGGTCGGCAGCACGTATGTCACTCTCCTGGTGTTGCACACGTCCATAGGCCACAGTGACCACTTTTCATCAGGTGTGCCGTGCTCTTATCTGCAACCTCAGTGGTATTAAAAATATATTTTCGATAAAAAAACCGGTTTATTGCTGATCAAATGGCAGTGTTAAATCAACACATTTTTTTTGGTTTTGGACAGTCAGCCATGAAGTAAGTTTACATAGAAAACACTGAAACTACTTAATACTGCCAAATAAATATATCCAGGCGATTTTGCTATCGTAACTGTGCCAAAAATCTTTTACTGTGAAACTATTGTAAAATCAGTCGATGATATATTATTAGAATCCACCTGCAAGGATTTCGGCCAACACGACTTTTGCTCATTCCTCTGGTTCCACTCAAAAACAAAAATTCATTAATGATAAAAAAATTCTGACAAAAAACTACAAATTTTCAAACAAAAAACCGTATCAAAATCAGACAAGAATTTAAAAAATAAATGTTCAATATCGTTGATAAAACATAACCCAAGTATTTTCTTAAATATCTCTGACCGCTTCACATTTACACATTAGTATAGGAGATACCTAACCTGATAAGGAAACTGCCCATTTACAGCTTGTGAACCACCAACAATTCTGGATCCTGGTCGTGATTCCCACTCACGGATCTTATTTGCTAAAGGAATACCAATCTTGGTGTGGTATCCATAAGCAGTAATATCCTCTAAATCAATCACATCTTCAATGTCAATGTTTCTGGCGTTGACTACAGCAACAAACGCCAAAAATGCTACCACCAAAACTTTCATTTTGACTGTCGCGAATAAACAGATCAATATAATCACTACTGGCTGTTATTTATACTCTATATCTGCACGGTCTGGAAATACCTGATTAGTTGTTAATATTTTAATTTTTTTATCATTCGATTAGATTGTATTTTCCCGTCTCATATCATTGAAGCGATTACGATTAATTTTGAATTATTGTTTGATATAATTACCCAAGGATTATAAATACGGAGTTCTGGATGTAGGGCTGAATGTTTGTCACTCTTTCACTTTTTTCCAGAACGATTGAACTAATCAGGGTGACATTTAACACAATGATGACTTAGAATATAGAATCGCACATATCCCAGGAACGGATTCATGACACATTTTGAGCTTAGGTCGACAATAACAATTAACCGACAAGTCATTTGGTCGACATATTATTGTACGAAAAACAGCGATTTACTCTACTTTATGAATTCGTAAATACCAATGTATATGTGGCCGCCAACTCGCTTAATCATCTGTTTAATAAACTGCCTAGGCGCTTTACTGAACGGCGCCATTCAATTAACGGCCTGACTGGTGTTCAGCCATTTAATTAAACGGTTAGGCAAATAGCTTGAATCGATGACGTTTAACTACTTGCCTACACATTTATTAAAGAGCTAGAAAAATGACTTATTTTTGAATGGTAAAAAAAAATAACCACAAAGAAAATAAACAAAAATAAATAATTTCGACCAATTGTATGTCGACTACAATAATCGCTCTTGCTCAATGAGGTTTTCAACCAATATTATGTCGATGAATTGTCGTGTCGACTAATTGTCGTTCGATTAAAAGTCTGGGTCCATCAGGTCCCTAGGTTCTTGAATTTCGCAAGTACGTAGTCAGAATATTATGTAGTGGCATCAGGGGCAATAGTTAGTTATTACTTGCTCTTGCCTGTAGTGGGAACGTAATCAGTATGGTATAACAACAGCAACTAGTAAATTATTATAATCAATTATGCAAAAGTAAGTCCAAAAGTAATCTGAAAATAGATAAATTTGTTGGGAAGAAAGTTCCAGAATATAGAACGCACATCATTAAATTGTCACAGTACAAATAATAAGGGATAGATAAAATACAAATATTACAACGTACCGAGTAGAGTGGTTAGACAGGACAGTCGGCCGAGTCGATGTATGTGCAAAATACTCGGCGCTATGTTCACACGCACCGAGCAGGGGCCGAGTGCACTGTCTCGCCATTCTACGCGGTGTGTGTGATCAAGGCACAATCTTTTCTGAAGCTCTACACTTGTGCCTAGTTACCTCAAAATTAGTTTAGACAGACAGAGTACTTTAGCTAAGAGAACGGGAATTAACGCGAAACAAAATTAGTAGAGTACTTTAGCGTCTATAATAGCGTTTATAGTATGAAAGTGTGGTTGATTACAGTGGCTTGCCCACGTCCCCCTTGTACCACGTCTTTAAAGGAAAAGTAGAAAGAAGAAGAAGGTGTAGAAGTTATGGTGAAAAACAAACCAGATAAAGAAAAGTTAATTGATATTCTAGCAGTTTTACAACTTTCTGATGCACTTGTATACTACTACTTGAAGCTGACATGTAATACAAATTCTTGTATGTATGTCTATGTAATCATAAATGTTATTACAATAAGAACGACGGTAATAGTAACCATGGACTTTTATTAAAATATAGTAACAGTTTGACCACGTTATTAATATTTATTTGCCACGATAATTTAACAGTATTTCTATGTCTTTTCCCAAGGTCTCATCTATTTGTGTACCAAATATCATCAGGCTATCTTCAAAATTGACTAACTTATACAGACTTTCATTCTCAAACCTAACTTATGTCCTTTTCCAAGCTCTAGTCCATCTCTTTACCATATCATCAAGATCGGTTCATGTGAAAGAATAACAGACAGACTTGCTAAACTATCGAACTATATACTATTGCTATGGATTTTTATGTGGCATAGTTAAAATATTAAAATATTGATTGACATTGTATCGGTGGATTATTTGACTATTATTTATTGACAAATTATTTGATTTATTAATTGATTATTTGAATATTATTTATTGACATACTATTTGATTATTTGAATATTATTGATTGACATATTATTTGATTTATTATTAGAATATTATTGATTTGACATATGATTATATGTGGTATTATGATATATTGGTGGATTATTTGACTATTATTTGTTGACATTTTATTTGATTGGTTGATGGATTGTTTGAATATTATTTATTGAAATATTACCTGGTTTATTGGTGGATTATTTGATTTTAGAAATTGATTGTTGTATTGTTATTATTGTTTAATTTTGTTTAGTATTTTATTGCTAAGGTTTTTAGAATTCGAATTGTATTATTTTTTTAAATTTAGTTTAATATAATCCTGCACTATTGTATTGGTCTCGACTGTGATGATGGTGTAATGTATGAAAATAAATAAATAATAAAAACTTTGTTGGAATAGACCATGGGTATAAACCGGTGCGAAAAAGTAAATGAAAAGAAATCTAATAAAATTAATATTTTTTATTTCAATGTGTAAGTATTTTAGGCGTTCATAGTAGGACGTTGATCCAAGACATAAAAGAAGATGTTCTAGTATAAACGGTAGGTAAACGAGCCTCACAGCCAGCAGCAGATCCAAAGGAAGCCACACCGATCTATAAAAAAAGTTTATTAAACATTCTACCAATACCAAAGATTAGCTAGCATGGTAGATTTCTCCACCCGTCACCTCCAGGCCCACACTCATGGACTACCCCGTCGCACAGATGTATGTCCCTGGTGTTACACACATCCATAAGCCTTGGTAACCACTTCTGATCAGATGAGCGCCTGAATAGTATAAAACATTAAGACCTTGGAGTACGCCTACCTCAACTACAACCAAGTGTCTACCGATTTATTATTATTTATTTATTAACGGTCGAAGCTCTGGCGAAGACTTTCCTCACGGGTTTGAAAGGTCAGACTACAGTCATAAAAGAAAAAGGTCAAACTAAAAGGAATGAAAGCAACCCGAGCTCGTACGCACGAACAACTATCGTAATCGTATCGTGAACGTATTGAGAGAACGGAGCATTACGGTTGACCAGCTTTAAATACATACAGCATAACAGTAGGCAGGGGGCCAATCGCCATGCCCCATTCTCTCAATGCGTTTACCATACGATTACTATAGTTGGTCGTGGTAGGTTTACTGAATCTCGATTAATATTGGGTCGTTACATATGAAATTGTCGAAATTTTCTTACAGATTTATGAGTTTGTTATTCCTGTAATTTAATAACTATTTTTATTTTTTATACTTTGTTTGAAAGTTGATTTGAAGATTTTACAACTCTGTATTAAATTTTGTTTTTATTGGCCGCTTGATAAATTAAATTCGATCTTTAAAAACAGTACTTCCTAAATGCTTTCCATTTTGATGATAAATTTCGTATTACATTTTTACAGCTGTCATATGTCATTTAATGAAAGTTGCTGTTAGCTTAATGTTTTCTCATTCATACACAAAAAAAATCGTAACATTTGAATTTGTCATCATTCCTATAAAAATGCAAAAATGTTAGTCCTTCAATTGGGTTTCCTCCAATTTCTTCAATAAAACGGCAACTTCATATGTAACGACCTATTATATATGTGTGTGAACAGATTGTCAGATTGACAGATTGTCATTGACAATCTTTAATGAAGTAATGAATATCATTCTAGAATAAGCGGCATGGTGATATTAATGATACAATTTGTCATTATATGAAATGAAAAAGAAGACATACCTGCAGTGGACGATTGTTTCTGGTGACCACGAGGGGACCACCGAAATCACCTCCACACACGTTTCTTCCAGTTCGTGAACTGGTACATAAATTGTTAGGTAGGATGTTTTGCGGGAACGTGCGCAAACAATCTTCGTTAGAGAGCACAGGCAATAAGGCGAAGCTGAGGACTTGAGCCACGGTGATTGGAGCATCTGTATATTAACAAGTAGTTTAAAACATTTAATTTATACACTAATGCCACTGAAAAGTCGCGATAACTTCACCTTTATTCTACTAATTATTGCCCACAGTCATACCACTAACAGTTCAAAAAGTGTCATTTAATTTTAGATTTTAATGATATAGAATTAAATTATAATAATTGACTTCATGAATTGAATTAAATAATAATAATTGACAATAAGCAAAATCGGGGTCCTGAATAGGCCTGTTGCGTCTATTATCGCAACCTTTGTTAAAATCACCGGTTCTATTCAACCGACTGCGATCAAATATACGTCTGATTTTAAGTCTATACAAGACTTTTCTAATAAAAAGAATTGCATCAAATCTATTCAATAGTTTTTACGTCCATTGAGAACAGATAAACAAACAAATAACAATTTAAAAAATGATGCTAACAAAAAGTATCTACACCTTATGTAACATAAAATATCGAGTGTCAAAAAAAAATTTACAATCTAACCCAAGTATTTGTAAACATCTTCAATGTACAGACAAGACCATTTTACAATTATATAATAGTATAAATAAGAATAATATAAATGCTATGTGAAAAAAATATGTTTCGTAAAAATCGTCCTTACTCTGAGAAGTACGGCCAAATCCAGAAACAGTAGCTATTTCACCAAGGAAGGTTTCATTGAGCTGGTCACCAGCGGGCAGGGCAACGGGAGCCACGAGGTCTGTACACAACCGTAACAGTTTTAACAATAATTAGAAATATAAAACAACTATTGTGTTCTTTTTATATATTCCAGATTTAATTTTAAATGAACTAAATAAATTATACTACTACTATAAACTAGTGATGTGCCGGATATACGTATCCGTATCCGTATCCGCGGATATCCGAGGTAGAAGAAAGATCCGTGTCTGTTTCCGTCACTTTTTTGACGGATCGTTTATGGATCATTTCATCTTATTAATTTTAAATTTATACATAAAATTATTTAAAGAGGTGACTAAGTAGCTATAAAAAGCTATGAAATTCAATATGTATATTTTATATTTCTTAAAATCAGTTAGTTACTAAACCAATCCATACTTAATATTATAAATGCGAAAGTAACTCTGTCTGTCGATCTATCTGTATGTTACGCTTTCACGCCTAAACCACTATACCGATCTTGATGAAATTTCGCACAGATGTGTATTATAGCTTGCGAACGGACATAGGCTACCTTTTATTACGATGAAGAGGTCTATGGGGGGGAAATAGGGGATGAAAGTTTGTCAGTTTTGAAGATATCCTAATGAAATTTGGTACAGATACCTCTGTAAAGTTTATATGAAAGTTTGTCATTTTTGTAGATGTCCTGATAAAATTTAGTGCAGAGATAGTTTAGAGCTTGGGAACGATCACCTTTTATCGCAAAAAAAGGGGGCAGAAGGGGGGAATATGGTTATGGGATGAAAGTTTGTCATATTTGAAGATATCCTGATGACATTTGGTATAGAGATGGATTAGAGCTTAAAAAATAGGCTACCTTTTATCGCTAAAAAAGGAATAGGGGAGGGGGAGAAGGGTGAATAGGTGAATACGTGATGTAAGTTTATCAATTTTGAAGATATCCTGATGGAAAGTGATTGGCACAGAGAAACTTAGAACTTGGAAACGGTATGATTAAAACTTGGAAATGAACATAAGCTACCTTTTGTCGCGAAAAAGGGGGTTTATGTCGGGGGGGGGGGGGTAGGGGATGAAAGTTTATCGGTTTGGAAGATCCTGATGAAATTTGAAATAGGGATGTATTGGAGCTTGGGAACGGACATATACTACCTTTTTTCGCAAAATAAGGGTTTAAAGGGGGGAGGGGTAATAGGGGGATAAAAGTTTATATGAAAGCTTGTCATTTTTGAAGCTATCCTGATGAAATTGGGTACAGAGATAGATTAAAGTTTAGGTACCAATGTAGACTATCTTTTGTCGCTTAAAGAGATTTAAGGTGGGAAGATATCCTGATGAAAAGTGATTGGCACAGAGAAACTTAGAACTTGGAAACGGTATGGTTATCTTTTATTGCGAAATAAGGAATTAACGGGGGAGGGTAATAAGGGGATGAAAGTTTATATTAAAAATCATTTTTGAAGATATCCTTATTAAATTTGGAACAGAGATAGATTAAAGCTTGGGAACGAACATAGCTCCCTTTTGTCACGAAATAGGTGTTTATGGCGGGGGAATAAGGGATGAAAGTTTTTTTTTTTAAATTTGGTACAGAGATGGATAAGAGCTGGGGAGTGCACATGGGTTACATTTTATCGTGAAAAAGAAGGATGTAGGGGGGAATAGGGCTAGGGATTAACGTGTGTCATTTTTCAATCGCATAAAAAAGGGGATGAATAGGGTATAAATAGTAAGATTTTTTAAGTTGACTACTGGGGCAAGTTGATATGCGACTAGAGAAGCCAGTGAAGAGGTGAGTATATAATCAAAAAGAGTACAGTAGAGAGGCGAATAGTGAGGCCAGTAGAGATCAAATAGAGAGTTGAGTAGAGATTCGATTAGAGAGGCGAGTAGATAGGCGAGTGGGGAGAGTCAACTAGATGCGAGAGGCCAATGGAAAGGCGAATATGAGGAGAGTACTGAATCGAGTAGAGTGGGGAGCAGAGAAGTCAGTAGAGAGTCGAATATAAATTCAAGTATAGAGGCGAGAAGAAAGTCGAGTAGAGAGTCGAATATAGAGGTAAGTAGAGAGTCGAGAGCAGATGCGAGTAAATAGTCGAGGATAAACTTTAGCGAATTTGATGCTCAATAGCATCGGCTCAACATTAAGCGATAACCGGAGCCGCGGGCAAAAGCTAGTAGTATATAACTCAAAGATACTAAAGGGTTGGTTTTTCAATTCTTAGATAACGTAACGACTTAGCTCTCGAATAATGTGTGGTATGATATCTATGCTGGCCAGTGTCACACTTTACTATAAACAAAACAAAGCAAAGACCCGCTGTGCAATGCAAGTCAAAACATGTCTCACTGAAAGTCACGCGCACCGATATCGATTGCGTAAGAAAGTAAAGATCCATATACGTATCTGTATCCGCGGATCTTGAAACCAAATATCCGTATTCAGATCCGTATCCGCGGATATACATTTTTAACAATCCGGCACATCACTACTGTAAACTATGAAATATTAAAAATAAAAAAGAACTACTACAGTCTGAAAGATTAACAAGTTTGATAGCAGACAGTACCCATTTGCCAATTATTACCAGAAGGAAAATGAATGGATACCGCCTGCTATGAAACTTGTTTCGATCTTTTACACAGCAGTTGGGTTTTATGAATAACGATTTTTAATGAATGAATGAGTATAGAATCCATAAAAATATTGACACTTACTTGATAATGGCACATTTGACGGTAACCTGATCACTGCAATATCGTTACGTAACAAATTTGGGGTCCATAATGGGTGCATAAGTATATTGTTAGTCGAAATCCTTGTCCCGCCGGAAAATAAGTAGACTGAACCGAATACAGCGGTGATATCAAATGCTTGGATCACACCGTCGAACCAGCAATGGGCAGCAGTAAGTACTCTCGAAGCACTGATTAGAGATGCACCACAGACGGTCTGGCCAAAGATGGAGCGAAGCAGGAGACCAACCTGACATATAATAGCTGTTAAAGGTACTTCTATTATATCCCATTATATACTTTAAAACGAAATGATCACAGTTCCTGCGTGATGCGAGCAATATTTTTTTTTGAAAATGGAATACTAGATGAGTTTATAAATTTTAACACCAAATGACCAATTTTCGTTATAAAAATTATAAAAATTCAGTCTCGGTCTCATCTCAATGTGCCAAACGTCAAGAACGGCATTATCCTAATGTAATTTTCATTAAATTGTGGTCGTTTCTGACATTTATATTATTTAAATGACTAGATCGAGACTGAATTTTAAACACAATTTGTTGTATAATGCCGGAGAGCCAGAGCTCACTGATGAGTTTTTGTGCTGTCAGTGGGAAGACCAAAGGCTGTTCCTGCATTGTCTCCTACACTGACGGCACAAAAACTCTCCATTTTTACAGGGTCGGCAGCACGAGTGTGACTCCCCTGGTGTTGCACACGTCCATTGGCCACAGTAACCACTTTTCATCAGGTGGGCCGCGTCTGCCACCCCAGTGGTATATATAAAGAAATTTATGACAATGAAAAATTCCGGTTTATTGCTGATCAAATGGCGGCCCTAAATAAATAGGAAATTTTTGGTGTTGCACAGTCAGCCTAATAGCAAGTAAACATAGAAAACGCGGCAAACAACACGTGGTTCGTCGTATACTACTAAATACTGTCAAATAAATACTTCCAGGCGACTTTGTTATCGTAACTGTGCCCAAAATCTTTCGCTCTGAAACGATTGTAAAATCAGTCGATACATATAATTAGAATCCGCCATATCTCTCGTTCTACTCAACCAATTTCGACTAAACAAAAATTCATTAATAACAACATATTCTGACATTAAAAAAAAGAGCGCTATAAAATTGGTTCAATAGTTTTTTTGACAAGAATTTACAAAATATATGTTTAGTATCGTTGATATAGCATAACTCAAGTAGTTTCTTAAATGTCTCCTGACCACTTCGCAATTACATATTAGTATAGAAGATACCTAACCTGATAAGGAAACTGCCCATTTACAGCTTGTGAACCACCAACAATTCTGGATTCCGGTCGCGATTCCCACTCACGGATCTTATTTGCTAAAGGAATACCAATCTTGGTGTGGTATCCATAAGCAGTAATATCCTCTAAATCAATCAAATCTTCAATGTTAATATTTCTGGCGTTAACTACAGCAACCAACGCCAACAATGCTACTATCAAAACTTTCATTTTGACTGTCACGAATAAACAGATCAATATAATCACTACTGTCTGTTATTTATACTCTATACCTGCACGGTCTGGAAAAACCTGATTAGTTGTTAAAAAATATTTATATTAGCATTCGATTAGATTGTATTTTGCCGTCTCATATCATTAAAGCGATTACGATTACTTTTTAATTATTTTTTAATATATTACCAAAGTATTATAAATACGGAGTTCTGGATTTATGGCTGAATGTTTGTCACTCTTTCACCTTCTTTCAGAACGATTGAGCTGATCGGGGTGACATTTAACACAAAGATGAATTAGAAATATAGAATCGCACATGTCCCAGGATCGGATTCACGAAACATTTTTGGTCGACATGAGCTTAGGTCGACAATGGCAATTAACTGACAATTCAATTGGTCGACATATTATTGATCGAAAAAAAAATGACTTACTCTACTTTATAAATTCATAAATACCAATGTATATGTGGCCGTCAACTAGCTTAATCATCTGTTCAATAAACTGCCTAGGTGCTTTACTGAACGGCGTCATTCAATTAACGGCCTGAATGGTGTTCAGCCATTAAATTAGACTGCTAGGTAAATAGCTTGGATCGATGACGTTTAACTACTTGCCTGGCCACTTATTAAAGAGTTAGAAAATTGACTTATTTCTGCATGGTTATAAAAAAAATAACCACGAAGAAGAAAACAAAAAGAAATAATTTCAACTAATTGTATGTCGACTACAATTATCGCTGTCTGTCAATGAAGTTTTCAACCAATTTTATGTCGATGAATTTTATTGTCGTGTCGACCAATTGTCGTTCGATCTAAAGTCTGGGTCCGCCAGGGACCCCCTCCCTAGGTTCCTGAAGATCGCAAGTACGTGATCAGAATAATACGCAGGTGGCGTCGCGGGCAATAGTTAGTTATTACTAGCTCTTGCCTACAGCTCTGACCGTATGGGTAGTGGGAACGCAATCAGTATGGCATAACAACAGCAAATAGTAAATTATTATAGTCAACCATGCAAAACCCCCCTCCCTTTGGAGCCGGAGAGGGAGGTTATGTCGGACTCGAACCGACTAAAAACTAAACTGTGGGTCGTAGTACTAGGCCAAAGGTGAGGTTGTCATGCGACATATCCCTCACACCTCGGCTGACCCACGGCCATCCCTCTCGGTCTGGCCCGTCTTGGGAGGGGGAACCACCCGGTCCCCGTCTCACCCCCTGTATGAGGGAGTGCGCATCGCTCCTCGGCAAAAGTAAGTAAGTCCAGAGTTCCAGATTATAGAACGCTCATCATTAAGTGGTAATATAGTATAGTAAAAATAATATAGGTCAGTCGGTCCAGTTGATGTGCGTGCAAAGTACTCGGCGCTAAGTTCACACGCACCGAACATGGGCCGAGTGCACTGTCTCCCCACTCTAAGCGGTGTATGTGATCATGTCACAAGTCTTTTCTGAAGCTCTAGACTATGTCTGTGCCTATTCCTTCAAAATTGGTTCAGCACTATGCTGCAGACATCAGAGTACTTTAGCGTATCACTCCTTGAAAGCGTTCAAAGGAGAGCTACTAAAATGCTTGGAGTATTGAAAAACAAATCCTATGATGAACGCTTGAAGTACCTTAACCTCACATCACTTAAAAAGCGTAGGCAGAGAGGAAGTCTCATCGAAACTTACAAAATATTGAACAACTATTATAATATCAATACCATCCAAGACATGTGTAGCCCCAATGAAAATAGTCACCTCAGGGGTCACTCACTAAAGCTATGCACAATGCAATCCAGACTCGAACCCCCGGAAACACTCTCTACCTAACCGTGTTGTTAGAGAGTGGAACAGACTACCACCCAATGTCAATGCTTTTAAAGACAAACTCGACAGAATCTCCAGATCACCGGACACACACGCATCAGCTTAATAGCTGCTAGTGTGCTTTACATAAATAATAACAATAATAATTAATAATACGAATGGTATGGAAGTGTGGCTGTTTACAGTGGCTTTCCCTTTGCCAACTTCCTTGTACTTACCACGGCTTTAAAGTAATAGTCCTCTGTAGAAGTTAAGGTTTAAAGAAACCAGAAAAATAAAAGTTAATAGAAATTCTATCAGTTTCATAACTTTCTGATGCAATCGTATACTGCTACTTGAAGCCAAAATTTAATACAAATTATTATAATCTTTGTAATCATAAATGTTATCATAATAAGATGACGTTAATGGTAACCATGGACTTTTATTAAAATATGGTAACAGTTTGACCACGGTACCAATACTGACATTCCACTATTATTTAACAATATTCCTATTTCTTTTCCCAAGCTCTAATCTATGTGTGTACCAAATATCATCAGGCTATCTTCAAAATGACTAACTTATACAGACATTCATTCTCTATCTTAACCACGGAGGACATTATATGATCAAATTCTCGACACCTAATGTAAGGCAGGTAGCTACCAATGTACAACTTAATGGATCTGGGTCGGACCCTGTGGGGACTACTGTATTTTTGGGTATCACTATTGACTCAAAACTGCAGTGGGGACCGCAGATTTAAAAATTATCAGGCATATTAAGTTCTGTAGTATATGCAGTAAAACAATTAGACGGTTTACTGATATTGGGACAGCTAGAATAGTTTATTTTAGTTATTTCCATAGTGTTATGTCATATGGAATTCTTCTCTGGGGTAATTCTGCGGACATTAATACCATCTTTGTATTGCAAAAGAGAGATGTAAAAGCAATATACCAACTTGGTCCTAGAGTGTCTCTAAGAGAAAAGTTCAAAGAAATAAACATTCTTACGGTTATTTCGCAATTTATTTATGAAAATTTACTATATATGCATAAAAATATAGACTCCTTTACTAAAAAGAGTGATTTACATGGTATAAATACTAGACATAAAGGTAGTCTTGGGTTACATACTACTCGTCTCCAAAAAATAAGCAACTCTTTTATGGGGCAATGTATTAGATTCTTCAATTAACTACCCAATGAAATTAGAACATTGTCCATAAATAAATTTAAAACAACTATTAAGGCCAAATTGTGTAACAGGGCATATTATAACAATTCAGACTATTTGAATGACAAAAGTGCTTGGGATTAAGTAGCTCTAAGTCAATACAAGAAAATGATTGTACATACATGACGACGATTTTTTTTTAAAAGGATTTCTACTGAGTTTTTTGGCAGTGTTTCTCAGTAGTTGCCATGTCACGCACTGCACGGTAGGGAAAAAATAATGACGAATCCAAACAAATTTAATGTTTTTATGGAATAAATGATTTCTTGAATTTGAATTTGAATTTGATCATAACCCATTTTTCACTATAAAAAGTAACCTATGTCCTTTCCCAAGCTTTAGTCCATATCTCTTTACCATATCGTCCGTGGTTTAGACGTAAAAGAATAACAGACAGACAGAGTTACTAACCTTTCGAATTTATAAAACTGGTATGGATTTTTATGTGACATGGTTAAAATACTTTATGCAGTGTAATTGACTTCGTGCTAATCGACCATATGGAACGGTGCAAAAAAATGAAAATAAATCTGATAAAATAAATAATATTTATTCCAAGGTCCTGTTTAGTCTTTAAGGCGTTTACAGTACGGAGTCGATCCAAGGTATAAAAGAAGTTGTTCGAGCAAAAGCGGCAGGTTCACCATTCTCACAACCACCAATAGATCCAAAGGAGAGAACACCGATCTACAAAAAATAACATGATTAAACATTCTACCAATACCAAAGCCTTTCACGCTCCGTCACCTACAGGCCCGCTCTCATGGACTACCTCCGACTCTCATGAGGGCGGATGTATGTCTCTGGTGTTGCACATGTCCATAGGCCACGCTAACCACTTCACATCCTGGTGGGCCTATATAAAATATGTATAAAAAAAACTAAGACCTTTGGAGTACGCCTACCTCGACTACAATCAGGTGTCTACCGATTCATGGTCGAAGCTCTGGTGCAGACTTTTCTCTCAGAGTTTAAAGGTCAGACAGCGGTCATAAACGCTATTTCCATCCAATTGAGCAGTCCATCTGGGGAAGTACTTCTACCCTAAAGAATATCGCGGCCATAATAACCTCCTATTGTGTTCCCGATATTAAGTAGAGTAGCCAGAGCTCACTGGGGAGGTTTTGTGCTGTCAGCGGGAAGACCAAAGGCTATTCCTGCTTTGTTTTCTACGCTGACGACGAGTGTGACTCTCTTAATGGCCTATGGATGTGTGCGTACACATCCATAGGCCACGGTAACCACTTTCCATCAAGTGTACCGTGTGCTCGATTAAAACATAGTACTGTGAACAGATTATCATTAATAGATTGACAAATTTTCATTGACAACCTGACAATGAGGAAGTATTATTCTAGAATACGGGCCACGGTGATACTGATGATACAATTTGTCATTTTATGAAATGAAAATAAAAAGACATACTAGCAATGGACGATTGTTTCGGGTGATGACGAGGGGGCCACCGGAGTCACCTCCACATACGTTTCTTCCAGCTGGTGCACTAGTACATATATTATTAGGTAGGAGGTTCAGCGGGAACGTGCGCAAACACTCTTCATTAGTGATCACAGTCAAATCGATAAAGCTGAGGACTTGAGCCGGGGTGACTGAAGCATCTGTACAATAACAAATAGTTTAAGACATTTTATTGAAACACTGATGCCAATGAAAAGTCGCGATAACTTCACCTTGATTCTGCTAATTGTTGCCCACAGATATACCACTAACACTGCAAAAAGTTTCATTTAATTTTAGTTTTAAATGATACAGAATCAAAGTATAATACTTGACTTACTGAATTGAATTAAACATTAATAATTGACAATCAGCAGAATCCGGGCCCTGATGCGTCAGTTATCGCAACTTTTGTTATTATACCCGGTTCTATTCAACCGATTGCGATCAAATATACGTAAGATTTTAAGTTTGAAAAGACCTTTCTAATAAAACGAATCGTATCAAAAACGATTAAGTAGTTTTTACGTCCATTGGAATAGATAAACTGACAAACAAATGGCAATTAAAAAACAATCAATACCAAGTATTTGTAAACATCTTCAATGTACAGACAAGACCATTTCACAATTATATAATAGTACAGAAAAATGCTTAGTGAAAAAAAATATTGTAATAATCGTTCTTACTATTAGAAGTACGGCCAAATCCAGAAGCAGTAGCTGTTTCATAAGCGAAGGTTTCATTGCCCTGGTCACCACTTGGGAGGACAATAGGAGCCACGAGGTCTGTACGCAACAGTAACAGTCATATTAAGCATAACAATAATTAGAAATTGCAAAATATTTATTGCGTTATTTAATACAGGGTTACTGGTAACTCGACGTATTCCTTTCAGGGGGTGTTAGAGGATCCAAAATGCAAAAATTTTAGGGCCAGAAATCAATAATTTTCGAAATAATTGACTTAAGCCAGTGTAAATTTAAAAAAAAAGCTTTTTACCGAATGGGACTATTTCTAGCTTTTTTCTGTAGGTGATTAATTTTCTCACCTTAAATAGTAATAAAAACTAAAAAAACTCTTTAAATTAAAAAGAAATTGTACGATTTTATGAAAAGAAATATTTTTTTAATTTTCACTTTGGTCTCCAGTTGTTATTTATCCCAAAAAATTACTATGGCTGTGAGGGTACAAATTTCGGGAATAACTTGTTCGTTTATTAAGCTTTCCAAAAAGGTAATGGCATCCAGAGAATAATTATTTATGAAGAAAGGCGGGTTTAAATAAATAAATTAAATAAAAAATCACTTATTTCCTCACCTCAAACAGAATAAATTAGTGATTATAAATTAGTGATTACATTGTTCGATTAGTAATTGCTACTTTAAATAAAAATCTATGTGAGGTTCGCTGGTGCCTGTGGTAGGTAGCAAAGACCTGTATTACAGGTCACCAGGTTCACACTATAGAGATGACTTACTTTCGGTCCAATATCAGCATGTTAAGAAATTAGCCGGCGAGGTAACTTGAGAAATAAATATAAAAATGGATAATTTAGTGTGAGTTTTAGGTAATCGTGTTCTTGTGTGTAAGAGTATGAGATGTATATGTATATGAAGTGTGAGTGTTTGTGTGTATCTACGTCTGTGTATTGCAACTGCGTGTGTTTGTGTTTCCGTGACGTTATAGCGTTAGCCCTATGACGAGGTCTTGGGATCGAAGGTCACCGTAGATGCCGTGACGTTCACTAACTTAAGTTTTACGAGGTAACTAGAGTTAGGCCCTCCACAGTCATACTGTTTAAGCAACCAGCAAGCAACTGACACAGTGCAAGGTATACCATCTTTATGACGTCTGAATCAGCTGAGTGCCGCAGTAATTTTAATGTGGATGAGTTTACAAACTCTTTTGAAAATATGGATAAGATGTTGATCGAACTATAATTAGTTATCAATTATAACGCCAAGGTAATTTATAGAGGCAACTTTCTCGATAAGTATTGGGTTGCTTCTGCCTGAAAGGTTATTACCGCAAAGAGGTTGCGCTTTTATTTGTGGCGTGTGTCAAGGGAAGTACTTTGGATACCAAATGTAAAATACTTGGTTTTATTGTTATTAAGCGTGTGTAAATTTTCACTTAGCCATTTCCCAACTATATTCAAACCGTCCTGAGCAAGATGGAAAACATCGTCCCAGGTATTCGAAGCGAACCCAAGAGCCGCGTCATCAGTATATTATGAGAAAATTGTACCCTTTGCAAGGTTAAAGTTGTACATGTCATTTATGTATTACAAGAATAGACTCAGGCCGAGTATACTGCCCTGAGCCACGCCATAGGTAACTGGTGTCTAAAAGCTAAAAAAGGATCCTATTTGCACATATTGGGTTCTGTTATGGAGGTAACCCCGGCACAGAGATAATTGCGTTCCCCTTACTCCCAGGGCCTCCAGCTTAGAAATAAGAAACGAAACTGAAACAAAGTCAAAGGCTTTTGCGAGATGGAGAAATAGCACGATACATTATTGATATTTGTCTATGTTAGCGACAGTGTGATTCACCAAATTGAGTACAGCATCTAAAATGGAAAGGTTTTTACTGAAGCTGTATTGGTTAGGAGATAGCAAGTTGTTAGCATCCAGATAAGTGATTAGTCTCGAGTTCAAAAGCTTTTCTAGTACTTTCGACATAGCAGATAGAACTTAAATAGGTTTATGATTGTGGGGTGAACAATTGCTTTTTAAAGAGCTCTGGGAAAATACCCGTTCTCATACTGAGATTACAGATGTATGTAAGTGAAGGAACCATTATGGCGTTATGTTTTTTTTTCCACCCAACCCTTCACAGAGCCACTTTTTAGAGACAATATGGTACGGTCTATCTTCTGTTTATCAGTTTCAAGCAGCACCAATGAATTTCTGATGCGTTTTGGGCATCTATAGGGATTGAGGTGTTATGGATGTTTTTGGCAAGCAACTTTTCTATATTTGCAAAGAATGAGTTTATGTTAGTAAAAGCGTGGCTACGGTTCGCGTCAGACTCCAGGAGAGGTGAGGACGACGTACAAATAAATGCACAAAGGTCAGTTTCACTGTTTAGGATCGGCAAATCGGGCATAGGGTCATCTGTTTATTACTTTACCTAAGTTCAAAAGTGTCAAATGGCTGTCTGCCATAGTCATGAATCGCTCACTGGCATAATATTTTTTGGGATAAATAACTGGAGAGCAAGATGAAAATTGAAAAATATTTTTAAGAGTGTTAAACTCGCGTCTGGATCACGTGTTAAACTCGCGTCAGGATCTCGTGACCTACTCGCGTCAAGATCACGTGTTAAACTTGCGTCAGAATCACGTGACCTTTGACCCGTAACGTTACTATTACCGTTACTATTTCAGGTTAGTAAATTTATCAACTACAAAAATAAATTAGAATGATTCCCACTAAGAAAAAAAGTTTTTGTTTGCACTTAACGCCTTAATTTTGGGTTATATAAGAAATTTTAAAATTATTAATGAAGCAATGAGAATATAATTCATAAAAATATAGGCACTTACTTGATAATGGTACATTTGATGGTAGCCAGACCACTGCAATATCATTATGGATCAAGGATGGGTTCCATTCAGGGTGCATAATTACATGGGTAGTCCAAATCCTTGTTCCGCCAAAAAACAAGTACACTGAACCAAATACAGCGGTGATATCAAATGCTTGGTTCAAACCGTCGAACCAACAATGGGCAGCAGTAAGTAATCTCGAAGCACTTAGAAGAGATGCACCACAGACTCCCTGGCCTATAGAGAAACCAAGCAGTAGACCTACCTGTGAGAAAATTGCTGTTAAAGGTACTTCTTTATTTATTTATTTATTTATTAGATTCACCAACAGTTATACAATGATACAATTCATTTATAAATTACACTTGTTTGAAGCTTTTAACTATTTTTTTTAAATTACAGGTGAATAGAGCATGCATCACTAATTAACAGTTATATTTTAATATGGAGATTAAACACACTAAACAATAAAAATATAAACAAAAAAATATTATAAATTATAACTGATTAACTGAAATTAAATAATTATTTGTGAATTAATCAATAGAGGAATTAAATGGCTGTAGCAACAATAATAATATGCACATAAATAACAATAAAATTGCAAATAAAAGATTTAATAATTGGTGTAATGAAAATATATAGGATTAATTTAAAAAATGTGTTTTGACAATGAGTTACAAAAATTAAGAAAGGAACGCATTCTCAAGCTCCATACCAGTTAGAGCGTTTTAAAACTCATCCGATATCCGATATCCGACATCCGATATCCGACATCCGATATTCGACATCCGATATCAGATATCCGACATCCGATAACGGAGGAAGTCAAATGTATGAGATATGTATCTTTCTTTCACATTGTCCGGCCCGTTATCGGTTATCGGAGCTAAAACAGTGGTGTTGGCTCCGATAACCGATATCGGGCTGGACAATGTGAAAGAAAGATATATATCTCATACATTTGACTTCCTCCGTTATCGGATGTCGGATATCTGATATCGGATGTCGAATATCGGATGTCGGATATCGGATATCGGATATCGGATATCGGATATCGAATGAGTGTGACAACGCTCTCAGGCAAGTTATCAAGAACGAGTTTACAGTATTTGTTGACGGTCCTACACAGTCTGGGAATCGGTGAATTATATACTATACTAAGGGTAGGACGCCCCCTAGCCAGATGGACCGATGACCTGAAAAAGGTGGCTGGGACGGACTGGATGCGGAGGGCGGAGGATCGTACGAAATGGCGCACATTTTGGGAGGCCTATGTACAGCAGAGGACTGCAGTGGGCTAATTGATTGATTGATATACTATTCAATGAAATGGTCACAACTCCTGCGTGAGGTAAGAAATAATTTTGAAAAAGATTGAAAAGTAGACAAGTTAATAAATATTGACGCCAAATAACCAATTTTCGCTGTATTTTTTTTTTTCAAAAACGGCATTTTAATAATAAAATTTTCATTAAATCGTGATCGTTTCAGACATTTATGTGATTGAGATTAAGTGACTAGATTCCGACTAAAGTTTAAACACAATTTGTTGTAATGGCATTTGTATGACAATAAAACATAAATCCTTTAACCAATACGATATTTTGATTTTGGACAGAGAAAACGCTGAAAGCAACACGTGGTTCGTCGTATACCACTAAATACTGCGAAATAAATTCTTCCAGGCGATTTTATTATCGTAACTGTACCCGAAATCTTTCGCTCTGAAACGACTGTAAAATCAGTCAATATATATTATTAGAATCCCCCATATCTCTGGTTCTACTCAACCAATTGCGACAAAAAAAAAGTTGTAAATAACATTAAATTCTGACATTAAACAACAAAACAAAAACTATTAAATCGGTTCAATAGTTTTTGTGTCCATCGCAGACAAACAGACAAGAATTTACAAAATATAATATGTTCAGTATCGTTGATATAACATAACTCAAGTAGCTTTTGAAATATCTCCTGACCACTAAACTTCACAATTACATATTAGTTTAGAATATACCTAACCTGATAAGGAAACTGCCCATTTACAGCTTGTGAACCACCAACAATTCTGGATTCCGGTCGCGATTCCCACTCACGGATCTTATTTGCTAAAGGAATACCAATCTTGGTGTGGTATCCATAAGCAGTAATATCCTCTAAATCAATCACATCTTCAATGTTAATGTTTCTGGCGTTGACTACAGCAACCAACGCCAACAATGCTACTATCAAAACTTTCATTTTGACTGTCGCGAATAAACAGATCAATATAATCACTACTATCTAATATTTATACTCTATATCTGCACGGTCTGGAAAAACCTGATTAGTTGTTAATATTTTAATTTTTATATCATTTGATTAGATTGTATTTTCCCGTCTCATATCATTGAAGCGATTACAATTAATTTTGAATTGTTGTTTACTAGCTTTTATCCGTGGCTCCGCCCACGTGGATGTCGGTCATCGCTTAGTGTTGAGCCGATGCTATTAAGCATTAAATTTGCCTGTCTATTTAACTTTGGCCTCGAGTATTCACTCGCCTCTGTTCTCTTCTTTCTAGTCGCCTATCTACTCGCCTCTTGACTCGCCTCTATACTTGAATCTATACTCGACTCTGTACTGGCTTCTCTACACCTCTCTCTTCTCGATTTTATACTCTCCTCTATCCTCGCCTCTTCATTGGCCTCTCTACTCGCATCTCCACTCGCCTTTAATGCTTAATAGTTTCACTATAAAAGGTAGGCATATCCGTTCCCAAGCTCTAATGTATCTCTGTGCCAAATTACGTCAGTATATTGTCAAAATTGATCAACTTACATCCCCTAGCCGTAACCCCCCCCCCCCCTCTCTTCCCCTTTATTCGCGATAAAGGGTAACCTGTGTCCGTTTTTAAGCTCTAATCCAATTCTGTACCAAATTTCATTGGGCGAGTAGAGAGTCGAGCACATAGTCGAGTAGAGCGAAACCCGAAGAGGTGAGAAGGGAGGCGAGTAGAGAGTTGAGTACAGAGGCGAGTTTAATGCTCAATAGCGTAGGTTCAACATTAAGCGAAATTCACGAGGACGGAGCCGCGGTCAACAGCTGGATGTTTGCCACTCTTTCACATCAAAACGGCTGGACGTTGACATAGAATCGCACATCTCCGAGGAACCCCCTCCCTAGGTTGGGATTGTCCGCAAGTGACTTTATACTTATTTTTACTTTATACTTATTCTATAGCAATGCCCGTATGAGGAACGCGATCAGTAACAGTAATCAGTAATTATTATAGTCAATCAAGCAAAAGTAAGTCCAGATGTAACCTGAAAATTGATAGAATCAATCAAGGAATCAAAGAATCAATTTCGTTTTTTCAGTTAAGGCACATAAAAAGCACATCTATAAACGTCAAAATTATGTCAAGAAATAATAAAAATAATATTAAATAAAGTAAATAAATCATTTGAAATTGATTCAATCGATGAATTTGTTTGGAAGAGAGTTCCAGAATATAAAACGCACATCCAAAGTGGTAACAGTACAAATAAGATGTTTTATACAACATTCTCATTGAATGCTTAACTCATCTGAACATTTCACACAAGAAAGCATGACTGGCAGATTTTGATACTTTAAGAACACGGATAAAAAATATAACACAAGTGTTGGCTGGTGGATATTTTATACCTACGGTTGTATGCGACTACACGTTCTGTAAAAAAATTCTGAAGATAAAAAAAGTAAAAGTGTGTTCACTAAAGAAAGGTCGTCTATTTAGTTATTTATTTATTTAACCAACTTATACTTACAGCTAGCTCAATCTGAAAACTATGTCATTGTAACATTATTTTTATCTGCAATGGTACCTCTTATTGATTAGATTATCTCTTAAGCTTATTATCAGAAAAGGGGAAGTCATATTGACGCATCCTTCATAATGTTTTTAAATAAAATGCCTATAGTCTTAAATATATCGACTGCAGCTATTAACAAAGTCGGAACTACATTTTGGCGATTTTCGTTTTATTGCTCCTGAGGTCTTCAAACGTCTATAACTATGTTCTCGCAAAGTTTCAAATTTGAAACTAAATGCTATCATAGTATTTCTAGATTAACAAAGTCGGATTTTATAGGAGCGCACGAATAATAATGTAGGTACGTATGTTACTACAAAGTTCGTGGAGCTAAGAAGGGGAAGGGGCGCGCGCGCAACGGGCGGTTCTGCCAGTTCGCTCATTGTTAGCGGGGCGACTGCGCGTGCGTGTTTTATATTTTTATATTATTGTTTTACGTAAATGTGCAGTATATAGTATAAAATAACAATGTCTCGATCTAGACGTACTTTAACGGTTAAGATTGTAATATGTGTCAAATCCCACATTGTTAACGGATTATTATTTTATTACCTGTGTCGAATGTACCACATTCTACATTATTGTGTGCTTTGAGTTCGTTCATTTTTGTTGGATATGGCACTACCGACTTTGTTTCTTGTACCTAACATTCCCGTTTTTGTCGGTTATGGTACTGTCGACTTTGTTACTCGTTCTTCTATTAAACGTTTTTGTCGGATATGGCACTACCGACTTTGTTATTCGTTCTTATAATGAAAGTATTTGTCATATATGGTACTACCACCATTTTTAATTGTACATTACTAAATTTAGATGTTGGATGTGTTAGTATCGACTTTATTTCTAAAACAGTTATACAATAATGTAGGTTGGATATGGTATATAGTGCTAAAATTAGGAAGAGTTGACTGGTTTTCTATTGCCTCATGTGACATTTTTAATTATAGGTATGTTATTTTAGAAGGTAGGACACGATGGTACCTCCCGTTACAACTGATAGGTATGTTATTTTAGAAGGTAGAACACGACGGTACCTCCCGTTACAACTGAGCAGTCCGACTGGGAAAGTACCTTCGTCCTACAGAATACCGCGGTTATAGTAACCTTGTGTTGTGTTCCAGACGGTGAGCAGGGTAGCCAGAGCTCACTGGAGAGGCTCCGTTTCGTCAGTGGGAAGACCAAAGGCTTTGGATGTCACCACTGACTAGTGCGGGAGTGAAATGTTGGCGCGGCGGTCAGGGAGACCCGGTGAAACGGTTAACCGCTGGGCGGCCAGCAGTTAACCGTTTAACCGCAGGCTGTACGGTTCCCGAACCCGGGGATCACAATCTCCGTTCCAGGAGGTTGAACCAGCAGCCGGTTGTCGTGCCGGAGAAGGAAACCGGAGTAGATTTGGCAGTATCTGGGAGAGGACCCGGGGCCCGTCCGCCCACCGCACCAGCCAATCACACAACCCTAGCTCGTTTGCGGTGGCGAGAAACCTTACTTTGTCTTCTACACTGACGGCATAGAGCCTCTCTATACCTCCCCTTCCCATTTTTATTATGGCCAAGAAAAATAAGAATAGACGTTCTACAGCGGCACCTTCATCCACAATGAAAGTTGACTTCTGTAACATCAGGGGCCTCCACACCAATCTTAACGAGGTCCATCACCATCTTGAGACAGCAAAGCCGACCTTATTCTTTCTGAAGGAGACCCAAATATCATGTCAGGCCAATACAGCCTACCTTATGTACCCCGGGTACAAACCCGAGCATAACTTCCTGAGTAAAGCCGGGTTATGCATGTACGTCCGGGATGGCGTTTGCTGTCGCTGTCTAAACGGCCTTGAAGACAGGGACCTGGCCACTCTATGGGTACGTATGGATCACGGTGGCCCTACCCGTATCTATGTGTGCGTCTACAGGTCTCATAGCGGTGACCTGGGCACGGCTCAACTGTTTGAGCACTTCAGCGGTCGCTGGACAGAGTAATTGAGCAGTACCCTGCTGCGGACTTGGTATTCTTGGGTAACTTTCATGCTCACCATGTGGAGTGGTTGGGTCGCACAGAACTGATTTTACGGGAAGGGCTGCTCACTACGCCCTGACCTATGGGTTCTCGCAACTGGTGCATTCTATCACTAGAAAACCAGATATCGAGACCCACAGAGAGTCTTTATTGGACCCTCTGCTGACTACGTACCGAGTGGAGGCACCACTCGGTACTTCGGACCACAGCGTCGTCTGGGCGCAAGTGACTCTCGCGTGGCCAGAACCACCGCGGCCACCTCAGTGGTGGCATGTCGGGCACTACAAGTCGGTAGACTGGAACGGACTGCGAGAATTCTTCTCGTCGTACCCGTGGAGGCGGTTTTGCGTCACTTCAAACGATTCAAGCTCTTGTGCAAGAGCAGTCGCTGAAGCGATTCTAACGGGTATGGAATGCTATATTCCCAACCGCTGGATCGCATCAGGAGCGAGCAAACGGCCAAACTTCTGCCACTCTTGCCTTCCGCCGCCGCAGAAACTCGACGGTAGCTTTGCCCATGGCGCTAAGGAGAAAGCCGATCTTTTGGGTAACCTCTTTGCGTCAAATTCGACAATGAATGACGGGAATGCCGAGCCAACCATTCTCCCCAGCTGTGGTGTTTCCATCCCTGAAGTTAAAATCACGCAACGGGTGGTCCGGCGGGAACTCAAGTCCTTAGATGTTTGGAAGTCGAGTGGGCCGGATGGTATATATGGCGATGGTGCTCAGGCGCTGTGCCCCTAATTGTGCCCAGTACTTACGCAGCTTTTCGCGCTCTCTTGCTCTGCCTCGTGGAAGACTGAGTTCGTGCATCCTGTGCTAAAGAAAGGAGACAGGACAGACCCGTCCAATTACAGGCCTATTGCTATAACATCCCTTCTATCGAAGGTTATGGAGTGTGTGATTAATACACAGTTCCTGAGAAACATTGAAGGAAGCGATCTACTGAGCGACCGACAGTATCCAAGCCGTCGTCGATGGCAGCTGCTCGGACCCCATGGACACAAATGCTGGTGTGCCACAGGGCTCCGTGCTGTCTCCGACCCTGTTTCTGCTGCACATAAATGATATGCTGTCTGATGACTCCATCCATTGCTATGCGGAAGACAGTACCGGGGACACGTGATACACGGGCCGTGCAAATATCTCTCAGTCTAAGGTGAAGGAGAGTCGCTAACAACTTGCGACCAAAATCGGGAGTATCCGATTGGGGTCGACTAAACCTATTCCAATTCAATCCCACTAAGACGCAAGTGTGTATTCACCTCTAAGAAAACCCCATTTGTTGTAGTGCCGCAATTCCTGAGTACACCGCGTACCATTTCCTCGAGTATCGGGATCCTAGGCGTCGACATCTCAAGCGACGTCCAGTACCGCAGCCATTTGGAGGATAAGGCCTAGCTGGCATTGAAGAAACTTGGAGTGTTTAACAGGGCGAAGCAGTACTTCACTGCGGGGCAACGACTCCTTCTTTATAAGGCAAAAGTCCGGCCCCATATGGAGTACTGCTGTCACCTTTTGCCGGAGCATCTGCATACCAGCTTGACCCCTTCGAATCGATACAAAAACGTGCGTTGAGGCTCGCCGACAATCCCATACTCGCAGGCGCTGTGGAGCCTCTCAGCCACAGGAGGGACTGGCATCCCACACGGCAATAGAAATAGCACATAACCCCTTCGTCGTCAGTGGTTCTGGACTGTAATTACTTGTACTTTGAATTTTTAACCTGTTCGATGTACTAACCGTACACTATCTTGATTTAATTTACATTTAATTGGATAATAATAAAACATATTATCAGTTTTAAAACCTTCTTTTAATACATAAGGCCTGTGAACACCCCCACATCCGACATAACCTTGTAATTACGTACCGTGAAAAATTGTTGGATGTGACACTTCCGACTTCCCTAGTACGTGAAATATTGTAGGATGTGCCACTTACGACTTTCATAGTACGTGAAACATTGTAGGATATGTCACTTACGACAAGTGTGCTAGTATCGGTTTCGGTTAACAATGTAACAACTGCTTTTTCTAGAATTTCCTAGATTTATTTTTGTTATTCAAATTATGACCTTCATTATCTTTCAAAACTGTAGCACTACGCGAAATTTGGTTTCAATATATGGGCATTTGTGAATTTGGTGCAAGTTCATAACTTTATTTGGCCGTACTGAAAAGTAGGGTTTTTGTAGTTCCGACTTTGTTAATAGCTACGGTCGATATATGAACTATCACAAACTTTCCCGACATCACTCTTCTCAGAAAGATTCAAAGTTAAAATAAAAAAAGTGAAATCCTTTTTTCAACTCCCAAGGCGGGGGCACGCGCGGATATTTAAACTTAGAACTTATGTTAACTGTGCTTGCCAGTACCGACAGATGTTAACATATGCCTGTGTTTTCTTTATTTAAGAGATCTGTTTGTTACTTTTTGTTACGTATCCGCGGCGCCTCCGGTCTCTCACTTATTATTTATGGCAGCGAATGTACCGAGAATTGCGATGTATTTACACTGGAAGTGTATCTATTAAATGGAACTATCAAAATAGTAAATTTCAAAGATATTGTAATATTATGATTATTTGTATTGTAATAACAAAAATCACGATACTTAACATAATTCTGTGCGTCATTTAGTTGGTAAAATACACAAAATTATATAGCAAGTATCCCGATATTAACAATTGTAATTTTTAATTCGAATGCCGTTCTTAAGAAATCGAGTGGAATAGAATTCCTTAGAACGGAATTAGTTACTGTCATTTTGATATTTTTCAACATATGAACTTTCAAATTAGGTATAATAAAAAACAGAAATATCAAAATATAATTTTGCAGTATTACAGTTTTATTTTTGAAATGATTTTTAAAAATTGGAATGTGACTTTTGAAATGACTTCCAAAAATGAAAAAATCTTACTGCATTCTAAATAAAGTCAAGGTGGTTTCCATTAAACAGTGCTACTGAGTTAAAATTAAATTGCAAAGCTTTCGAAGGAAAAATTCAAATTCAAAGTATTATTCATTTCAAATAAGCTGGTGCCTTTTATCCTTTAATTATAAAAGGCCATAACTCTTCAGTTTAACAAAGTGGCTTAAATCCAATATTATTCTTAATAAATAAATTATTATTAAGTTCCTAGTTTTAAATTGAATTTAGCATCATTTATGTTTTATCTTACTTTGTAACCACTGTACTAGTCAGATGGATACTCACCGGCTTGCTCAGAGGCTGACAGAGTACTCTTTCCCAGGGCGCCTTTCCAGAGAGCTAGCTGAGTGTGCACAGGGAAGTTAGGGCTCCAATGAAAACAACGGGTTACACACAGTATACACACATATATTTAGAAAGAATAGAACACAGAGCAGATATACAAATAAGAAAATAAATAGACAGACAGATACACGGAGCTAAGACATACACATAAGAATGTAGATAGGCAGGCACAGGAGACAGAAATATAAGCAGAAGAACACACACAGTAGGCACACGAAATACGATACAGTCTACATACACAGATTCTGCTGTAAACACAGCACAGCTGCAGCTACACCGTGATAGGTACCAGTAGGTGGTGTACTGGCCTTTGAGTTGGGCTGTGCAGTCAAGGGGACGCTTGCAGAAAACCTTCTACCCCACAGCTGCTAGCGGCGAATCTCTCGCTGTACACCCAGCTATTGTTTGCAGCGCACTTGCTTGTGAGATGGAGGTTGTTGCACGAAATCGTGGCGATCTCTGAGGGCTCTCAAAGCTCCAACTTAGGTCCCTAAGTGAAACAGACAACAAATGAGCTGTGAACAACACCACAGGCCCAGATCGGGTCCCCTTAACGAGAAAAATAAAAACTTACCAGATTATCTGGGAGCAATCTATCACTTATTGCAATGTGACAGGCAGATGACCATTTGTGAGTTTTCGAAAAGCAGAGATTTACCTTACGTTACTCTGTGTCTTAACACAGAGTAACGTTACGAGTCGGGCTGAGACAGATTAGAAGTTTTTCCTGAAGGTCGGTGCAGGTCTATTTATAGCCGAAATTCAGAAGCTTCGCGAACAATCTTCAAAATACGCTGATCATGATGAAGTTCATTAGACCAACGACAATCTCATTTAGCTGCTGATAACGATAGACAGAAATAGAAAACCCATAAGCAACAACTACGTACTAAACATTTATTATTATTATAAAATGCTTAAAGATATAGCTTATTAAGTAAAATACAATAAAAAAATAACCTATTATTTTATTATATTTTAATTCAAAACATATTTAAACATACTGATTCAAAACTATGGGACAACTAGCGCCACCTCACGGTCGATAAGTTCAATCAATTCATCGGTCACTATCGTTTATAGTTCCTAAGGGATACGATAGATGGCACTGAAACACATAAAATAGATTTGCCACCAAGAACGAGAAAGAAGAACTTTAATAAGTGATTTATTATACTGCTTTTCAATTTTTAATCTGTGGCTAAGCAATCTTGCTTAGTCGTGTCGTATCGTATCGTATAAAAATATGGTTCTTTATCCCTAGTGGCTATATGATCTGAGCATTCTCCCTGTAAGGGAAAGATCGCGGGTCCGAACCCGCCTGAATTTGAATCGCCAAAGGATTTTCCTATCTTAATCGATTTGAATAGTTAGCATACTAAATGCTTTAAAAGTTCATTTTCCAATATTGTAAAAAGCTTCTGGGGTGTTTCTCCTCCATACCACCCCCTTCGGCCATCGACGCTGGTTATGTCGAATTAGAACCGACTAAAACTGCACGCAGTCTCTATGGTATCGTTTCCAGGGCTCAAAAGATTACTTTTAGTACTACTTTTAAAAAGTCAGAATCAGACATATTCATATCATTGTTAGTTCTGGTGAAATTTGAGGGTCATTCGAAAACGACCTATCTTGACAGCGCCTTGACCCTAAAAAGAAAGTTTTCAGAGCTTTTGGAAATGGCTAAAAAGATCTGTGGTACTTTTGTTACCACAAGCTCTTAGAGGCCCCAGATACAGTTTTTGCCAACAAAATAGAACAATGAGATCAATCAATTCAATCAATTAGCCCACTGCAGTCCACTGCTGGACATAGGCCTCCCCCAATGTGCGCCATTTCGTACGATCCTCCGCCTTCCGCATCACGTCCGTCCCAGCTACCTTTTTCAGGTCATCGGTCCATCTGGCTAGGGGTCGTCCTACCCTTCGTTTGCCTTCTCGCGGTCTCCACTCTAGGACTCGTCTGCTCCAACGGCCATCGGTCCTTCGACAGACGTGGCCAGCCCATTGCCACTTCAGCTTGCTTATTCTGCGAGCTATGTCGGTAACTTTGGTTCTTTGTCGGATCACCTCGTTTCGAATTCTATCCTTCAGAGAAACTCCAAGCATAGCTCGCATATAAACAATGAGAGGGATGACAAAATCTCTCGTAAAGCTAAACAATTCAATACGACTTGTGAGTATGGAGAAGACAATTTTCAAGGCCTGCCGCAGTAAAAAGTGTCATATAAAAGAAACAATCACAATAAGGAAATTTGATTAAAAGCGGTATATATTTGTCTTGTAAATACATTTTATATAGACATGGAAGTGATCTAAACCACTCAGCAGTATTAAAGAAGCGCAGTGAAGAGTACTACTTTTACAAAAATATGAATTTCTTAGCAATGGTCTCCCTACCATTCATGGTAAAGATCCTACAAAGTGGAAAAGAGGCGATCACAGCCTTCCAAAATGGAAGCTCCGGAAGTAGTCGGAAGATTTGCTAGTAAGTGGAAGTAATCTAAAGTACAAATAAGGATTATGTTACATGATATAGGTATCGAAATTTCTACCAATGCTGTCTCTTCTAAAATTTCTCGGACTTATTCTATTTATTTTCTGACACACACTCATCTCAATATTTCTTACTATTTCCTAATATTAAACATACTTATTCATACACATATCATTATTCATGTACGCATTGCTCCCAATTCACTTACCACTTACAAGTCCTTCAACGTGGAATATGTCCCTTCCATTGTCCACAGCTGCTTGTCCTAAATGTACGCTCGCAGGGGTCGGACAACTTTTCACATAACTCAAGCCACTCGATTTGGTAGCAGAGTTTATTATTTGTGCTCCCCGATACCCGCTACGTTCTTACATATTTCGTGTTTTATCACAACCCACTAGATCTTCGCTTCGCTTCAGCCTAAACAAAGCGCCTTGCAGTATGAATGGGAAGATTTTTGATAAGGTTTTCAGTACTATAGGTAATAATAGCGTAATTAAGGTAAAAAACAAAATATTTTGAAGCATCGGTCATCACCTACATTTAGGCGTTATCCTGATTGCACCCGAGACTGAGATGCTCTCGAAGTTCAGGGTCTGCCTTCCCGCTCTTCCTCCTCCACTTCGCACGATCTTGGGCGTCCATGGTAGTGAGACCATTTGCACGCATGTCACCCTGCACGACGTCAAACCAGGACTTTTTGGGCCTACTCCTCTTACCTGGACACGGCGGGGGAAGCATTCTTAATATATTTTTGTACGATTTTAGAGAATTTACAAAAAATTATCTGACTCTGTTGCAAGTCGATACAGCGAGACGACATGATGACCCATACTCACATAATTATTTTGAAAGACAAAAAAGATCACCATAATTCGTCGACAGCCTCCGTGGCGTGGCGGTAGTAAACGCGGCCGCTACGCAGGAGGCGCGGGTTCGATCCCCGCGCAGTGCAAATATTTATATGCATGTATATGGGTATTTGCATTGGTCTTAATGTTTCTATGTATAATATATATGCATTTACAAAAAAAAAATGGATCTAAGTAGGTTTATCCGCATTCTAGATTTCATAAAACAAGCTAGTTAAGCTATGCTTACCATGGATCTAGATAGCGTTGTGTGAAATGTTGTGGAATATAATAATTGGACAGTGGTAGTTAAACAAATAAAATCATATACTCTAAAGATACAGTATTTCTAACAAAAGGCATTGCTGTACCAAAGAAGTATTTTTTTTTCCACCGTATTGAATTAATAAAGCGTCCAAAGAAGGAAGAAGATGTTCCTTTGAAGGTTTGGCTTAAGATACAGAAGTTCTAGTCTAGGTTCGAATATTGGCCATTTTAGTATAACGTGAGCCCATTCTTTACATATAAGTACTCTTTACATGTAAGTATTTAACTTATTTGGAAGGGGTTATATCGAATACTAGTCATTTCAGTTACCAATATTCAAAAATACTACAAAAAAATAAACTTGATAAAATTTTATGAATTTCCAACTTTTGGCATTGAAAGAGACATTTCGCTGGCCAAATTCAGGTTACTTTTAATGACGTAAATCTCCGCCGTACAGACGTGTATATAATCAAAGGCTTTGTGTAACCTCTCTTCGAAGGTAGAAAAATGGGTCAGCATTATACTGGAATTTCGGTAAGTCCCCAGAATTTTTCTTATATATTTTTCACACATGTTACGTCCTGCGCCAAGTGTGACCTTGGCCTGTTTTGATCACCGCTATTTTCTCAACCGCGAGAAATCGATTGATTTATTTCCTTTTTCTTTTGGTAAATAACTTGGCCTGGCCGTGAATCTTATATGTTATATGTAATCAGTAATACTGATTTTGATAATAAATATGTATTTACTGCCTTCTTTGGTATTGGAGCTCAATGTTATTCCGAACTGAACACACATATTGATGAAGATCCATAGCCATCAAATTTTTAAAAGAATACCTCTTGTGGCACTAGTCCGGTTACCAGTCCGAACCACTGTAACTTTTCAGTTCCTTTAATTCGGTTGTCATCTTATCATAATTTACTTAAGCGTCGGTATAATCTATATTATTATAACACAATCGGCAATCGGGAAAGAAATATGAATTAATTTTATATCTTTATATTACATGTCTCGCACGTCAATATTACTTTACCACGCTTGATGGCAACCTAAAGGAGAATTCTCAGAAATAAGGGTCAACAGTAAAGATATGCTTCAACTTGACAGCCTCATCAGATACTTTAAGGACCGGGGATTGAAGGAAAAACGCGTGTTGATCAAGGGCTCGAGTTTTTATGTGCACAACATAATCTAAGTACTTGTGATGAAATTTCTCCAAAATCTCGTAAGTCTCTAAAATGCTGACAATACACAGACTATGCACCTTCAAATCTATTAAGATAGGAAAAAGTGAATGCTCAGGTGGGACTCGAACCCACGATCTTTCCCTTACAGGGTTCGAGTCCCACGTGAGCATTTACTTTTTCCTATCTTAATCGATTTGAAAAGTTAGCATAGTAAATGCTTCAAAATTTCATTCAATTATTTGGGCGGAGTCATCGAAAAACAATGTTTAAAAATGATTGCAACATCATTCATTGTTTCCGATATTTCGTATGAATGTCGGTAGATGGCTCCCACCGTCGCCTTAAGACGGTAGTATAGGAGAATTTGGATATCTTCAGGTGTGGCTCGGTGGCTCAGTGGTCAGAGCATTCCCCCTGTAAGGGAAAGATCGTGGGTTCGAGTCCCACCTGAGCATTCACTTTTTCCTATCTTAATTGATTTGAAAAGATAGCATAGTAAATGCTTCAAAATTCCATTCAATTATGCACCTTCAATCATTAGCTTTCTTTACAGGGTTTTAACCCCATATACCTCAGAGTTACTATGAAGATTGAAATTATGCGTATCGAAGTGCAGGAAATCTTTTTTTTTAAACATAACACGTCAACTTGACTTCACACCAGGTTAGTAAGCAGAAAACAAAGTCTTGTAAAAGAGCGTTACTATTATTAATAATGTTATAACGTCAGCACTCAGTTTGACGGCCTAATTAGATCCTTTTTAGACGCCCCGCTCAAGGGATCTGGGACTATAGGAAGAAGGAAACACGTATACTGGCAAAGAATTCCAAGACTTTCTAGTTGCAAAATACAATATGTTTACCTTAACTGTTTATGAACACGTGTAATTCGTGAAATGACATTGTAAACATGAAAAAAGGGCATATTTTACGTGTCCAATAGCATAAGCCAGAGAGAACCTGAAGGGGACACACCCTCTTCATTTCAATATCCATTTATTAGATTTATGGTCTCAGACTGTATTTGTGTTGGGCAGTCGATGACAGAAATTGAATATATATAAAATGGGGAATGTTTGTTTCTTTTTTTTCGGAGCAGATGGCATTTAGGCTTTGCGGGAAAAGTTCATACGTGACATGAATAAATCTAGCGATGTTTCGGAAATAAAAATATCTTTCTGGACAATTGAAGTGTGTTATATGTTGCTTTTTAAGTATGGAATTACCATTTATCTCATTTTGCTGTCGATAGGAGTCCAATAAAGATAATAATATATATTTCTCGTTCTCAATAAGAAGAATATTAGGACATTTTTTTAGATATGTTATTTTGTACTGCAAGTATTTGCTTGTACAAAATTTTCGTCGTTAAAGTAGTCTGTTAATAGTAGTAAGCTTCTATTTAAGTAGGAAAGTCGATCAATAAAATCTGTTGAAAAGGTTATATTGAAATAATGATGATAATGTATTTATTAGGGAACTTTTTTACAAGTAACAATTTAAAACTTGTAACTATGTTCGTATTCGTGTATTTCGTGATTTCTTTTCTTGTTATTCAAAGCTACCTATAAATTTTGATCACTATTTCATCTTCTTTCAATCCGATTTGCAAAAACTACCTGTTTACATGGGTTAGTTACCTTACTATTATTTTCTCCGTAACATCTACCTTTGATAGATAGTCTATCACATCTTTCGTCACTCAAAAACATACTACGATAAGCATTTTACTACTTTACTATTATACATCAATAAAAAACTACCATGTTGTTATATACTGAAAAAAAATCTTTGACTTCGACTTTAGTTTTGAAATCAACAACGTTATAACAGTTGAACAAACACCGACAAAAAATAAAAATCGATGTCGTCATAAATATGTGACGGCATTCAGTAAATTTTGTTCTAGTAAGTATAAAACTAGCTATTGTTTGGCTTTTGGCCAACAGTATTGACCCCTAAAAAAGTCAATAATGACATCTAGTGAGCCCCCAGGGCAGTTAAGCTATCTTAGGACCCCCGAGGAAATTAATCAAAAGTAAATTGGAGGAGTGGGAAATATAATAAAACCACTTGCTCGCTCACAGCGTGAAACAAAAGAACAAAAAATTTACGAACGACCGGCAAAAAGACAAAGCATCACGTACTTGAACATTATGGGCCCTAAGTGAGCTATATATTATACCAATATTATGGTATCAGATATCGTCACCTCCACGGTAAACTTACGAATCTGCCATTTTATCAAAATCAAGTTTGTAGCAAAAAACTCTCACTTATGTGGTACTACACACCATGGCAAAGTTCCATATTTCTATCTATAACGGTTACTAAGTTCAGATTGTTCGAATCTGCTCTTTATGTTCATACACCCATGGAAAACTTACGAAATTGAAGATAGGATAGCGTATAATAATATTATGTTAGAATTCGAGTGAATCTTGCCACTGTAAACTTCGAATCTAGCATATTCGTTAACATAAACTAGGTGACGTAAACCACAGCAAACATACGTATCCGCCATTTTCGTTAATTTACTATAGCAAGTAATATAATGCTAAGGTGCTAAGTGACCCACAGCAAACATACGTATCTGCCACTTTCGTTAATTTGCTATGGCGAATAATATAATGCTAAGGTGATAAGTGACCCACAGTAAATTTACGTATCTGTTACTTTCGTCATTTTACTATGGTGTATTTATAAGTTACAGCGCTAAAGTGCCCTACTGCAAAAATGAGAATCTGACTAACTCGTGGATTTACAATGGTCAATCAGTATCCGAATGGTAAAGCAACCCGTAGTAAACCTATGAATCTGGCATATGAGTGAATTTACTGTGGCGTTTATTGTGATATCGGCTTGATAATGAAACCTATCAAGAACGCAAATATTCGAAATGGGATAAATATACGAACGTGTCATTATTGTGGAGTTATACAGTAACTACACTACGTCTTCTTAAAATTAGATTTATTGATTTTACTTTTATTTCAGACGATTTTAAAGTTTTTAATTTATAATCGAATTTATGTGTCACTACACTAACTGGTTGCACAGCACTACTCAGCACTTTATGCACTCATGCGACTGCAGGCACGTAATTACCTACGAATCAACTGTTAATTGCTAATCAAGTGTAAGTTTAAGTGTTTTCACAATGAAGAGAAATGAGATGATTCTGCATAAGGTGTTTGAAGCTGAACGAAACTTGCTAAGTAAGTATAATATTATTATAACCTATAAAAAGTTTGTAAATAAACATGCATCTATTTGTTTGTATCTATTCCTTATAATTTTTATTGTATTATGCCGTGAGACTGTAATTCAAATCGATTTTGACCTGTCGGATTGAAACCTATATGAAGTTAACCCCAAAATTTTCGTTGTCTTATGTAGGTATCGAACTGTGGATTACAATTCAACCGTTTCAATTGTAATCTGGCTATGTGTACAATAGTGCAGTGACAAATCTGTAATATAAGACAAAAATAATTAAAATAGGTACCTAATAATTAACTACTTTTTGCATTTTGTTTTGCTTGCTTCCGTAAGTCAGGCTATACCTACTACCCACCTACGTTATGCATGACAATAATTGTGTACTCGTTAATCTACAGCTAATGCCATGCATGCAACCTGATACTCTTCCGCCTAACAGTAATGCTCTCGTTATTGCTTTTCAAATCATTCGAAAGTGAGTCTTGCTATCATTTTAAATGTGAAACACAAAAGGTGATAACATATACCAAGATTAGCTTTCGCAATTATTAGGAACCTTACAACTTATACAAATTAGCAAACGCGACAGCAATATAGTTAGGTCGTTGATCCCCAGATCGTTTTTTCATTTGTTTAGCTATTATTATTATGACATTATTTTTATGGTGTACCTACGTTAGGTACGTGATTATAATTATAGCTTGGCATAATTATATCTTTATGGTGTTTGCTACGCTAAGCTTTTTTTCCTATTTTAGTATTTTTCTCTCGGAAACCCTTTTGGTTCTTTTGTTATGCTCTGCAAATTTTAACGAAAATAATTATAATCGACTTGATTATAATTTTACAATCACATCTTCTTTCAAAACAATGTATAATTATTGTGTAGCAAAATGCCAGCGTTTTGCTACACAACAATTGTAACAAATGTCAGGCATACACGGTTTAGAGTACACCGCTTCAAGCGCACTGCAAACTTCATAGTAAACTGAATCGTACATGCCTGGCATGAGTTATACATTGTACCTATTGCGTACAGTTTATCTAATTTTACAGATAAGTAGACAAACCACACGCCATAAGCACAATGTAATCGTATTATCTATAATAAATTATGATTGTTTTAGGAGCTGCAGTATCGGAAGAAACAATCAGCCCGGAAAAGGTAACACCGAATGTTTCCCCAAACTGGAAGTTAAGAAAAAAACCTCTATGTACTTCAGACAATATTATAAAAACAAGAGAAATGAATGCAAATATAATTAATGTCACTATGGATAATAATATAAAATCAACTACCGCAGAATATTGTCCAAAATCAAGAGATTACGACACACACTTACCAATCTTGTCTTCAAATAATGACTCTGAAGTAGCTGTAAAAACGCCAGCGACACCATTATACTCGCCAATAACTCCCATTGATAAAGCAACGTTTCTATCTGGAGCCAATATAAATATAACGATTCCTGAAAGTAGCGAAAATTCTTCACCACTTCGCCCTATGTCACCCGAAACTTTCAGATTGTATGAAACACTGTCCCAATCTGTATCTTTAAACATTAATGATTATAGTGATGACGATAGTGTTAAAGATCCGAATTACATTGCTGATGCAGATATCAATAGCAGTTCATCTGACGAGTCTACTTCACATACAACTATTGTGACAGCAGTAGTTCATACAGATAAACCCACAAGTTCAACATTTTTTCCATCAGAAAAGACTCGACAGCAACAAGTTTTGCGTGATATTACTACTATTGCTGAACTTAACGGAGATGATATTCAGGTTTATACTGATTGCCTAACGGAGGTTACAAGTAATTCACAACCAAATTTCCATCTGATTGCTTCTACACCACTAAAAAGACGGCGCTCTGAAAATGACTTGCAAAATTTACATGAAACGCAACTTCTATCAAAAAAAATAAAAAGAAGTTCTTCTATATCTGGTGCCATAATATATACACAGGAAAATCCAAAACCCAAGTCACCCAAGAAAAAATATGTTTCAGACCCTAGCAAATGGAAAAGACGCATTGAAAGAGACAAACGTTTAAAAGGTGAAACTTATAAAACTGTCAAAGGTAAACTTGTAATGGCTACGCCTTTAAAACAACCCAAGTGTTTGGAAAAACCTAAATATAAATGCAGCGCAAATGTACCTGAAGAAGTGTGGAAATATATATATGAATCATATCGAGCTTTGGGATCTTTAGAAGCAATGCGTCAATTTATAATTCAACATGTCTCAAAAGAAAAAAAGAAAAGATCAACTACAGATGGTCCTTCTCGCAAGGAGTCGACACACCATTATTTTTTTACAGTAGGGCATGAGAAGGTCAGTGTTTGCAGAGATTTCTTCTTAGACACATTAAATATTAAAGAAGGGATCGTGAGGGGAGCTTTGAAAAAGCTTTCTTCAGAAGGTGTTCTTTTACCTGACAAAAGAGGAAAAAAGATCCCACCTAATAAACTGTCTATTGAGAGTTTAAATTTTTTGAAAAGCCATATATTTTCATTTCCAGCCATGGAATCACATTATTGCAGAAAAAATACAGAGTACAAATATCTTGAAAGTAATTTAAATATAAAATTAATGTATTCATTGTATAAGGAAAAATGTGAAAATGAAAACAATAAACCGGCGGGCATAGAAACATATCGTAAAATATTTAGATCATATAAATTAAAATTTCATGTACCAAAAAAAGATTTATGCAAAAAATGTGTTGCATACCAGGAATGCAAAAGTAGTGGAACAAGCAACTCTGATATCACCCATACAAGACATCTTAAGCGACGTGACGACGCTTACCTGCATCGAGATGCTGATAAAGCAGCAGCAAAGGAAGATAAAACCACTTTAGCCTTCAATTTTGATTTGCAAGCGGTTCTATCAACACCAAAAGGAGCTTCTGGACCGTTCTTTTATGTTCGCAAACTGGCGGTATACAATTTAACATTTTATAGATTTGGAAATCAAGACGTGGATTGTTTCACATGGGACGAAACCGAGGGCAAACGTGGGAGTATTGAGATAGCTACTTGCGTTTTTAAATATATTTCTAGTATGCAAGGAATAAAGAACGTCAGAATGATGTCAGATAATTGCGGCGGCCAACAAAAAAACTTTAACTTCTGTTGCATGTTGCTGTACTTAGTGACAACTAGCAAGACAATAGACACGATAGATCATGTATTTTATGAATCCGGGCACAGTCATATGGAATGCGACTCGGTTCATTCTAAAATTGAAAGAAAATGTAAGAATTCAGCTGTTTACACACCAGAAGGATGGACACAAGTTATGAGAATGGCTAGGACAAATCCTCGTCCATTTAGTGTAACTGTGTTGTCTCATGAGGAGTTTTTAGACTTCAACACAAACCAATGCCAGTTTACGGAACTTAATAAAAGAAAAATAAAAAAGAAAAATCTACCAAGACAGAAGAAGAAGATGAGACTAAAGGAAAGGGTTTTCAAGATGCTGTATGGATTCAGTATAGAAAAGACAGTCCTACGTCAATTTTTATCAAAGGCGATTACAATGATACAGATTTTAAAGAATTGATATTGAAACCTAAGAGAGGAAAAAATACAACATTGGCACCGGCACCAGTATATAAAAGTAGATTGCCAATTTCATGTGCAAAAAAAAGAGACTTATTGAAATTATGTCTTGAGAACCAGATACCTAAATACTATCATTCGTATTATGAAAATCTTCCAGACTCACAAGCCATAGAAGATCGTTTGCCAGAGCCAGATGCTGATGATCCTGAAGATAATTAGAAAGGAGTGGAAATACTTAAAAAGAGAACAAAGATTTTTTAATAATTAAAATTTATTTGACTTTGATTTGTTTGTTTTATTCTATAATTCTTGAATAATTAAAATTATTTGACTTTTATTTGTTTGTTTTGTTCTGTAATTCTTATTATAACGCGGCAGCTATTATCACCTATTGCCACATCATGGCATCTTTTTAACTTACGACTTAAAATCACGTCGCCATCGACGCGATATGTCAATTAGATGCCATGATGCGACGATTATTGTAAAACCCATCCCGAATCCATATTCGGGATGAGTTTTAATGATAAAAATCGTCACAAAGGACAATAATACGGCTGCTGCATAACCTGCTTGTCATTTTAAAGAATAGAATGATAAACAAAACCCGCAAAGCCGGTAGATGTGTCGCCTAGTTTGCATCTTGCAAACTGGCCGGCACATCCCAGCGGCTTACTCTCACAATTTTTGCTAATTTTACAATTATACACTTAGGCAAACATACGAAAGTACCACATTTGTAAGTTTACTACGGTACAATTTTGACGATACATACGAAAGTACCACTTTGGTTAATTTGCCATGGTATCAATAAATATCTAATTATGTATTTGTATGAAACTGCAAATTTACGAATGTGCATTTTTTTGTGATTTAAATCCAATAATGATAATTCATTGATTGTATCTAAAACACACAGTATTATGTAAATCAAAAATATTAGAGTATTGATTTCAGTAGCGCTACAATACTTTTAATTATTATTTTAAGGTTTTGAAACGCTCTCCTGTAAAATTAGTTTTTTGCAAATTCGTAAATTTACCATGGAGGTGACGATATGATCAAGCACCAGGCAAGTTACCCTTGAACGGTATTAAGGATTTTCTCTTTTAATGCTGGTATTTGAATTGCAAGACGTTTAACGTCAAAATTCATACCCAATTTATGTTTGCAGTCATCTGGTTAAAAGAAACAGTTAATGGCTAGGTGTTATTCATGCTGGTGCTATTCGGCTGGCTGTATTCTTCGACTATTGCACGGACAGGCACTCCTTCTGATAAAAGGACGAAAACCCGGGTTCCAAACAAGCTTTGCATAGCCACTGATGATTATAATTCGTCTCTTTTTACAAAATATTTTTGTTATGTATTTCACAAGCTCGTTCAGGTAATGTTCCTAGGCGTCAGAATAATTAAACTGAATTAATTTCAACGTGTGCACAATTTTCTAAGCGATTTAGGCGTTTTGATTACCTCACTTCACAGACGGATTAAAAAATTATCATGCCTCAAATGTCGCGACCGTTCCAGGGTCTTCGTATTAAGTACACGTATTTTTGCATTTTCGATTACAGTTAAGTATAAATAGTAATTTGCTTGAATTGGACAAGAGTATTTTTATATTAACACACGATCAATTCACACATAAAATTAAACACTTTATGCAACTCTGACTGGATACAGAATTGTATAGACTGTGAGCAAGTAGCTACTTTTTTTTAAATAACCATCAGGCAAGATGAAGTCATATTGACATGCGCAGTGCGCTACATAAAAATCACGCTCAAACAGATAAATAGATCTGAATAATTTTTTTAACTAGGGATTGTCTGAAATAACACATAGGTGAGTTCAGAAACAGGATCTTAATTCCTTGACTGCTATTAAGGGGCCGAAGGTTCGATTCCCGCTTAATGCAAATCTCGCTCAGTGCCACCTACTTGAATTCATACATACAAATATTTCCACTGAAATATCCACACCAATGCCAATAGACATGTCTATGTGTATAAGTCTGGAAATTGCCGTGTTTTGGAGAGCACGTTAAGTCGTCGGTCCCGGTTGCCACACGAACATCTATGGCAGTTGTTACGGGCAGTAAACAACCTAAAAACTAATTAATCTCACTACAATACTTCGATATCGACAGGAATTTTTTATTCTCTGTTACTGTTTTATGTTGTTCACTATGGTAATATTCTGATCCTATTAAATATTCTACTTTATTTTCAATTGGTAGGATACTACATAAATATATAATATATAATAATTGGTAAGGAGGTCAGATGGCAGTTGCTTCATGGAAATGACAAAATTCAGTCAAACACTCAGTTAGACAGGTAAAAGTCGACCCCGGACTCTGGGGTAAAAGCTTCGGAGGCCACTAGGATTAATTCAAGGATGAACTAGGAAAGAATGCACTAGAATACACAAACTGATCAAGCAATGTTGATACAGTAGGCTATTTCGAGGCGATTCAAATTGTTTACTGCCCGTAAAGCCTTTTGACACTAGGTGTAATCTAGTGCAATGTTTGCATAATTACTATCAAGGAGTAAGGCATTCTGGTTTATGTAAACTATGGGCACTAACTACAAGCATGGCTGGCTTGATCGATGTGTGCTAGCAATCGAGCAATTAGTTTCCGTCTTTGACTACGTTTTCTGGATCAATTGTTTTCGTTTGCATGCTTTTAAACTCGTCTCAGGGTGTTATAGTTACAAGTACAGTCATCGACTGTAAATGAGGAATTACAAAGAAACAAGTAACTTCAAGATTTTTCTTTACTTGTCTAATATTCCCTTAATTTAAAAACATAAGGCCCATGTTAAAGTATCCGCTTAACCGCCATAGGCTCGTCCCCTATAACGTGAGACTGATAGCAAAATGTGGGTGTTAATATCCTGTCTGTTTTACGTGTTATTATATCTAGTGGAATTTTTGTACATGCACGAAGTCCTGCTCTTCGTATTTATACTAATTGCGTCAACATTTCAGTAATTTATCGTGACGGAATAATGTAAAAACCTTCTTTTTTTAAATATCAGTAGTCAACTCCAGTATCCGTCCAAGACGAGTATGAATAAGAGTATTCTAGCTTTTCCGGACATGTAGCTCATTATATCCTCCACGAAATGAGGAGTGATCCTTTAACTTAAAACCTAATACTTTGTCAGACCTCGAACGTTCAACAAAAAGTCCCGAAAATAATTCTGAACTTCACAATTCACCTAAACCGGAGATCGAAACCCTGGAGCTCACGACCACACGCAATCATAAGCTGAAACTTATACCCCCGGGGCGAAACACGCAGTTCAATATAAATCTTAGCAATGGTTGTATTTATTTCCCCCTTTACTGACAGCCAATGGAAACAAACAAGCTTATTTTTCCATACATATTTATTAACCGACAAGTAACTGTAAACACAAATCGTGTGGTAAGAGATACAGTAACAAAGGGTTAGCACTTGGCATGGATCGGTGGCGCTGTCCACTGCGCTTTGTAAACATCAATGATCATTGATTATGTTACAGATGAGACAGTTCTCTGATTGTTGGTTATAAGTGTAGACGTGAAAGTATTTTTTGAAGTATTTGTTATTCTGAACTAGGCTACATCTGAATACAGGTAGAATTTATAATATTATAATTTCAGCTGCTGTGGAGACGCCATCCGACATCTGTGTGAAAAGAATATTAAAATGCGTGTGTCTGTCTGTCTGTGGGTGTGTGTATGCGTGTGTCTGTCTGTCTGTGGGTGTGGGTGTGGGTGTGTGTGTGTGTGTGTGTGTGTGTGTGTGTGTGTGTGTGTGTGTGTGTGTGTGTGTGTGTGTGTGTGTCCAGGCATACGTGCGAGCGTGCACCCGTGCATACGAGTGTGTGTGCGTGTGTGGCGCACATTTGTGTGTGTGTGTATGTGAGTATAATTACGTGTGTTAGAGAATAAAAATAGTTTTATAATGTGAAAGAAAACGGCCCTAATGGATAGTCGGTTATTATAATCATATAGTGTGAATCGTCGCGTGTAGGACACACCCACACGCGACGATGCACACTATGTAGATAATGTGTATTATGTCACTTTGTGGATTTATCTTCACTTCACAACTTTTCGTGTGGTTAGTGCCCACCTGTAACAGAGTTATTCAGGTCGCCCATATACAGCCGGGACTGACTTTTAACGTGCCCTCTGAAGCGCTCACATGCAACAGCACTAAATGGTCACCCATCCCAATGGTAACCTTCGCCTAGGTAACTTAACCCACTGATCGTTTGCCGAACAGTTACTGCACCTGGCCACTTAAAAAATTATTCACAAAGAAGCATTTGCTGAAATGGGTGAGTATAATGAAAATGACGTTATAAGTACATGATAATAAAAAATACTAAAGTCAAAGACAAAAATCATTTATTCTGTATAGACCATTAAACGGGAAATTACAAAATGAGAAATTAAAAAAAAAAACTAGATTAGACCGGCAGGAAACTCAGCGGGTATTTTTTATTTTTGGAGGAGGATTTTAAGACAGTCTTGTTAAGATTATAATAAATTCATTGAATAACATGACAAAAGCTTGACATTTATGTAACAATTATGTAAAAATACAAGATTTATAATATCAATTAATCCATGCTAATGTTATAAATTTCGCATTTATAACTGCTTTATAGCTCTGTCTGTCTGTCTGTCTGTATGTTACGCTTTCACACCTAAGCCACTGAACCGATCTTGATGAAATTTGGTACAGAGCTGTATTATAGCTTGAGATCGGACATAGGCTACCTTTTATCGCGAAAGAGGGGGTGAAATAGGGGATGAAAGTTTGTAATTTTTTTAGATATCCTAATGAAATTTGGTACAGGTGGATTAGAGCTTGGTAACGGACATATGCTATCTTTTATTGCGAAAAGGGCGTTATTAGGGGTGAGTAGGGCCATGGTATGAAGGTTTATGTGATAGTTTGTCATTTTTGAAGATATCCTGATGAAAATTGGTACAGGGATGAATTAGGGCTTGGGAACGAACATAGTCTACCTTTTAGAGTGAAAAATGAGGTTCAAGGGGGGGGGGGGGGGGTCATAGATGATGACAGTTTGTCTGTTTTGAAGATATATATCCTGATGAAATTGGTATAGAGATGGATTACCTTTTAACGCGAAAAAAGGGATAGGAGAAAGGGGAGGGGGAATAGGGCTAGGGGATGACAGTTTAATATTTTTGACGATATCCTGATATAATTTGGTTATTTTTCAATCGCGTAAAAAAGGGGGTGAAAAGGGGATAAATAGTAAGAATTTAATAATTAAGAGGACAAAGTTGAGTAGAGAGGTGAATTTAATGTTCAATAGCGTCGGCTCAACACTAAGCGATAACCGACATCCACGCGGGCGAATCCGCGGGCAAAAGCTAATTATAATATAAATAAAAAATAAGAATTAAAATAAGCATGATGATAATAATCACGAAGAAATTCAATCCATGCTTAATCCCTTCGAAAGACATTTTATGTTTATTAATCAATCAAAATCATAGTTGAAGAACACCGTCCAAATCCAGCATTAAGTTGCCACTCTTAAAAAGTGAATTTCAATAAAGTCTCCTCTTTCCTTATTACCTGCCAAGAATAATGATGAGGGCACTTTTTGTTTTCTAACTACGTCAACTTGACGTCCTTTGTAGGCGGACTTTAAAAGTAAACCTTCTATATTCAAAATTGGGACTGCTATAAAAATATACTAGGAATCGTTAGGAGTTTTGGTGTATACAAAAATTATGTTTAAATATTATGCATTTTTCTTATTTGTAAAACACTTGTAAAATAGTGATTGAATTAAGTGTAATTTCATTCTGAAAGTGTAGGCTTAATATCATAGATATTACGTCACTTCTGTAAATACACCTCGTATTAACAGCTTGGTGTATTACGCCAACTATTAATTTCAATCCCACGTCTTCATTTCATCAGTTACTTTGGCATGTTCATTTAAACGAATTAATTACTTATTTCTTTGCATAGCATATAATTACAAATTGTCCTACCTACAAAAATACTCAGTAATCAGCAGGTAACACAATTAGTAACTAATATAGCACCTGCATATCAAATTGACCGATTTGATCGATATAAAGACGGGCTTTGAGGCTCGTCGACAATCCCATACTCTAAGGCGATGTGGAATCTCTCAGACTTAGGAGGGACTTTGCCTTACTGTGTGTATGTTCTCCCGTCTATACAATGGTTTGCGCTCAGATAAATGGTTTGCCATGATGCCTACAGCCACATTTTACCATCGCACCGATCGCCATAGATAGGGAATTCATCCTCACACATTGCAACCAGAAATGGTGCGAACCGTGCGGTATGAAAGGAACTTCATCCCACGCACTCTCAAGCTGTGAAAGGAACTCCCTGCTGTGGTTTTACCAAGCGACTACAATATGGGGTTCTTTAAGAAGGTATCTTGAGGTTCGGCAGCGCGAATGTGACGCCACTTTCCATCAGGTGGGCCGTGTGCCTGTCTGCCATATATATATAGATCCGTAAAAATGAGAAGTTCGGGGTAATATTTCAAAAATATCATACAGTAATTTACAGTAATTTACAGAGTCTACACACAGCGTTGATCTATGGTCGTTTTATATTGGGTTTAACCGGGCGTCGCTACACGCAATATATTTAGGCGAGTGTACCTTACAGGCCAACGCCCATCGCCTATCTGAACAGCCATAAAACTATTTTATGTATCGGTTGAAAATGTTCAAGATAGCCGACAATCTCTTCCTGTTTTCGGTAGAACTTTGAAAATATCACTTGCCTGCCAATTCTGTTACAATGGTTAGGTGCGATTGCTGTCAATGGGTTTTAAAAAATCGTGTTCGACCATTTTCGAAGTTAAGGTTCGACCATGTGCGTATTCTGCCGAAATGCAAACTTCAATAGTAATCTGTATCTATTTCGCTTTTTTGCTTCTATTACAGGCTTAAATATATTTAAAAAAATGATAATATATAGCAAAGCTTAGCAATATATCATAGAATAATATTCATACGAAATTTCAGCTTTATTTAATGAGGCTATTATAATAACACATGTTACATCAAATCGCACTTATAAAATAGTATTAAAATATTCTACTATGTATATTCTACACAGCGCTGTCTGGACTTACAGCAAGCATAGCTTAACCAGCTTGTAATGTAGAGTGCAAAAAAACATATTTTTTGTATACTACTGGATATAAGCCTCTCCCTATGCGCGCAACTTCTTACGATCCTCGGCCATCCGCATCCAGTCTATCCCGGTCACCTTTTTCAAGTCATCAGTCCATCTGGCTATGGGGTGTCCTACTTCCGCTTGTCTTTCCCGTTTTTTATACATACATATACTTTTTTTATTACACATAGACACCCTGTCGTGGCGGTGGGGCGGGAGCGGGAGAGAACTAGTCTTCGCCGAAGACCATCGGCCTCCATGACCACCCCGGTCATGGAGGCCGATGGTCTGACGATGACGGTGCAGGACGGTGAGTGGGCTGCTCACCGTCCTTACAGAAGCAGGCCCATGACGGCAGCGTAACGTGAGAGATTCACGCACCCCCCCCCCCTCCCCCCTAAGAAGCAGGATGACATCCGAAAATAATCAAACAATAGACGCGGGATAACACCCGAACCATCCCTTAGGCGAGGCCGCAGCCGCAGTCCTGGGACATCCTTCCGAGGGCTTACCCGGGGCTACCAACCGCAGGCTAGTAGTAGTCGGTAGGAGTCCGGCATAGCATCCATGAAGGAATTTCCCTCACGGTAAAAAAAAAAACACCCTGTCGTGTATTGTAGGACTTTAATCTGTATCAGATGAATGAAAGAGCAATTTCTTCCACAGTGCTTGTTTATTTCTTCGTTTCTATTTCTTGTTTCTTAATAGAACATGTATTATTTAACCACACTACGTAACGACTGACCCTCGATCTTTTGTCATCGATCTTTGATTAGACCCTTGATCTTTTGTCACCGATCTTGGGCTTCAATACACTTGGACCTTTAATTACCGGTCTCGCTTGTTCTCGACGCATATTCTACAATGTGACTCAGCTGAATTTCGATTTATCTATATCTATATATACATAGTTATTTATATTTATATATATTTATATTTATCTATATATACATAGACAATCTGCGGAAAACCTGTTTCGAAGTCCATTCAGAGCAAACGTGCATAACAAATACTTAATCAATAGGTTAATAATATTATCCCAATATGGCCTGTTTATGAACAAACATAACCTTAAAATGTCACATATTTGTTGCATTTCTGGGCTTTAGAATCTTGTCCGTCATATAAATACAATGTTATAAGAATTACAAAATTATTCTGCATTTAATAAGCCTTTTTCCATTGACGTTGGTTCTGGGGCGAATGATGTATGGACGCGTAGCAATTTCCTTTGTCAATTATGTGTATACAAGGTTTCCCTAGATAAATCGAGGTTCCGCTGAGAGGCATTCTAGAATGCGGCCTTTGGTCTTTTGTCACCGGTCTTGGTTTTCTCTCGGTTCTCTTACTTCTCTTCTGATTAACCGTTTTAACCATTTGAACACATCATATCGCCGGAATGGGCGTACTGATTTTCAATTTTTTGTCAATAGGCCGCAGTGCGGCTTAAGAAGCAGTTAAATGATGCGGTTATGCTATTGTGTCCTACAATCGTATTGTAATACAATATCCTATATATTTACACTTAATCTACTAACTTAAACTATCACATCAATCGCTTTATTCAAACATAGATCCGCACTTTAGGCGGCGTGGTTCGGCGTACTGGACACACCCAGACCATTGCAAATATACATATTCAAGCATACAAATATTTGCACTGAACAGGAATAGAACTCGTGCCCTCTGCTTAGCAGTCAAACGTTCTGAAACTACGCCACAAGCTTTGAAATATAGTGAGGGAATGAAAATTTATTGTCAATGAAGGAATAATTGATTAGAGCCTACGATATTGACACATTGACTTCCAAAAATCCCCAAGCACTGATTTGAAGGCCCAACACTCCCCATTAGCCTATCAGTGCAAACATTTTTATATAAAACGTTCGGAAATTCGAGGTCTACCAAAGATTTTCGGCAATATTCGTCCATTATACCAAAGATTTATGGTGATTTGTGAACGCCTGAATCAATCAATAATCTACTTTCTTTGGATTTACATAATTTATTATTCTTATCGTTTTTATAGATTAGTATAAAAAATTATGTAGGAATAATATTCGACGTTTTATTCGACACTTTCTGGGCCCAAATTGTGCTAGTACTAAATGTTTTATAGTGAGTGATATAGGTTCTAGAACATGATACAAGATATATTATCATCCACTCGGATATATTAAAAAGAAATGTTTTTTTAAAGAATATTAGCAACCAAATTTACTAATATTCCCTCTAACCCCTCCAACTAAGCTAAATTGCTTGTGTTAGGAGTGGGTTCACGTCGATAGTGTAATGGCCAGGATTTGAAACTGGGAGCTCTCGATTGTAAGGCTCTCGATTGTAACCACTAAGCTTGATCTTAATAAGACTGTCTATTTGTCGCCTGTTCATAAGCTAAAGATACATGTTTGAGGAAATTCTCTACGGGAAAATCACTAAAAGGAAAGAAACATAATGTTCATTAAGCGATATTTAGCAAACGAAATTGATCTTTTGGGGAATTTCTAATCCATCTAAAAGAATAGTTAAGTAATAAAATATAGATTCCAAGCTCAACTTGCTTATTCATAGATTTGTAACCATTGTAAAGAAGAAAATCACACCCTGTTCTCCTTTAGTAGTGACAGCAGACCAGCACAACCATCGTCCTTATTAAAAATCATGTAAACCTAAATGATATAACGCTGTGAACCCATAAGGATACATAAAAAACCTTTTTGTTGCTAGCATTACTTGTAAGCAGCGATAATCGTGATTCATGTACGCCAATATGACACTTAACATCAAACGCAATGATGCTTGAGAATACGATCCTTATCTTGTGGCCAATAAGGAAGTATAATACAATGGAAAGGCTACAACTATCTACTTTATGTGGGGGTATTCATACTTGTTTATGTACTAACTGTATATTATGTTAAATTTAGATTTTTGTGGACTATTACATGATGTAAGTAAGCCTATATTTTCACTCGAGAAACGTTATCTAGTGTAGTAGAAATAATCTAGATGAGCAGTGAGATTATTCTGTGGGAAATGTGTATAATCACAGTTTTCCATAGATGATTAAGAGAATTAATGCAAAACTAAACATATATATTTACGATCAGTCAGTACAGAAAAATTGTAATTTGACCCCAAGGGTCTTGAGGTCAAACCAACTTTATTAAATTTTGTAAGCCGCTATAATTACTGAGTGACGGACGACGCTTTCTCGCAGGTTTTTTTCTAGCGGTTGGAAAGTCAAACGTCTGTCGTAATCATGGAAACCGTACAAGCCAAAACAAAAACAGGTAGGTAGTAACCCGTTCCCGAGCTAAGACATAGAATCCGGGGATGTAAGCAGGAACTACGACAAAATAATGAGAATTTAAGCCAGTTTTTTTTTTTACGTGCGTGAGGTCCCCACGGATACCCCCTCCTTCGGAGCCGAAGGGAGAGGTTATGTTGGACTCGAACCGACTAAACCGCACGCCGTCTGCGGGTCGATGTGCTAGGCCGAAGGTGATGTTGTCTTTTGAAATATCCCTCGCACCCTGGCTAACCCAGGGCCATCCCTCTCGGTCTGGCCCTCCTCGGGAGGGGGGACCACGCGGTCCCCGACTCGCCCCCGGTATGGGGGTGCAGCCGCCGTGGCCTGCTTCTGCTAGGGTGACGAGCGGCTCCACCCGTCACCCTCAGGCCCGCGCTCATGGGGGGCGGAGGTCGGTTTGCCGCCTTCGAACGCGGCCAGCGATGTCCGCGAGTCTTTCTCGCTCGCTGCGCCGTGCCCGCTCTGCTGTCTCCTTCACGAGCATGACCTGCTCGCAGAAGGAGGCGCTGGCCGCCCACGCATCCGCGCAGCGGACCATCGCCGCGAGCAGGGTGGAGAGCGTGAGCACTCTCACCCCCAGGGCTGTCACAAGCTCCCGCCTCGGCGTTTCAATCGCCGGACACTCGGTGAGCGTGTGCAGCCCCGAGTCCACGCTCGCGTCGCAGTGATGGCACTCGGGCGTTGGCTCTATGCCCATCAGATGCAGGTACCGCCCGAAGTTACCGTGTCCGGTAATGACCTGCGTCTGACGGTACGAGAGGCCACCGTGCGGCCTCTCTAGCCACTCCCCCATGATGGGTCTTACCGCCGCAATCACGGCGTGCCCTAGGATTTAAGCCAGTACTTCTCTTTATTCTTCATTGTAGCGTTAATCCCAGTCGTCTCCGAAGCTATCAACTTGGAGTCTTTTACCAGTCCAACTACAGATTTGACCAAATTTCCACATTTTTTAAGTGTAGCGACTGCCATCTGACCTCCACAACACAAATGCGATATCGAAGCATTGAAGTTAGACCAGTTGTTGGACTTTTGAGGGTTCCAATTACACGTAACGACTGCCATAGGTGTTTTCTTGGCAACCAGCCCCTCTAGACAAGTGGAAATTCGATAGCTGGCGTTTGGTAGAATAGAATGACGAATATATGGGATTTGACGTATATGACAGTCGTTAACGCATGTCAAATACGTCAAATCCTATACATTCGTCATTCTATTCCATCAAACGCCGGTTGGCGAATTGCCACTTGTCTAGAGGGGCAGGACCGACGGCTTAACGTGCTCTCCGAGGCACGACCAGACCAATGCAAATACCCATATTAATGCATACAAATATTTGCACTGAGTGGGGTTTGAACACGTGCCCTCTTGCGCAGCGGCCGCGTTCACTACCGCTACGCCACGGAGCCAGTACTTCTAACTATATTAAAAACTAAATGAAAATGCAAGCACATTACTTTCAAACTACTGCACTAAATTGTATAACATTTTTTTGTACTCGTATAAGTCAAGGCGCGTATGAAAGAATATTTTTTGGAAAGTCCACGGGTAAGACGCTACAATTACATAAGGGTGAAGGCAGGGTGCATAGAAAGATAGCAACATAGTAATTGCTATAGAAACTAACCTAACTCAGAACCATCACGTCAGGCCCCTGGCATTTGATATTTATTGAGGTGTATTCGAACAATTCCACTTGAGCGCACTAGAATTTACTCGCTTGAACTACTATGCTCACGTACCTAGTATATTCTGCCGAACTATATACTGACAAGTCGTCTTGAAATAAAATTATGTTTATTATAACTGAGATCTACACAAAATATACTTGTTTAACTTGTTTTTCAAGCTTAACAATGACCTCCGCGCTCTCAGCATTGTCAATTTAGTGGTCGCGGATTCGATGCCAGCTCAAAGCAAATCCGCATGTTTGCATTGGTTTGGGTTTTTTTTCACTTGTAATTTTATACTCACACGTTTTATACAGATAAGCACACGGCCCACCTGATGGAAAGTGGTAACCGTGGCCTATAGACGTGTGCAACACCAGGGGAGTTACAATCGTTCTGCCGATCCTGTAAAAACAAAGAGTTTCTGTGCCGTCAATGTAGAAGACAAAACAGGAATAGCCTTTGGTATTTCATAGTCCATCATAAAAAAGTATCAACGTATTCGTGGATTAATTAGTCAGTTTGGTAAATTAACTGACGCGTGGTTCCCGGCAGAGTAGAATTTGGGCCACCCCTTCTCTTCCCATGTGGTGTCGTACAAGGCGACTAAGGGACAGGGCTGATTAACTTTAACATCAGACAGATATGTACAGCCCAGACTCAGCCTCAGATGCATGGCTCGAGTCAACAATAGTGCCCGGAATACGGCAATAGGCTCACCCCCTATTACGTGGGACCGAATACAGATTGGTGAAATGTGGGTGTTAATTCACCTCTGCCTAACCCTCCGGGGATAAAGGCGTGATTATATGAATGTATGTGTAAAATAAATATCCAAAGGAAATATTCTGTGAATTAACCATCAACTAACTACTAACCGAACTGAAATAATCAACCGCACTTTATCCAAATTTAATCAGTTGTCTCATTAACCGGGCGCTGGTTAACCGACCAAATGTAAATGTAGTTTATCTAAACATAGATCAGCTGAGTGGTCTGCGGTCATCTCGTGTTACAGTCGGATTGCTTTTTGCTTTCGTCGCTTATTTGGTTTGGTAAGATCGTTTCATGGTAACGTTAGCACGATGTGTGGAGGGTTAATTTTGTTTAGATGTGGTATTAATATAATTTTTGTGTGTAACTTTAAATCGAGAAATGTATACTTACTAGTTATAATTACTAGTTATACTTGCCCACTATTAAAAATACCATAATTAACATACTTTTATAATATTCATTTACAAAGAAGTTGTTCTTTTTATATTACATATTGACAATTCAATATTATTTATTAGTATTGATTTACGGGCATAGTATACAAGTAATATAAAAGTAAAACCATTATTTTCATATGCACAAAACCTATTAGCAATTCGTTCATTATGGGTACTATTAAGGACTGTTTGACAGTATCTCCGAAAAGTAGTATCGAGAGGGTTGAAGTTTTGAGTGAATACTATAAATGGGTTAGTTTCTTCTTAATATACCTTCAACCGATCGGTTGAGGTGCGAGATCTCACCTCCAGCAGCTTACGACCCATAGACGGCGTGCCTTTTAGTCGTTTTGAGTCCGAAATAATCACCCCCATCAGCTCCGGTTGGGTATCCGTGGGGAATTGGCGCACTCTATAAAAAACAGTACCATTTAATTAGTTCAGTTCAATTTAACAGTTCAGTTTGATTAGGAATTACAAAGAGAAGTAAATAAGGGTTGCGTTTCACCACTGTGAAACGCGACCCTCATGCGAGGAATCTGTTTAGAGCGCCGCATCTGAACTTAACCCGGATTCTCAACTCACAAACAGTATCCCCATGCCCACTATTAACATTTTAATCACCTATTTACAGGCAACGTAATTAATTTGGAATTAACCATGTGCTTTGAAATCCAATTATGTTGATAGCTAATTAAAATTTTCATAATGTTTACTTCATGATACTGTCGACTTTACTAAAAGCTGTTTCTAATTATATCAGTAATTATTATATTATATTAAAATACTAACAGGCAGATATTTTCCTGTCTGAACGCTGCCTTTTTTCTGTTCATTTGATTTCATATATCGGTATCATAATTGATTTTGATATTTAAAAAAAATAATAATTTTAACGATGTCGTCAAAAATGCATTAAGAGAAATAAGTATACATAATACCACGATCATAATAACCTCGATAGTGTTCCCGGCGTTGAGCAACTGCTACTTTTTTATAAACTTACACCGAAAAAAAAAAGATGAACCTCGTCCAATCGTCAATCTGCAGGTCAACTAGTTTTCAGCGTTCAGACTTTAGAGTCTGAACACTTCACTGGTATTATTCATTTTATATTATTATTTACATCCAAAAAAGACGACCAGTCCTATAAACAAACGAATTCCAAACAAAATTCACCCCGGTCGAAATAGTTCTCTTTAAAGATTTTCGTCTCCTATATAAATCACAACGACTTGAGCGGGCTTCCCCTTTCCATTTTCTCTTCTCTGTAGGAAATTGCCGCCATACATCGATGTTTATCTCCAAATTCACCTCTTAGCTCCGTTGCGACGGTGTTTCCTTCCGGTAATATAAAAACACTAAAGACTAGCTTTTACCCGCTGTTTCACTTCCAGGGACATTAATTTTGACTCCTAAGTTGCAACCCTGTTTGTTCTTCAATCGATGTTATTATTCGTGCAAAAGTTATTATTTTTATATTAACTTGTTGTTGTGGGATTAGACCTTTTAATAACACGTGAAGCTGGTCAATAGCTAAAAAATAGGCGCGGTGCAAACGAGAGGCAGTACCATTAGTCACTACTAGAAGATTGCGATTCGTCACTCTTCTGTACAGCGCTTTAAATTCAAGTCTCCTGACTTTCCTGAATTCTAGGATGGTTTCTATGTCACCCTAAGCCGCATTTATACGAGAATTTATTCAGGATAAATGCTGGAAGTGGTGGTAGAGCATTTCCTACGTATAACTCAACATTGGAACCATGGACCTCATTAAAACGATTGTGGACAGTTAAGGCAGCTTACATGTACGCCGAAAATGTAACAAATAAACACATCGATTACAAAATAGCTACCACAAATTCGACAAAGTTTTATCGTAACATGATGTCTGTTAATCTCGTTTATATTCGGTGAAAAATAATTGTTACGCATAAATAAAAGCCTGCGATGTGTGGGTGAGCAATTTGCAAAAAGCAATTGCCGCTATACATCAATGTCTTATCGGTGGATCTGTGCGTCGATTGTCATTGAGACTAGAGTAAAAACGTGCAGTAGACAAACTGGTCTAGTTTGGACCACCTCTACAAATTTAGTGAAAGTAACATTAACTTACATATGTTTTTATTGTAAGTTACATTAAAATATTTACACTACCTTGATAGCATAATTATACTATGTGATTTTTATTATTTTTGACTAAAACGTTCTTAAATCCTTAACTTTTCATTAGTGATAACGTCCTTGACTAATAAGCACTCTTTGTTTTTTGTTTTAATTCAATTCAAGTTGTAAGACTTCTGTCATTAACAACTTTCCGAAAATTAATATTTTTACCAATATTAGATTCATCTCTAATCTTGTTATCTATAATCAATCATCAAACAATTATCATTGATATTTATTGTAATTTTATCAACACACAAAAAATTGGACTGTAATACTATACAATTTCTACTCTGTGACTTAAAAGCCACCCTGTTTGTTTTTCTAGCATTTTATTCAAGCGTTCGTAACGTTTTAACTAAACGTTCTCGCTTCTCAATAGAATTTGTACGAAGAATTTTTATGTAGTTAAAATGAATGAGCTCCCCGCCTGTTTCGGGCGACGACGCGACTTTATTTGGGATATTATAAAAGTACTTCGGAGTGCACTTTGTTAAGTAGAATGTTGTGTTTTTAATTTTCCGTATGAATTGTATTACTGGGTGTTTCTGTAGTTGGAGTTGACTATGAAATGCAATGAAAATAAAATTTTATTTTTGCTAAGTCGCATGATGTATTTATTTGGTTATGTCGTGGTTAAGTATGGTGTTGTAAGCATTGTATGATTTGCAATGATGATTCTTAATTCGGTGAATATGATGGGTTTAGCCACTTTCGTAACTAATTTCAGATAACCATCTACGAACGTGTAATTTTTTATTTTGCTTTAATAACCAGCTTCGAAAGAAGAATTTAAGAAGTGTACACTAATTTGAAGTAACTTCTACTTCGAAACTAACGGTTTCCAAAGTGTTTATTTTATGTGTTCGAGAATAAATATAATCATACTTTTAAACATCCAGACCAATAATCGATCTTTTATCTGCACTTAGCGATATTTAAACCTTCGACCCCTAATGTAACCGTCAAGCGCCCTACCGTACGTACGCTCCACAGTACCTGGAATAAGGCATAATACAAGATTAAAAAACATTAAACTTTAGTAAAATTTTGCACATTCTACACACGGTAATAATAATACCAAACCCCCATTACGGAACCAAAATCACAATCATGCAAAATATCAAAAACGTTGAGATAATGAGAATAAAATCATTTCTAAACATTGTCACAGCAGTACATTAAAAAAGGTACGATGTTTGCTCAATCCCTTGTAAGGGACAGACAAACATGACACGGGGACCCTTTTAAAATAATTACCAAACAAATCAGCTAATTACAGCAACCGGTTAGATGAGCCTGTTCAAACAATAAAAACAAATGCTGCAATCAATCGGCTAGATTAGAATTACAACCTACAGGTTGCTTTTATTAATAAGATAATAATAGGAGTATCAGGTGAAAGTCCATAAATACATTCGTAAAATACAATTAGACACAATAGAGACTACAAGTGTCGTCGTTTCGACAGAAGAAGAAGAATGGGAGTGTGGAATCCTTCTTTTTCTAAATTACTCTTTTCTTTTCTATACCAATCACTTCTGTGGGATTTACTTGTTATTGCATTAACGCTTGAGTATCCACTGCCTTGGCATCGGCATTATCATGGACCTACGTGCCCTTAGTGCACGTGGATTGGTTTGATAGATAGATAGAGATGTAATCTATGAAATTTGGATTTTAGCTCTTCCGCCGCTGAAGCACCCCATGCTATCCTAAACAGCATCTAAAAACGCCTACTGCACATAATGAGTACAATTTGTGACGTGAATGGGCTCAAGATGTATACCGGTAGTCGCTTACGATTGTCTAATATTAAACAAAACTGTCAAAACATTGAACAAGATATCGATTTTAATTCTTGGAAGTATCCTACCGAGCCTAAAATTGCGAGTGAAGTGAAAGTGAGGAAACATGTTCCTTCAAATAAAATTAATGTAGTCATCCTGTATAAGAATTCTAATAATGTCACTTTGTATAAAATTGACTAACTGTAATATAAACTGGATGGAGAAATATGATCTAATTTGATTCCTAATACAATCTTGTAAACTCAATTTGTACCGGGCGTTACAGTAATGTTTGAGTTGCAAGCGATACGCGTTTCAAGAATTTAAGTTGGTCAAACTCGTAAGCGTAAAAGGAACCTAACAAGGTTGAATTTTTTTCCAACAATATTAAACCAGAATTCAGGTGAGATTTATAGTTTGGTATGATTTCAATTGGACGCCCAAAAGATTGACGACCTGAAAAAGATGGTTGGGGAGGATTGAATGCAGAAGGCAGAGGATGGAGGAGCAATGGCGCATATTGGGAGAGGCCATGTCCAGCACTGAACTGCGATAGGCTAATAGGCTAATCTATTAATTGAAGATTAAATTTGATTATCTCAAAGATGTGAACTGATCTAGTTGAAATTTGGTACATTCTAGCCTGAAATAACTCATAGGCACACTTTTTCACATCCTAAAATATCTAGAATCGGCATTCCATGAAGGTGGAGGCGAGGACATTTGCTATTAATTGTTTATATGAACAATGTAACTAATATGAAAGAATAAGGAACCAGATGACACAATACCCACGATTGCATATTCACTAATTGACCTACGCCATCATGGAAAGTAAATTTAAAAACATTGAATCTCCTGGCAAATTCTACTTTACTTGTTCTCAAAGCGAGAATGTTGAAATTAAACTTAGTTTTAGACTACCAGAACCAGAATTCGTTATTTGGTTCTCATTTGCATGCTCAAAAGAGTCCATGCTATTTTCGTCAAATTTCAAATTATAGTCTGCTTAGGGCGTCCTTCGCGATTAACATTGATATTTATAATGAAAAATGTTAAAATATGAAAGATTTAGGCTCTCTACAATATGAACTAGCTCATCCTTACGTAAGCATATTCACTGAACCGATTTTAATGAAATTTGGTATATCGATAGATTAGACCCTGAAAAAGGACATAGGCTATGATTGGCCGCGATAACCGACATCCACGTGGGCAGAGTCACGAAAAATCTAGTAATATATAATATTATTTTGATAATTGATATAATGAGGAATTCGTATGTAGACCAGAGTTATAAAATTTAAACAAAGGTTATTCTTAAAGTGATGAATTGTTCCATAAATCTTGAAATTCGCAGAATTCCCTATATAACATGAAACCTAAGTAAAAGACATTTTCTGCTAAACCAGAGTATGTACAGGTAGCTTAAATAGCACACAGTAATCTACTGATACTGTAGTAGGTTTAAGAGCCGTCTTAGATATTCCAAATGTAATGCCGAATATAGAAGATGTTCTCAAGCATTGTACAACACTGAAACTTATTCTTTATCAAACTGAGTTCTAAGTGTCATTGTAACTAATTGCTTAATTAATCCCCGCTACGTCTTATCACTTGACCGAATATCTTAAATAGGAGTAAAGCTTAATAGAAGGCCGTTGCCTCAGGAGCTGCGACCCTTATCAACAATGTCGGGTAACTTGGATTCCTTAATACACACACTGTCACCCAGCTAAAGTATCACTAATAAATTCTAAACCTTACTAAGCACTGTATAAAGTGGAATTTTGTATGGTCTAAAATTGATTGTTCGGTCATTTGTACCTAAATGTTTAGCAATTTACTATCGCCTCTGTATTAACTCAATTCTCGTGTATTATTTGAAGTTACCTTATTTTCAATCAATGCGGTAGTAAATAACTTAGTTACAAAGGTGGCTGTGGGATTAACTTAACAAAATTTGCTTATGAGTACCCCAATGTTTTGAAATGGCGTTAATTAAGCATTCAGATGTATTATAATTAAATACGTGTCATCATGACACCTGAGTTTGTTGATTTTAATTAAGTGTATATCATTTCGCGAATTAGACTGTATTTTAACGAGATATTCTATGATTAATTGACAAATTATTTCCATTTATCTGAATATATCGACTGCAGCTATTAACAAAGTCGGAACTACATTTTGGCGATTTTCGTTTTATTGCTCCTGAGGTCTTCAAACGTCTATAACTATGTTCTCGCAAAGTTTCAAATTTGAAACTAAATGCTATCATAGTATTTCTAGATTAACAAAGTCGGATTTTATAGGAGCGTACGAATAATAATGTAGGTAAGTATGTTACTACAAAGTTCGCGGGGCTAAGAAGGGGAAGGGGCGCGCGCGCAACGGGCGGTTCTGCCAGTTCGCTCATTGTTAGCGGGGCGACTGCGCGTGCGTGTTTTATATTTTTATATTATTGTTTTACGTAAATGTGCAGTATATAGTATAAAATAACAATGTCTCGATCTAGACGTACTTTAACGGTTAAGATTGTAATATGTGTCAAATCCCACATTGTTAACGGATTATTATTTTATTACCTGTGTCGAATGTACCACATTCTACATTATTGTGCGCTTTGAGTTCGTTCATTTTTGTTGGATATGGCACTACCGACTTTGTTTCTTGTACCTAACATTCCCGTTTTTGTCGGTTATGGTACTGTCGACTTTGTTACTCGTTCTTCTACTAAACGTTTTTGTCGGATATGGCACTACCGACTTTGTTATTCGTTCTTATAATGAAAGTATTTGTGATATATGGTAATACCACCATTTTTAATTGTACATTACTAAATTTAGATGTTGGATGTGTTAGTATCGACTTTATTTCTAAAACAGTTATACAATAATGTAGGTTGGATATGGTATATAGTGCTAAAATTAGGAAGAGTTGACTGGTTTTCTATTGCCTCATGTGACATTTTTAATTATAGGTATGTTATTTTAGAAGGTAGGACACGATGGTACCTCCCGTTACAACTGATAGGTATGTTATTTTAGAAGGTAGAACACGACGGTACCTCCCGTTACAACTGAGCAGTCCGACTGGGGAAGTACCTTCGTCCTACAGAATACCGCGGTTATAGTAACCTTGTGTTGTGTTCCAGACGGTGAGCAGGGTAGCCAGAGCTCACTGGAGAGGCTCTGTGTCGTCAAAGGGGAAGACCAAAGGCTTTGGATGTCACCACTGGCTAGTACGGGAGTGAAATGTTGGCGCGGCGGTCAGGGAGACCCGGTGAAACGGTTAACCGCTGGCCGCCCGCAGGCTGTACGGTTCCCGAACCCGGGGATCACAATCTCCGTTCCAGGAGGTTGAACCAGCAGCCTGTGTAAAGTTCCCGGTGCAGTTGTCGTGCCGGAGAACGAAACCGGAGTAGACTTGGCAGTATCTGGGAGGGGACCCGGGGCCCGTCCGCCCACCGCACCAGCCAATCACACAACCCTAGCTCGTTTGCGGTGGCAAGAAACCTTACTTACTTCTTCTACACTGACGGCATAGAGCCTCTCTATACCTCCCCCTCCCATTTTTATTATGGCCAAGAAAAATAAGAATAGACGGTCTACAGCGGCACCTTCATCCACAATGAAAGTTGACTTCTGTAACATCAGGGGCCTCCACACCAATCTTAACGAGGTCCATCACCATCTTGAGACAGCAAAGCCGACCTTATTCTTTCTGAAGGAGACCCAAATATCATGCCAGGACAATATAGCCTATCTTATGTACCCCGGGTACAAACCCGAGCATAACTTCCTGAGTAAAGCCGGGTTATGCATGTACGTCCGGGATGACGTTTGCTGTCGCTGTCTAAACGGCCTTGAAGACAGGGACCTGTCCACTCTATGGGTACGTATGGATCACAGTGGCCCTACCCGTATCTATGCGTGCGTCTACAGGTCCCATAGCGGTGACCTGGGCACGGCTCAACTGTTTGAGCACTTACAGCGGTCACTGGACAGAGTAATTGAGCAGTACCCTGCTGCGGACTTGGTATTCTTGGGTAACTTTCACGCTCACCATGTGGAGTGGTTGGGTCGCACAGAACTGATTTTACGGGAAGGGCTGCTCATTACGCCCTGACCTATGGGTTCTCGCAACTGGTGCATTCTATCACTAGAAAACCAGATATCGAGACCCACAGAGAGTCTTTATTGGACCCTCTGCTGACTACGTACCGAGTGGAGGCACCACTCGGTACTTCGGACCACAGCGTCGTCTGGGCGCAAGTGACTCTCGCGTGGCCAGAACCACCGCGGCCACCTCAGTGGTGGCATGTCGGGCACTACAAGTCGGTAGACTGGAAAGGACTGCGAGAATTCTTCTCGTCGTACCCGTGGAGGCGGTTTTGCGTCACTTCAAACGATTCAAGCTCTTGTGCAAGAGCAGTCGCTGAAGCGATTCTAACGGGTATGGAATGCTAAATTCGCAACCGCTGGATCGCATCAGGAGCGAGTTAAGGAGAAAGCCGATCTTTTGGGTAACCTCTTTGCGTCAAACTCGACAATGAATGACGGGAATGCCGAGCCAACCATTCTCCCCAGCTGTGGTGTTTCCATGCCTGAAGTTAAAATCACGCAACGGGTGGTCCAGCGGGAACTCAAGTCCCTAGATGTTTGGAAGTCGAGTGGGCCGGATGGTATATATGTCGATGGTGTTCAGGCGCTGTGCCCCTAATTGTGCCCAGTATTTACGCAGCTTTTCGCGCTCTCTTGCTCTTCCTCGTGGAAGACTGAGTTCGTGCATCCTGTGCTAAAGAAAGGAGACAGGACAGACCCGTCCAATTACAGGCCTATTGCTATAACATCCCTTCTCTCGAAGGTTATGGAGTGTGTGATTAATACACAGTTCCAGAGATACCTTGAAGGAAGCGATCTACTGAGCGACCGCCGGTATCCAAGCCGTCGTCGATGGCAGCTGCTCGGACCACATGGACACAAATGCTGGTGTGCCACAGGGCTCCGTGCTGTCTCCGACCCTGTTTCTGCTGCTCATAAATGATATGCTGTCTGATGACTCCATCCATTGCTATGCGGAAGACAGTACCGGGGACACGTGATACACGGACCGTGCAAATATCTCTCAGTCTAAGGTGAAGGAGAGTCGCTAACAACTTGCGACCAAAATCGGGAGTATCCGATTGGGGTCGACTAAACCTAGTCCAATTCAATCCCACTCAAACGCAAGTGTGTATTCACCTCTAAGAAAACCCTATTTGTTGTAGCGCCGCAATTCCTGGGTACTGGATCCTAGGCGTCGACATCTCAAGCGACGTCCAGTACCGCAGCCATTTGGAGGATAAGGCCTAGCTGGCATTGAAGAAACTTGGAGTGTTTAACAGGGCGAAGCAGTACTTCACTGCGGGGCAACGACTTCTTCTTTATAAGGCAAAAGTCCGGCCCCATATGGAGTACTGCTGTCACCTTTTGCCGGAGCATCTGCATACCAGCTTGACCCCTTCGAATCGATACAAAAACGTGCGTTGAGGCTCGCCGACAATCCCATACTCGCAGGCGCTGTGGAGCCTCTCAGCCACAGGAGGGACTGGCATCCCACACGGCAATAGAAATAGCATATAACCCCTTCGTCGTCAGTGGTTCTGGACTGTAATTACTTGTACTTTCCATTACTTTTGTGAATTTTTAACCTGTTCGATGTACTAACCGTACACTATCTTGATTTAATTTACATTTAATTGGATAATAATAAAACATATTATCAGTTTTAAAACCTTTTAATACATAAGGCCTATGAACACCCCCACATTGTAATTACGTACCGTGAAAAATTGTTGGATGTGACACTTCCGACTTCCCTAGTACGTGAAATATTGTAGGATGAGCCACTTACGACTTTCATAGTACGTGAAACATTGTAGGATATGTCACTTACGACAAGTGTGCTAGTATCGGTTTCGGTTAACAATGTAACAACTGCTTTTTCTAGAATTTCCTAGATTTATTTTTGTTATTCACATTACGACCTTCATTATCTTTCAAAACTGTAGCACTACACGAAATTTGGTTTCAATATATGGGCATTTGTGAATTTGGTGCAAGTTCAAAACTTTATTTGGCCGTACTGAAAAGTAGTGTTTTTGTAGTTCCGACTTTGTTAATAGCTACGGTCGATATATTTCTAAGCATGTCGACTGCGTAAAAAGAAAGTTTAGTTTTCATAAAATTCGTTTAAGATATATCTTAAAATACACATTTTCATACAACTTTATATGAAATGATGTATTCTTATATCATTCACCGTACCAAATATTTTTTAGTTTCTGTAATACTATTGTACTCTACTTAGAATAATTATGTGGATATAAGTAATTTCTCATAATTTTTGCACAAGCCAGAAGAAACTTTAACGTGCAAATTATTTTCTGAAATGGATTCCTTACCTGTAATTAGTTCATAGATATGCGTTCTAGTCTCAACACAAAAGAAGAAGAGAACTGTAATTATCTCATCACACAGAAGACGTATTAGATAATGGAGAGTGCTAAACGATCCCTAACTATAATGAGCGTAGATCTTGAGGTTGGAGAAGTGTGATCCCCGTCTAGATGTGTAGTAATAAATAAATAATAATAATAATAATAAAAATATTTAACTAACCAGCAACCAAATTACATAGTGCTAGCACCACTTAGGGTAAATAGATTCTGGTTGTGGATCGCTGGTGCCTGTTGTAGGTAAATGATTACCTGTTTTACTGGTCACCAGGATTCCACTATATCACAATGAACATGTTGTGCTCAAAAAAGAAATAGCAGGATAATCGGTTTTGGTACAAAATATGCTATCGATTAAACCATGCGTACCTCTTTGTACTGAAAAGGGGTATCACCTTATTACCTATAAGGCCTTCTTCTAGGGCTTGGGGGTCAATAAAGGTTTGTTGGATTTCCTAAAGATGTATACCAGCCCATAGATTTTTCAAGATAGATTAATCAATTCAATTTATGATATTTCACCAATACCCTAAAAATCGACCACTAACAATTAGGTTCAGGGAGAAATATAATACTTATCTACTAGACTACAAACAGTGAGGATCTCTTGCATCCGCGGCAGCCTTCAAGTTCGTGACATTCATAGATAAAAAGCAAGAGAGTCGCCTTCGTGTGGCCACGTCTTGCGGCAGTAGCCAGGCTACGTGCGTAACAAATGCCTGGCAATGGCGCCCCCGCTGGGTCCAGGTAGAAAGGGTAGGCTCAAAAAGTCCTGGCTTGACGTCGTGCAGGGTAATATGCGTGCAAATGGTCTCACTGCCATGGACGTCCAAATCGTATGAATTGGAGGACGAAGGGACACCCTGAGCTCCGAGGGCATCTCAGCATCGGATGCAATCAGAATAACGTTTAAATGTCGATGATGACTATAAACAGAATTTCATCAACTACTATTTTAAATAAATCTTTCACTAACTCTTCAACAAAGAACTGGTAAACATACGTAGCTATACCAACACATTCACCTCACGATATAGCTATAACTCTTGTTTGTCTAAGCCCACGGTTCGATTCAGTTGTTTTCAAAGGTCGCACAATTATTTAGCTGCCAAGACACATGTAGTTTAACAAGCTAAAATCTAGGATTCTTCAAAGTACCAATTCCCCACATTTCAAGTGAACCGATGTCGGAATGCCGGTCGTGCCCGAGTTGGACATTGACGGGGGTTGACTGTTGTGCGCTTAGTAAATCCGATTTTGTTTTATATTTCATGCCTTGTATCTTTTGCCGTTAAATGTTGTAAGGTTTATTTTCATTTTCTGAATTATATTTTCTTTTCTCTCTTTACTTATTATCTGTATGTGTATGTGCCCCCCACACCAAGATATTCAACTAGCCAACGAGCTTCTGGCGCAATTTTTCCTGTTGGGTTTAAGAGGTCAGCGGTCGTTGCTCTCATAAAATCCGCATAAGTCAAATCTAAATGAGAAGGAGAAAACAGGCTCCAGACTTCTAGCTTCGGATACTACCAGGAAACAGACTAATTACTTATTTTCATCGTCTAAAATTACTATTCAAAGAATATTATTATGATTCACTAGTAACCCACATACTAAGTTATTAAATCGCCTTAAGACCACTGCAAAGACAATATGGCAAAAAGGGGTTATGCTGACTCGTCATAAGTGCCCCGCGATTGCGGGATCCGTACGCAGTCCATGTCCAATTTACTCTCTTGTTCACTGTGCCCCTACACGTTGTACACTAAGCATTATATCAATCTTGATGAACGAAGTACTCAAAATGAGCTTAATGCCTTGATTTCCCTCCTTCCTGTTGACTAATTTTTCTAATATTTGGTACACAGCTTTAGTTCTGACATTAATATCCTTTAAATCAATCAAAAAGTCTAATTTGTTTTTAATACGAGAGTTTTTAGATTATTTTTAGACTTTGTTGTCAAGATATTTCTAACACTGACGGTACTATCGAGGACTTATGAAGGACAATGGAAAACAACGTGACTGTGGCTGAATTTTAACCGAAAAACTATAGGAAATGACTCAAAATCCATTGACTCGAATAAGAAGTCTTACTAAGGACATTCAATTAACACATGTTATAATATGTTTGCAAGCGCATTCATATCAAATACTATGTAGTCAAAGACTATTTATACTGTTGATGGTGGTATTTGTTGTTACACATATTGAGAGCACTTGTACTTTTTCCAAAATAATTATTATTGAACAACATAAACATCAATGCAAACCTTAGAAAATGCCGTAAGGCGTAACCGGTCATGTTCAATGATAAATACTGTGGAAGAAGTACAAGTGTTCTCAATAGGTATGTGTTTGTAGTTAAACTTTAATAACTACAACTAATCCCAAACGAGTTAACCCTAACTAACCCTAAATCTAAACGAGTTGTTGATAATTATTTATTCATTGCTATCCACCATCCAACATCCCCATAATGATCATTTAACCACCGCTTACGGCACCCATGGGATGGGAGGAGACCTATTCATAATGGAAAACGTAAGGTGTGCATAATAAACCATGGTATAATCTGTCTTCCTGTCTGTTCCTATAAGCGAAACATGCAGTATTATGAATTATTGTAACATGAAAAACAGCGTAGTCTTTTTTGACTGTATGTATATCATCTGATATTCAAACGTTTTTGAATATTTAATATTGTTCTTGGAAGTTTCTTAATGCAGCTTATAGGAGGGGTTATTCTTTATACTTCTACCATTCATAAATTATCCCAAATGCATAAATATTATATTTATTATTCTTAATTCATCCCAATCTTCTTCATCCTAGCGTTAATCCCAGTAGCATCCAAAGCTTGTCAACTTGAAGTCTAGGGTCCGCTTTTTAGCAGTCTAACTGCGGATTTGGCTAAACTTCGATTTTTAAGTCATCCCAATACCCATTCTTAATTCATCCTAATGTAAAAATACAGATAGTAGTTGCCTAGCAGAGAAATTGCCGCATAGGAAAGAATAATTATGGCTCAAGCACAATCATCAGGTAATAAGTGGCACACACTTCGAGAAATGTTTAAAAGTTGTACTGTACCTTACCTTTTATATACAACTTAGGTGACAGATACGCACACGATTCACCTGTTCACTGTAGCCTATTGACATGTGCAACACCAGGGGCGTTTCACGCGTGCTTCCGACTCACGCAAAAAGCTTACAATTTCAACGTTTTTCCTTGCAAATTGCGCTATGAGATTACGACTTTTGACATTTGGGAGGTTGAGACTTGATCGATACTGATTTTTTATTACAAGAATTTGGCACTTAGCACAGTACGTTTGTAACTACACACACCGGCAGAATTAGCGGAACATAAAATTATGGTCTAGGGAGGGATATGTTTAGGAGCTCGCAGGGAGTTAGTGATAGTGGACAGTAGAAATCTGACTGCTGATCGGTATATCAGGGAGATTTTAGAGGAACATGTTGTGCCATTTGCCCCATTTATTGGTAACGGCTTCATTTTAATGCAGGATAATGCTAGAGCTCACAGTGCTCGCTCAGTACAGGCATACCTAAACTAAGTTGGTGTTACGGTGACGGAGTGGCTAGCACGATCTCCGGATATGAATCCGATTGAACACGTTTGGGACTTGCTAAAGAGGAATATCAAATCAAGAATGCCATCTCTTAACAATCTGGGCGAGCTGCGAAACACATTAGTTGAAGAATGGCAGAGGTTGCCCCAAGAAATCATTAACAACATCATTCGCAGCAAGGCCAGACGGATGGAAACCTTAATCAGGGTACGAGGGGGAAACACTCATTATTAAACATGTTGTTTCATGTTTTTGAAGTGAAAACTTCTTTAGCGGCGTTGGATGGGTGTAAAATGTTAAGGAAGCGTCAGGATTAGTTGACCTTTGTACCGTAACCGACGACTGACGTCATACAAGATCAGGTAAAGACTATCTATTTTGCAATTTACCATAGATATCGTCGTAGCTTAAACGGTAAGCACTTCGACTGTAAGTCCTTATAGTTTCAGATAGTATCGGCTTCAAACCACCTGGCCTTCTGAAACTTTTTGTGATTATTTTTTCTTTTTGTAATTTATTACTTTTTATGATTATTTTTTCTTTCTGTAATTTATTACTTTTTGTGTTTATTTTTTCTTTTCATAATTTATTAATTTCTTCTGACAGAAAATTAGCAGAAAATAAGTGATAGGTTCTATGATTAGCGCTATATTATAGGTATGGTATGGTATGTTCTTTTTTATCTTTTTCTATGTATATAACGAAGAAAGAAAAAAAGAAAATGTTTTCACTTCTGCCGGCACTCCCAGAGTGCAACCCGTCTTTTTTTTTTTTAAATAAAGTTAACTAATTTATACTCTTCTTTTTTGGTGTTCCGCTAATTCTGCCGGTGTGTGTATTTCTCGTATCATCTATGCTTTATGTATGTTTATATTCCAATACGAATATTTCTAACCACTTACCACTTAATACTCTAAGTGCACCTACAACAGTACTCAATTAGCTGCTCAAGCATTTATCGTAATTAATCGGTTTCAACCCTAATATATTTTTGTTAATGCTGTTAATAAGACCCACATGTAAGGTCCCTCTGGGTTGGGTATAAAGGGTTCGTTTCATATTGACATGGCTCCAAAATTTCTGTGTTGAGTGCCTTTTGTTGGGCCTTTTTGTTCTGTAGAGAACGTTTTAACATAAGGTTTACGTACTCTAAAAATATAACGGTGTTATAAATTGTAATGCCTTTTAGATAGGTTCTTTGGAAACCTTTTAGAGCGAATAAGTGCTATTTTACGAGATAGAAAGTATTTTATGTTCTTCTTCAGGTTATAAGCTTTCTAAGAGCCAAATATCAAATTCGTTCAACTTCTATTGTGGGCAACATCACATAATAATATATTAAATGCCATCTTGCATGACGCTATGATTGTTTTTGCCTTCATACTTTCATATTATTATTTTTTCTATTTCCTTAGAGAATATTCCACCCATGTACATTATTTTGGAACACCCATACTTTTAAGGTAAAATATATTTTTCTATCGTTACTGTTCGCTGGCTTATACTATTTCTTTTTACTTGAAAACAAATTCTCAGGAAAGAACATTTTCACTTTTCATTTCGAATCTCAATACCACTACCTAATTCTTTAAGGATCATAAAGGTTCAACACTCTGTAATATCGATAAAAGCAGAAAAGTTAATTTGAAAAAGTGGATTAGCAGACACCTTATATTTTGATCTGTATTACTTTAATAATGGAATTAATTAGACAGAAAGTGGATTAGCTGAGCTGTGTGTAGCACACAATTGTGACCATCTGCCTTCTTAATAACTTATACACACGGGTGTTAAAGTTGACAAACATAACAAAAAGCGAAAAATTACTTTCATCCTACCATCTTTATGCTGATGACCTACAACACCCAAGCTCCTTTAACCAACTTGTCCGATTCACTATAATATGTCCTCAATGAGGATTTAAGTCGGATATGTGAATGGAGCAAGAACCATGGACTCACCCTAAATTTATACATGACATGTAATTGTTAGCCCAAGGTTGGCTACAAAAATAGATTGGCCCAGCTTTCTCAGAGAACTATCCGTGGAGCAGTCGTGCCAGTTAGTGACAGTGTCAAGAACTTAGGTATCTACATGGATGAATAATTTACAGGAAACCAGTCGAAACCTTTTCGCGCCAGCGGGTTCCTTACGAAGGCTTCGAAATTTCCTTCCCATTACTTGGCAAATTCTACTCCATATCGTTTCAATCTGTATCTCACCCTCCAGAGGCCATTGCAGACGTCATTATCATAAGCCATTAACGTAATTCGCGACATCCATTCCCAGCTAAGCATGGTTACTAAGCTATTTGCTGGCCTTTCCGAACGGTAATGTGTGCTTAGTTATTACATTGATTAGGCAAACTCAATTAAAGAAACGAGAATAATGTTTTTAGCATCTTTTGGTTTATTTTTGTCAGTGAAAGAAAACTAGTGTGGTCTGGTTAGTGTTTTTAATTTATTTAGTGCAGAAAACAATGCAGTGTTGACTAAATTAGTAACTTGGTTAGCATCATAACTACATTATTCAAGCTGTTATGATTACACTCCTTGAGAGGTAATTTGTACGAGAGACATGTCAAAAGAAGTTAGATACTCGTTACTCATTAGTTTCACACTGGCATGTTATATACGTAAAGTACGTATTTTGAATATGAAACATTCATTAAATGAATGAAATATTTAAGCAATTATTTAAGCATTCAATTAGGACAGGAAAAAGAGAAACGACTTAGACGGAACTTGAACTCGCAACCAGTGCCTTACTGGGGGAACGGTCTGACCACTAAGCTACCAAGTCACGCCTTGAGTGCTCCAACTGCATCTTCTTTGCTTTCAAATATCTCTATCGGTATTTCCGTTCAATTGAGCAGTCTTACTGGGGAAGTACCGCCACCCTACAGATTACCGCGGCCATAATAGCCTCGTGTTGTGTTCCAGGCAATGAGTATGGTATGGTGAGTATGCCACAATACGAGGTTATTATGGCCGCGTTATTCTGTAGGACAGAGGTACTTCCCCAGCCGGATTGCTCAAATGGACGGAAGTACCGTTTACCGCTACTCTTGGGTACCTATTTCAGGGATGTTCAATGTTCGTTATTTCTAAATATTGTGCAACAATAGCCGCATTTACACAGTCACGCAATCACGCGTTCTTGAGCGTCTAGGATTGCGCTGCAGAATACTCGTACGTATAACCGTGCGCGACTATCTTTTAAAGTTCAAAATTCATAAAATCTTTTACGTGGTATAGCCCACGCAAAACAAAAGACTCGATTGCGCGCAAACGATATTTCCGAGAAAAGCGCTGAATGCATGTTCCTTTCCTCTCTTTCTCCCACAATCTCGCGGTTATGCGTGCGTGCTATCCACCGCGGATCCTGGATGCTTCTATGAACGTGTGACGTCTCCCAAAGGGCGTCATGCGCGAATGCGGTGTTCTCCCTCGAAAGACTGTGCGTGTAAAGGGCGTTATCGTTATATCTTAAAGACGTCAATTCTACTTAACCTACTAAATTTCCCACCGCTACCTAGGTACTAGTGAAGAAGGTGTAGCGTAACAAACTCTACTGTAGCATATTCTTCTCTAATAGAACTAAAAGTAGATTTTATGTTATTTCAGACTATAATCCATACCTGTATCAAAATTCAGCCACCCGTTTAAGGGTGATTAAGTAAAAAACATGAAAAGATCTTCATATACTTTCACATTTAAAAATATAGGATATTTAGATACAGAGAAAATATGCTTCACTTTCGTGAGTCTCAAGAGGGGTTCAATGAGCATTAATAACCCAGTTGTTAAATCATTAGCGTCTCACGCCTGTCGGGGAATAAATTGCTCCCCAGTTATGTTCTCTGAATTTTCCAGGTTCATACTTGAGAGTTCCCTACGGATTAAAAGATCTGCTAATTCATATTTACATGGTGTATTTTCGTATATTTTCTTTTTCAGCAAAATTAAGCTTAATCAGAATCGCAACTTAATCTTACACGGTACGATTAGTCAGGTTGAATTTTTGCAGCATAGCTACCTTTATCGCCTGTCATGTCCTGTATATTCCAGTTACCATAGTAATAGAATATAGGCTAGGTTGCAGGATTATGAGTTAATTGCAATGGTACGTAAGTTTATTTGAAAAACACAGCAAACTCATCCTGTGAATTCTGTAGAACGAAATTTTAAAGAATAATTTAACCAGAGAGAATTCTGTACACAATAATCATAAACTTTTCTATTATATACTTAAAATATTATATTTATTTTTACTTTCAGCATTCTGAGATCAAAACTGTTTATACTATGTGCATTGCTTAGATTCATGTCTAAGTACTATAACCGCTTATCTCGAATACGCAAACAAATACAATAAATGCCACTCAAAAATAAACATGGAGGAAACAAGTCAGGTAGTACATGTGATGAGTGAATCGCAACCTTATTACCTATACCATTGAAGATGAATTCGTTGGTCATCTTACATGCTTTGCAGTCTTTGTTAATAAATACTGGATTTTCTAACTTGATTCTTCTGTATCCTGCATATTTCTTTGCAGTAGATTCTTGAAAGTTATATAATGAAATAGAATGAAATAGAATATCTTGGTAAGCTAGAATGATTTCCCTTTTTCTGGAAGAAGGAGGAGAAATACCGTACAAGCTAATAAGCGATTGCGTATTCTTGATCGCTAGAAAAATCGAATTCCAACTGGTACAACTAAATGCTGAAAGTGTAGCGAATGTGTATTTAGACTTGTCATGAATATTTGGTTAGCGATTTGCTGCTGCAGATAGTTATCAGATACAGTTATCGATGCAAAAAGTTTACAGTGAAGTGATCATGGTTATGTTAATTGTATGGAGCGCTTGAAACCCGTAAAACGATTCTTGAATTACTGAAAGTATTTATCTTAGTGTTACGAGTAGGGTTACTACTATCGTAGGAGTAGTATACTCGTAAGGGTAGCAGAAAAAAATCCATGCTTTGAACTGGAATCGACGCCCGCCACGACGACAACACTAAACTTGCTGTTTGGATCTTTGAGTGTTTTGATGATTTTGTGAGATGTTTTTGTTGATTTATATGTTATGTCCTGAGCCCTAGTTATGGACTCACCTGTGATATAACATATTATTTTCATTTCACCTCACAATCCACATATATACCCACTTTAATGTGGATGACAAATCTAAAGAGTACTATTTATATACCTTTTAAAAATATTGCATAATAACTGTTCTACTGTCTGTAGAAATGCAGTGACGAGTCAATTTAATTTCCAAACTTCATTCAGAGCCTCTAAAAATAATAAATAGTAAATAAGTAACAAAAATAGTTTCACATCGTTGTCCTCTCCAATAAATAGTAACCCACTTTGTGTTCCCTACATCCACGTAATGCCAACAATATATTTTCCCTTCCGTGCGATAAAAAACACAGACGGCATAAATATTTTAATCAATAGAATTCCGCGCACCCCATCGCACCTGATATAAATCCGCATAAACCTCACTACCCCTTACAACTACAATACATCAGGAAAAAAGTTCCCCTTTCTCTCAGAGAGAGGATGTAGAGACAAAATGGATACGACCCCGAACAATCCATCAAAAGGTTTGAAAACTAGACGGTGAGCGTGCCGATATCAAAATGTAGTTACCATTGTCCCCAACTTGATAAAATATGAGCTGTGACATTGACAAATCGGTGAAGCACAGGCGAAAGAAATGGCCAAGTTACTTACTTACTTATAACGGAATAACGAGTCATAGAGGGATTGAGATGTTGGAGCGATTATAATTTCTTAGTTATTGTTTATTTTTCAATTTTTGAATTATCATAGTGTATTTACAATAAATTGAGCATGCTGCAGCTTGGTATTACATAAATCGGTATCGCGTCAATTGGTAACTTCAATATTTAATGCAACATTATTTTTAGGTATATCAGACGACATCGTATATAACTTTTGAAGTGAAAACTTCTTTAGCGGCGTTGGATGGGTAAAAATTGTTAAACTCCCGTGTCAGGATCGGTTGACCTTTGGACCGTAACCGACGACTGACGTCATACAATATTAGCTATAGACTGCCCATTTTGCATGTACGATAAATAGCTTCGCAGCATAGCGGTAAACGCTTCGACTGTAATTTTATATACACTGCGGATTTGCTTGTAACAGAGGGTGTTACAGTAGCGACATACGCAGACAACACAGCATTCTTTGCAAGCGACAAAGACCAAATAATGCATCATCGAAACTGCAAACACAACTAAACGAGGTTGATGCCTGGATGCGGAAATGGCGTTTAAAACCTAGTGTAAGCAAATTAACACAGATAACATTAGCACTGCGAAAAGGAGACTGCCCTCCTGTTATCTTGGATTTTTCCAAGACTACTTAGCTTGTTTAGGTTCTACCTAGGAATAACAGTGTTAAATACCTTGACTTGCACCTCCTGGACAGAAGAAAGACTTGGGTAAAGAAGTAAAAATGCAGCTTCAAGCATCAAAAGCATTATAGAGCCTATAAGGACCTACAGAATAGAACTCTGGGGCTCTGCCAGCAACTTCACCATAGAGATCCTACAGAGATTCCAAAACATCGCTCTGCGAACTATCTCCAAGACTACCTGGAGATGCCCTCTGTCAGGGAAGAGAACCACACAATGACTAGAGAACCAAAGGAATGACCTGGCAAAGGACCTACTGAACAGGAACGAAATGTCGCCTTAAGGGTGGTAAATACTGGACTTAGACCGAAAATGCTAAATTCTGGCACCCGGTGTGCTGTCATTTAATGGAATGACACCTAAACGCTATTTCATGGGACCTCATCTGATTATGGCTGCATAACAAAAATTGCATATCAAAAATTGAGAAAAAAAAAGAGATTTAGAGAAGATATTTCAGTTTAAAAATTATTTTTAAGAACTACTTGAAATTCTGAATTCATCTGAGTGAGAAAAACTTGATCATTGGCAAGTTTTACTCGCTAAGATAAAGCTGTTTCTTTTGATGCTCTCAATAATGCACCTTATGAGCATGTCTCTATAATATCTTTGTTTGACTGGTAGAGAATGTTTGGCAGTATATCTTCAGCCCACTGTACTGTGGAGTAGAATAGTGCTATCCCTTCTCTTCCCATGGGTGACGTAGAAGGCGACTGAGGGGTAGTTCATCGAATAGTAGACATACAGACAGCTATAGATCTAATAAATAAATCATCCTACAGCATGAATCATAAAGAAAAAAAGGCTTACCCTCTACTGCGATTCAAAAGAAACATAAATTTATGAGGAAAAATCAAAAACATTGATTTTCAAAAGTTGGCGTTTTAACGAGAGTTTGTTTTATTTTTTATCATAGAATTTCTCTTGAACTCACTGCAAAGCAGAAATAATAGATTGTATTTTATTGGTTGCTTCATATATTTTTCTAAAGTACAGTCACAAAACTGAAATGCTGTTCGTGACGTTGTGATAGGACACGGCACGAAGATTTATTATTACGGTCGAGAAAGAAACTATGAGTTTGCTAACAAAGCAACAATATTGAGGCAGGTAACTCGTTTTTAACCTTGCCATAGTTGGAAAAGGGCCTGTAAACATCCCAATAACGAACAAAATACAGGTAATACCTTAGAGTTAAAATTTCTACCCGACTACCAAGAAGGGTTATGTTTTTCGCGCGAATCTTGTATGTCTGTATATATGTACGTATGTTTGTAATATTCTTTAATACCTCATACTAAACGGATTTCAATTATTCAAATCTCAAATGAAAGGTATTTATTGCCCAAGTGTTCTTGTACATGAAATATGAATTATATTTGGGGTCAAAATGTATGTGGTAAAAAAAACTCACTCATATTTATCGAATGGGGTATCAAAAGGAAGGAAATTAGACGATTACAAAAATAGCTAAGCAGCTAAATAAGCTATTGAAAAAAACCCGACTGATGCTAAAAAGATCAAAACAAGCTTTATAGCAGGCGGTACCCATTAGCAAATCTTAAACTAGATGAAAATTAATGAGAACTGCCTGCTATGAAGCTTGTTTCGATCTTTTCAGCATTAGTCGGGTTTTTCATTATTCATCAGGTATAATGGTAGACCAGTGTCTAATATAAGCCGATAATATTCCATATCAGATGTCAGTACATGGAACATCGTCACTTATTTGACAAGTTTGCTGTTGCCCGTGGCACCGCCCGCGTGGAAGTCAGATTCCGTTTCAGCAACTTTTGAAAGCGATTCAGGGCTATAAATGAATGTGAATAACTATGTTTTTTAGCCGGAGTCGACAATCGCAAAACAATTTCCTGTCATTTTGACAAACCAAAGTTGAATGATTTTTTCTATTATTATTATTTCACGTTGCACTGTGCAATAATTCATAATTAACTTTGTTTTTGATTAATCAAGCCATAATATGTTTACTTTTACTTCTCATAAATATAATTAACATATTTAAAAGGCCGAGTTGAGGCAATACCTGAGGGACCAACTGTTTCAGCTAGTCAACATTGCCCCCTCATCACTTCACTTATTTATCTGCGATGCCTCTGTTGGCCAACTTGTACTTGATTCAATAATTAAATGAAAATTTAATCTGCAGCAGAGCGATCATAAAAAATACCAGTCAATTATATCTTTTAAGCTTTTAGTCATAGTAGTTCGGTTGAAAGGCCTGTAAGGATGTTCGTACCACGCACAAGTTGTACATACTTACGGACAAAAATGGTTATTTTCTTCATAGTTATCGATTAATTTTCAGTTATTATTTTTTTCTTTCTTAATTGAATAAAAGGGAGTTTAGAAGTATTTGCTGCACAGTTTAGTTAGTTTGTACAAAAATCTGAAATATTTTCATTTTCGTCTTAAAATTGGATTTGTTTTTCGTTTTTATTCCCCTAACTATTAGTTCAATTTGAATCATCTTTATATTTTTATGTTTCACAATCGTATCTGCTTTAGCTTGAAGTAACAATTTTGCATTCGCTTTACTGTAGATAACAGTGAACATGGTTGTATTACAATCTGAGCAATCACCAAGGGGCTTAGTCCAAGCTAGCACTAGGCGGTAGTTTAGCATAATGTAGAGTTGAGTAGGTATCTGTTTGCTTTAAGAGAAATGTGATGTGAGTCATTGCGCAATGTATACAAGAGCTGTTAAAACAATATTTTTTAATTTATATTTTAGCCAATTATATACACGATTGAATATGGTGATACAATTCATACAAGATTTGATTTGAATTTTATAAAGATATTAAATTCATTAAACTTTATTATTAACTACATCAACAGCGAATATGAACGTTACTATGTGTTTGATTTATCAAATAGAATGTAGAAAAGTGTTTAATTGCTTTTTCCCCAACAAATAACATACCTGCATCAAAATACTGTACCTTCCTTATAAATATTGTTATGTACAGAAAGCATATTGTGCTGGCACTGCGAAAATGTAAAGGGAACTTATAAAACTCCGAAACAAATTTTCAATTTTTAAGCTTGAAATATTGTATATAGCATAATAGTAGTTCATCATGAAGGTCAAGTGAGGCGTTAAGAAAACCGATCAGTTAAATCTGTCAGATCGCAATCGGTTCAATACTTTCGTGTAAAAGCACAAACATGGGTATAACGAACATACGACTGCGAATTACAAGTTTTATTTCAACTTCAGCTATGTTTTAATTGAAATCATTTAAAACAAATTTTACATTCATTCGTCTTACAATAAAATTTAAATTTAAAAAAAACTTTCTTTACATTGAAGTACTGTTAAAAGACTGAACTAAAATTTTCGAGAAATTTCATGAATTTTAGAATGATTCGTTCCAATCGTGACGCTATTGTCTATTGGAACTGTTACAGCAACCATAAAGTTTTATTTTATTTAAAAAAAAATACCAATGTTTCTTTTTTTTGCAGAGAAAGGTAAACAAGATATTAAAGCTACATTGTCCTATCTCCAAGACAACAAACATCAAGAACCACTTCTCATAACAATAACAACTCCAATCAAACTTGAGCATCCAAACACATCCCCATCAATCCATTCTAGCACTAAATCACAACCGCACAACCGTTTGTCATCCCATAAAACCGACTACATAAATGTTTTTGACATATCCAAGCATTAATCAAAGTGCGGAACAAAAAAACTGTCGTCGTACCGCCATGGTGGCATTTGTGGCACAATGTTTACAGTTCTCACTCTTATCACGTTCTCGGAGTATTTATCTTGGCATGAATAGGCTGCGAGGCTTTGACAGATCGTTCGTACCCGTGTTTTGTTAAATAAGTCAAGATTGAAGTTGGTTAGCTTTTTGCATGATAGATTTTTCACCACTATGTTTAATATTTGGGTGTTTTGCTTAATAGATTTCTTAGGTTTGTGTAAAGTTTAATGTGTATGAATAAATTTTGGTATGACATCATAAGTATATCAAAATATTTCAAAGTAGGTTGTCAACGTTTGGACAGTCAGGATTATATTGAAGGGAATTCTATTATATAAAATAGACACATTAATAGTGTCAGTAATATTTGTTATTATATCAATGGTTTACACCGTAAATAACTGTTGCAATAACATAGGTATATAACAATAAAATAAAAAATGCAATAAAAGGAACTTATTTCTTAGCATATTATAATGAGTATACAAAAGTGAATAATCAACTTGCACAATATTTGTAGTTGGAAATATGTAACATGCGTGAAGCGTAACCCTTCCTTGACAGTTGGGTAGCAAGTTTCCTACCAGCGCAGCGCACAAGTTCTACGTTAGATTCGTTATCAAAGATAACATAACATGGGCCTATTCGCACACTATCACCTTAGGGTACATAATTACTACGCACATTAATTATACTAAATCGAAACCTTCCTTGACATATTAATGATTCACTGCAACAGTGGTAAATTACACGCGAGTAATTTGTGAGACTGTGTATAGATTTTGTGTCAAGATTGTGTATATACTCGTCTTGTCAGAGGATATATTTTAAAATGATGTTGTAACTCAGCCGCGTGGTTCCCGGCAGAGTAGAATATGGGCCACCCCTTCTCTTTCCATGTGATGTCCTACAAGGCGTTTAAGGGATAGGGCTGATTAACTTTAACATCAGACGGATATGTACAGCCCAGACTCAGCCTCAGATGCATGGCTCGAGTCAACAATAGTGCCCGGAATACGGCAATATGCTCACCCTCTATTCCATGGGACCGAATACAGATTGGTGAAATGTGGGTGTTAATTTACCTCTTCGATAAATTTATTACGGCTATACTCACGTCAATCGTCAGGATGCGCCCGACTAGTTTCGGACCCGACCAGAGTCCTTATTCATGAGCAGAGCATACTATAATCGGGCGCATCTTGACGATTGACGTGAGTATAGCCGTAATAAATTTATCGAATTGAAAAATGGCTCACAATAATTTCTATACGAAAATAATTTACCTCTGCGTAACCCTCCGGGGATAAAGGCATGATTATATGTATGTATGTATGATGTTGATTACAGTGCTAGATGCATTTTTTTGTTTCAGTCTAGTAGTATTCACTGCCACTATTCTCGATTGAAGCTAGCAGCTCTCTTGGGTTTCACTGTTATCAAACTGTGGGTCTGTCTAGTGGATTCTGTGATACTACTAAATGTTTAATGATTCGCTATTTGTTCAACTAATGAATCGTATAATAATCAAGAAGTTTAGGAAGATTTACCATTGACTCCAGAGATTAGAACGTTAGGAGGGAATGAAAATCCAAATCTGAGACAACTGATTATGCGGACAAAGTCATGGAGACCGCTAGTTATCTCTACCTTAGTTAGTTTCTAGGCTTGCATCAGGATGCACGCTATCAACTGACTCGGCTGCATAATGGGCACACAAAATATGACAAATATTTCGTCAAAACGACAAAACAAAGTATGCTTGAAATACCTTAGCAAAAACTCAATCGTCTTTAACAAAATTGCCAACACTCGTAGACTGCAAAAGATGTGAAAATAGTTCTCAGAGCTACAAGGAATAATCAACTAATCTAACGGTTCTAATCAAATAGATGGAACACATGAATAGCGCAACGATACTTTAGGGCACTGGTCTCATTACCTTAAATGAATGCACAATTTTTTTTTTTATTTATAAATAGGACACTTCAATTTGACTTTACCTCGCCTGATGGTAAGCTGAAGGTGAAGTCATCAGATGCTTTTTCACGCCCCGCTTAAAGGACCCGGGACTGTAGGAAGAGGGAAACACGTGAGCTGGCATGGAATTCCAGGTCTTGATGGTGCGACAAAGGAAAGAGTCACCGAACCGCTTGGTTCTTGAAGGAATGTTCTGCACCGTATAGGGGTGACATCTAAGTCTTGCACGTGTCGTCTTGTATAGGAAGGGGGAGGGTGGGACTAATTGGAATAGCTCTTCAGAACATTCACCATGGTAGAGACGGTAAAAAACTGCCAAGGAAGCAACATCTCTACGCATCTGCAGAGACTCGAGGGTACTCGTGACCTCAGGATTTCCGATAATGCGGACCGCACGTCGCTGCAACCTGTCGAGAGCATCTAATAAGTACTTTGCGGATCCATCCCAGAGATGTGAGCAGTACTCCACGCAGGAACGAATTTGTGTCTTGTAAAGAAGACACCGTTGCTCCGGCGTGAAAAACCGTCTCACTCTGTTCAGGACTCCGAGTTTACGCGAGGCTGCTTTGATGATACTCTCGATGTAGTTTTTGTTGTTCAGTTTGCAGCGAACATCCATACCGAGGATATTGAGGCTGTCCTGCAGTGGCAGTGGCGTGCTCTGAAGAGTGGGAAGGGAAAGAAGATACCTTTGCTGTAAGCGCACATGCCTGCGTCTTCTTGGCATTGAACTCGACCAAATATATTAAATGGAAGTAAAGTTTAAACTAGAAACTATCAATTATCTAAACTTTTAATCTTATTAAAAAAATGCAGAAGTGAAGCGTGAAAATTTTCACAAGGGAAGCTGGTAGAAATAGTTTTCCTCGATTTAGTTTGTGAAGCATCATGAGACCCATTAGGAAGCCGACAGGAATCGGGTTATAGAAACTCCTTACCGCTGTTATATTGGGTACACGAGGAATTTATCAAGACTTTTGGGGTCACGTCAACCTCACCTGCACGACAGTACACCTGCTGATTATTGGATTGAAAGGTGAAACATCATTCCTGCTCATTGCATATTATATGTATGTATGACCATACATAATAATATTTGCATTGTTCTGTGTGTATCTGTACACATATTTGTCATACATAATATACATTGAATCATCTAGATCAGACCCTTAGTTTGTCTGAATTCAGGATTCAGATAAGGATTTTGAAAGTGCTATGTAATTTGACCTAGAAAGATTATTATTATTAGTCCTACTGGAAAAAGCTACCATCAGCTACAATCGCAAACTGAAACACAAATAGAAAAAGAAACAAAAGGCACACAAACATTCATCCGCACACAAGTACAATCACAAAGAAAGAGTTTTGCAGTGCAGATCGGATTTCACAAAACAGCTGAAAACAATCGTTTGGTGAGCGTTGAAGAAGTTAGTACCGTATAGTGCTGTCCTGTGTTACGGATTACGTTGTCCCGGACGCGGGACGTTCTCGAGTGTATTGAATGCTACAGTGAGCAGGGTGCTAGATTATCGATAACTGGATATAAATCGTTTTTGTGCTATGATGTTCAGTTTTCACTAATTTTTTACTACAGTATTATGCATTTTCTTTTTATGATGATGCTAACTATTTGTTAGCAGTAGTTCTTCTAATTGGCCTAATATAAGTTTATACCTATGTTTGAGTGTGAAGATGAGGTCCTGGGTCGAAGACTTCAGTGTAGAATTTTCCTTTTACCATATATATATTGGATAATAACTGTTACCCTCGGCACCGCCCGCTCGGATGTCGTCTATCGCGACCAAATATAGCCTATGTCCTTTCTCAAGGTCTCATCTATCTCTGTACTAGATTTCATCAAAATCGGTTCAGTGCGTAACAGACGTGTAACAGACAGGCAGACAGAGTTACTTTCGTATTTATAAGATTAGTTTGGTTTTTTATAACTAACTATAATAACATATAAAGATAGTGCGATAGACTAGGAAATAAACTGCAATATACCAATGGTATATAAAACGGTGCGTCAGTAAACAAAAGCTTTCAACCATTTCGAAGCCGATCGTAACTTCAATACAACAGACACTGACGTGCATCAATAAAACAGATACGCACATTGGTAAAGTGAAAATAAAAATGTTTTCAGCGAGCAAAAGAAATAAATATACCCGTCCGTGTATTGCTGTCCCGTTTCCGGAACTCGCTCATATGTTTCAGCTCTACATTTGTTTTCAAAACAAAGTACATTTAAAAAACATAGTGACTATGATTTTTTGTATTATGTGTTAGAATTCTATGGAATTGTGACTAAAATAAAATTCAGTTTACTTAGACTCCTCTTTCTCTTAGGCCTCCGTTTAACTTGCATCTTCTATTTCAATCCCTTGGAGAATCTAATTGGATTTATCTTCCACTAAGATCCCTTCCTTTGTCTCAACGATAATCAATGATCTGTTTGATAACTTTGGTTGTATCCTCACCAATCTCAGGCCTAAAACATCCCCTAAACTAAACTAAATTGGTTATTTTAGGAGTGGATTCATGTCGGTAATGTAATTTCCAAGATGCAAACCCCTGACCTCTCGATCGTAAAACCAACTCCGTAACCACTACATAAGATGCCAAATCAATAATAACAATATTAAAAATGAAGCTTTTTATCGAATAAAAACTAAATGACCACGTCGCACTAGTTTTCATTTCACAAACGTTATCAAACACCGATTCCAGTGCAGACGAAAATCAAACGCTTCATAATCAAGTTAATCGCCGCTGCACCTAAAAACAAGCATTTGATTTTATTTTTCATTCTTCAACAAAACGTCGCACAAGTTCCAACAAGTCAAATAAAGTGTAACTCTAACTGAGTTTGGTTGTGTGTCAGAGAACAATGTTGGGTGGTGTGTGTCTGGTGTTGACTGCAATCGCAATCTGGCTTCACTATGATTCGGTGGATGGTGGTAAGTTTTTGTTGTTTACATCTTTGTGCAGCCACGACTTGTGTAAAGTACGCAGTTCTGTTTTACACGATTATACCTATTTGTTGGTTTCTGTTTGTATTATGAATGTTATGTGATTAATCTTTCAAAGGAATTTTGAAAATTTGTTTGTATAATAAAGATAGATGGATAACCCTGTATTTTGCACATTGTGACAAGAAATTTAACAGTATGGAAATAAATTAACAGCAGAAGGCAACCTTGTAAAGGCAAATTAATAAATATCCGAATGCAATTATTTTTCTGGAGTTCAAATAATTATTTATTCCTTATATTCAGAATATAATGCGACACTCACATTCGATAGTAAAAACGTGATACAATCAGTGGTATATCAAATAATTAATAAAAAATCAAAACGAGAAGGCCCGAGAATAAATCCCTGTAGCACACCCATAGTGACAGGTGCAATTTACGCACGTATGCATATCGAATATATGTGCTGCTAGTATCTCGAATACATGAGTCAAGTCGCGCGTACAACGCATCAACTAGATAAAGTGTAGTGTGCGAAATACTGCAGTTCTATAAATCAATGCGCCACTGTTTTTACAGATCATTTATTTTGTGTGATACTACTATGACACATTTTTATGTGTTTTTTTTTTTGTGTTTAATATTATTACAATAATCCCGTTGCGTCCAGAGCGTTGCGTTCCGTTTAGAGCCCAATGATTCACTCTCGTATTTCTGCTTTGCAAATTTGGTTCCGCTTAAAAATCAAGGTAACCCTCCAACCCCATAGAAAGCATGCGTCAGGGACTCATCTGCCAATCTGCTGGTGAACCGGCTTGCCGACCGGCATGGTTTCGACTCTGACTATTTTGGTGGAGTACGGGACACCATCGAAATTAAGGAGAGGATATATTACAGGATTAGCATGATCAAGGAATATTTTGGGGATTGCAACGGGTTAAAACTCTATTATATCACAAGCATAAAAATCAATGTTTGTTTGTTCGTATTTTATGCGCTGCCGTATCATTCATCTGATTGCAGTAAAACTTTGTTATCAGGTTACAGGATCTCGTTTGGAGAAATTTCCTCAAGCAAAATTTTCCTTAGAAGCCAGTTATTCTTATTACATTAAGGTGAAACCACACATAGTTATTTGTTATTTACCTTATTTGGTCGCATAAACGAAGTGGGGAGGGCTCATTCGTCTATATTGACTTCATTCGCATGCACAACGACAGGCGCGAGTGTATGTATATTTACATGTTATTTATCTTATTTTTCACATTTAATTAATTATTTCATACTGAAAGCACATAAATCAAATTTGTTTCATTAAAGATGTGGTCACATAATTATTAAAGGTTATAAAAATTATCTCTGTGCAAATAAATAAAGGTGTCTGCTTGTGATATTCATATTCGTTTCGATACCTATAACAAAAAAAATGTCTTTTGGTCTGTTTGTTAGGAGTTATCACCAAAACTAGCTCGATCAATTATATTTTTCACAAATTATTTTTTACTGCAAATTACAGTTATCATATGGCGGACTTAAACTACTTTTATTTCCCTACATACTTTACTACTAGTAACAGTAAAAAGTAATTGCCAGATTTATTTTATATTATTTATATATTTGCGTTCTGCAGGTAAATATACTTAATCAATAGAAAAATCTAAAATGACTTATAGACTCAAGGGTACATACCAAAATCCCGAAGCTTATAATAATATTATTCTAATGACGGTTGAGACCGATAAGTCTGAGAAAGTTAGCTAGCTGTAAGTATAAATAAATCAATAAATAAACTAATTTCATAATACCGATGTACGAAAGACCGAAATTCAAAATCCCGAAAGTACAAAATATCGGAAGAACAAAATCTTGAAGTACATAATCCCGAAGTTCAAAATCCAGAAAATTCGATTTTGGGTGATTTTGTTTGGATGGTAATTATTGTAATGACGGTTAAGACCAATAAGTCTGACAAAGAATAATGTACCTATGTGACTAGCTAGCTGTAAGTATAAGTTGGTTAAATAAATAAATAAACTAACTTCATAATACCGAGGTATGAAAGATCGAAATTCAAAATCTCGAAAGTACAAAATCTCGAAATACAAAATCCCGAAGTTCAAATCCAGAAAATTTGATTTTTGGGTAAATAAAACACTTCTAACCGAATCCATCCAATGGTCTAATGCTCGGGGTAGGCACTACGTGCATCTAAATGAATACAGGTTAAAAGGGTATGAGAACAACCTTCATGAGAAGCTACTCCATTGTAAGAAGTACTTATAAATTTATACCAGAACGCCTACCATCAGCAACATATCAAAATGTTGAACTTCGGGCTTTTGTTATTCATGATTTGGAATTACGGTATTTTGATACGTAACCAGACACAACAATTGCTCTCACATCCGTTTTGTGCTACCGCGGCTGTACCTATCACTCATTGCCTACTATTTTTATTTTCACAGTAATGCCAGAATACATCAAGAAAGCACTTCGTGAGAAAAAGCAGTTCAAGCAGCCAGCACGACACGCCTCAAAAACGTTCACCAATGTCACTCTTCAAGAAATATTCGCAAAGATAAAAGATATCACCATGAAATTAAATCGACACGCTAAATCACATGGTTATAAAGTAGACTATAGGTTTAGAGTAGTTAAAGGAAGAAAATAGAAATTTAGATTTTTGTAGATAAATTGTATTTAACATATTATAGCATATATTGACGCCTGTAAACGCCCCACCAATGGGGATTTTTTATGTGCGGGAAATCCCAGCGGCTAACCCCCTCCCCTTCGGAGGGGGAGGTTATGTCGGACTCGAACCGACTAAACCGCACGCCGTCTGTGGGTCGACGTGCTAGGCCAAAGGTGAGGTTGTCTTGCGACATATCCCTCGCACCCCGGCTGACCCAGGGCCATTCCTCTCGGTCTGGCCCTCCTCGGGAGGGGGGACCAAGCAGTCCTCGACTCGCCCCCGGTATGGGGGGGATCAAAGGAGTAAGTAGAGGTGTATAGACATTAATATTTTGCAATCTATTATATTCGGTTCCAAGTAATTGAGGGCGAGCGTCAAGTGGACACTTTGTCACGGGCTATATGTTTTCTGTCAGATGCAGAGCCTCCGTGGCGTTGCGGTAGTGAACGCAGTCGCTGCGCAGGTTCGATCCCCGCTCAGTGCAAATATTTGTATGTATATGGGTATTTGCATTGATCTGGTTGTGCCTCGGAGAGCACGTTAAGCCGTCGGTCCAGGTTGCCATACAAACATCTATGGCAGTCGTTACGGGTAGTTGGAGCCCTCAAAAGTTCAACAACTGGTCTAACTGCTATGCTTCGATATCGCCTTTGGGCTGTGGAGATGGCAGTTGCTTCACGGAAAATGTCGAAGTTTAGCCAAGTCCACAGTTGGACTGGTAAAAGCGGACCCCAGACTCCAAGTTGATAGCTTCGGAGGCGACTGGGATTAACGCTAGGATGAAGAAGGAGAGCAGCCTTATCGAATGGGCAGTTCAAATACCTACTCATTACACCCTATTTATTCATCCGAGCATTAATCCCGATAATATACCAAGCATGCAACTTGCAGCCTGGTTTCCTATACTTCTGTTTTCTTTCTCTTATTTACCGAAGAGAATGCTAGTATCAGCTTGTATGTGAGTTGAGATTTCAGAGATTCATGTTTTAATTTAGTCAATGAACTTCCTCCCAGGCGATCTTTCGAACACTAGTGAATTTTTGCGTTTGTCAGCTGCGACTTTGTTGGTGACCACTTAAACATGTTTTTTTTTTTAATCTCAGGTCAAAATTGGCTAAATTACAGATAAGCCAATGCCTTGAAGAAAAAAATTGTCAGCTGCCCATACCGCGGCGGAAAATGCGTCAGCTAGTGACATATAGTTGTAAAAAAAATTAAAAATGTCAGTCATTTTTCATTCCTCCCCGCTCAAAATTGACTAAAATAAAGTTAAGCCATTGGCTTAAATACAGTCAAGCTAACCTTGAAGTAAAAAGAAAGTTAGCTGCTCATACCGGTTACCTGGCCAAATTCAGTCATTGCCTCCCGGCTCAGTAGTAAACAATTAAACAAATTTAACAATTTTTAACGACAAATATATCTCAGAATGTTTATAACTAGTATCATAAGAACTTATTGTATCTAACTGTTTAAGAATTTATGTTTATTGATTTAATTAGCGAGAAGACAGTCTGAGGCTTAAGCTATTTAATTATTTACTTTAAGGGCTTGTGAATAAGTTTTCTTTGTAGTTGCAATTAATTTAATAAATAAATTATTACACCCATGCTGGCTGATGGGCACTTTTTGTTTTTCTTTGTAGCATTAAAGTCTCTTATGGCCATAAATAATTTTCCTAAAATTTAGTAATTCTAAACTGTTTCTATATATTACTTATCCTCATCTGAGTGCCCCCAATTAACCTTGGCGGTATTCAGGCTTGAGGTCCACTTTCTCGTCTTGCTTTCCATCAATTAATTCATACCTACTTCGCTTTTTATCACAATAGCAAGAATACCAGATTGCACATGAGGCTTGGGCCCGGAAAGTTCTTGATAGAGCTTCATACACTCATTTTCAATACTATCTAGTATCACAGTAAATAATGTTCGTATAACATAAAAGTCTATTTCAACAGTTCAAGAATTGTAATACACTTTTGGAAACAAATATTCGTAAGTATTGCAAAACAATGTAATATAGAAAAGGCTCACAAAACTTTCATACAGAATTACCAACTCGCAGATATTGTTTTATCTCTTACAATGTAAGACAAACATGATATAACGTCACATAAAGTAATGTTGTATCCTACTATGAACTAAATCACAATATTATCTTTTACTACGAGAAATACGCGAGAATCTGATGAGAAACTTACATCTGCTGCGGCAAGTACCCTCGCGTAGCTGTGCGGGGAGCAAATATCTAGTCATGCTGCATCTACCACGCTCCGGTAAAAGGAGTTATTACCCAGGACATGCAAGCTAGATATCGTAACCAATGATATGCTGTCCAATTTTTGCGCACCCAGTGATGCCAAAGTTAGTATGATGTGGAGAAGACAAATTAGAAAAGTCAACCGGGTTACAAAGAGAAGGTGAGAACATTGAACGCAACGGGAAATTAATAAGACTGAGGTGATAATAAAAGTCACTTTTATCACATAAATTTCTACGTTTAATGTGCTCCATTTAGCTACTCCGTATGCTGTAAAGGTAGTTTTTTTCCTTTCAGGAGGGCGGAAGGTAATTATGTCTACATATTTTCAACTTTAGGTGAAAATTCGTAGAGTTGAGAATTGAGTGATATATGGTTGATGAATGTTTTCGAAAAACGAATGAGTATCGACGTCAAGTTCGAGAACTCGCGGTACGTCTGCAGAGGTGAGTTATGTTATTTCGAAATACCTAAATAAACAGTCTACGTTGAGGCCAAACCTTGGTTAAACAATAATTCTGTTATTAGATTTCTAGAGGGGGCTGAGGCCAAAAATTTGCATTCGCCATATATTACAATAGAAAGTTTTGTTTGAGCATGTGATATTAATGTAAATAGTAGCTGGCTTCGTATTTGAAGTTTTAATTGTATTTGTTACCAAAGATTTTTCTAAGATATGATGATTGTAATTGCCTTAATGATAAAGGAGGTAATAATGGTTATTAAACTTCCACTCTATGTGGTAAAGTTTTAAGTGTTAATTTATCATAGATTATCTACATTTTATACTAATGGTCTTATAGCAGATTTAAATATGTGAAAGTAAACTTCATGATGAGCCATCTGATTCTACGAAAGGAGGAAGGCTATAAAGGTTGCCACACGTTCAAATATGTCAAATAATAAGATTGTAGAAACAGGACAAAAGTAAGGAGCTGCAACTAACACATCGATCAGTAATTAAATGCTGAGAAATTAGGGTATGTCTAATTAACAAAATATAGGAATGTAGTAAATTCATGCTTTTAAATAAAAGTATTATATATTCAAAAATAGAAAATTCGTTTTTCACAAACCATACAAATAAGCAAAAACTTACGAATGTTATGGAACCCTACAACCAGCTATCATAATTCATCTTATTTGCCAGTTCTGCCCACCAGGCTCCACTCGCGTTTTTGACTAAAAAAACATCCTAAATTTCCCTCGAAGATATGCTCTTTAGGTCATACTTTAACTAAATATGCCTAATTTCATATAATGTACTGTGTATTATAATATAATATATAATAAGCTCAGTAAAACCATCCTGACGCAAACTCTCACATAGAGGTTACTAGTTTTATTTCCATCCATACTTCTATACAATTCCATCAGAAATAAATATCCAAAATACAAATGTTCAATACTTG